>CAXITT010000218.1:6681-69015 GCA_964033795.1 Lymnaea stagnalis | reverse complement strand
CCCCCCCCCCCCCCATGGGAAAATTCCCGCGGGTGCCCATGCTTTTATTTAATTACCACTGTGTGCGAACGGTAAATAACTTCTTTATTTAAAAAAAAATCGTTGGCGAAATGTAAACAATTACTAATTACTTGTCAACCAACTTTCCTGCTAATAAAAATAGGTCTGAATGTAGACGGAGAAAACGACAAAACATACGAAATTAACAGCGCATGTTGATATTTATGAATCTGATATTGAGAAGCATAGCCAAATTACTAATTGTACTGACGCTAATTTGGACCCCTTATCCCTCATTGTCACAAATTCGTCATATAATTTAGAATCCCTCCTAATGACTCATCATATTTCACATTTAAATTGTGTCCCTCCATCCACCCCCCATGCGTGACGTCATAATGAATGACCCTAATAGATTAAGATGTGAGTAATGACATCATTTTAAACTAAAAGATAAATATATATACGTAAATACTTTATGATAATATTAGTACTTACATCTTAATTAAAATCTATACAATTTATTCCTGCGTGTGTGGTGGGATGTGTAGATATCTTATCATTTATGAAGAAATGTGTATAAAACTATGTAAATATCCTAATTATAGTCTGGGTACAATAAATAAATACATCGTTTATTTTTTGTTTATTTTATAGTAGATTTAGATCTATTTACATGGTAGATTTACATCTATTTACATGGTAGATTTACATCTATTGACATGGTAGATTTACATCTATTGACATGGTAGATTTACATCTATTTACATGGTAGATTTACATCTATTGACATGGTAGATTTACATCTATTGACATGGTAGATTTACATCTATTTACATGGTAGATTTACATCTATTGACATGGTAGATTTACATCTATTGACATGGTAGATTTACATCTATTTACATGGTAGATTTACATCTATTGACATGGTAGATTTACATCTATTGACATGGTAGATTTACATCTATTGACATGGTAGATTTACATCTATTGACATGGTAGATTTACATCTATTTACATGGTAGATTTACATCTATTGACATGGCATGAGACTGACGAAAAGTTCACTCGCCATCAGAATGTCCCAAATGACGGAATTGAGAGCAATGCAAATATTTAACTTGCCACGACGATTGACACTGATCCAGGTGTTAAAAGAGGTGGTGTCAGAAGCAAAAATAACAAAGTTATACTTGGTGATTATTGAACAAATAATGTTAATGTACTCGTAATTTGCACAATCTGGAGAACTGGCTTCATTTAAAATACCTATCTACGTTATAAGTAGGCCTACCGGTATTTGTAATATTATTTAACATTAATGTAGATAAAGACTCACCTGAATGGGAAGACCCTTACGACCGTAGTTAATTGTACCCTTAAACATTTGGTCCCACATAAGCTCAACATTCCTAGGGTCTTGACCCTCAACAAACTTGCTGAGGTGCTTCTCGACGATATAGCAACCTGGTTCCCCACCAATAGTCACACCGACTCCTACTGTTCCGTCATCTGCTTCAACCTACAAGATACACACAGGAGGGTCGTTTTTTTAGTATGATCTATTTCATAGACTGGAGACTGGAGATATTTATAAAAATGAAGGGAAAGAGAAATGTAGTCAAAATTGACACAATTTACACGTTAGACTTGATAGACATATTAGACTTATAAACATGTCAGACTTGGTAGACATATTAGACATGTTAGACTTGATAGGCTTTTTAGACTTGATAGACATGTTAGACATTTTAGAGTTGATAGACATGTTACACATATTAGTCTTGATAGACGTCTATTTGTGTATTATGTAAATTATAGTACAGTGACACAAATTATTCGTGTCTAATTAATCCATATTTGATAGGCATGTTAGACTTGATAGACATGTTAGACTTGATAGACATGTTAGACTTGATAGACAACCTAGACATATTAAACTTGATAGACATATTAAACTTGGTGTTATTTTAGACTTATTAGACATGTTAGACATATTAGTCTTGATATACATGTTCGCCTTGATAGACATGTTCGACTTATTAGACTTGGTAGACATTTTATACTTGATAGACATGTTAGACTTGATAGACTTTTTAGACCTGATAAACTTGTTAGACTTGATAAAATGTTAGACATAATAGACTTGATTGACATGTGAGACTTAATAGACTTTTGAATTATCCATTTTTTCAACTTTTTAAAAAAGTTTTCTCTTTTCACTTGTTCCCCTCCATATATAAGGTACGCTCTTTGGTGGGAAGGGGCTGTTTACTCTGGACATTTAGGATGCGGTTGCATATGTCTTGGTCCGGGGGATCGCGACAAAATTAGGACTTTCTGACATTCCAAAAATAGCCTACAAACTCAACTGACACCTAAAAATCTTTTAATCAATAATTTCGGATTATTTCCTAAAACTAAAAAAAAATACCACAGAAAAGTTCTTTAATTATCGTCATACCGTTGCTTTGAGTTTTCACAAATAATTGTCAACTCTCTGATACCACAATAATAATTGTAAAAAATGGAACTGTTTGAAAGTGCCGGATTAACACCCCCCCCCCTTCCCCCCGAGACTCCTCTCCCCACGCAAATACCCATATTGAAGCAACATTTTTAATATCACAACTGAGAAATGTAAAAGTCGTTTTGTTCACATCTTCGGTCGCTTATTCACTGACCCAATTAACTGACATCGCATGATTTTATCCTGTCATCCCAATTGTCATTAAAAGATTACAGTCACCCAAAATAATTTGTTTAACACTAATTGTCTATAACACGTTTATAACAGGATTTATCCCATCTCTTTTCCTTTTCGTATCCCTTCACCCCACCCCCAATTCTATAACTTATCAGTGATTCTTTCAGACATTTTTTCCCGGGGGGGGGGGGGTATTTCAGATTTTTTAGGACAGAGCCAGTTGCCAGAGGCGTAGCTAATGGGTGGCAAATGGGCCATACCTCCGGGGCGCCAGGNTCTTTTCCTTTTCGTATCCCTTCACCCCACCCCCAATTCTATAACTTATCAGTGATTCTTTTAGACATTTTTTCCCGGGGGGGGGGGGGTATTTCAGATTTTTTAGGACAGAGCCAGTTGCCAGAGGCGTAGCTAATGGGTGGCAAATGGGACATACCTCCGGGGCGCCAGGCTAGTGTTGGGGCTAAATGGGCATTGATGGTATTTTAGGGTTGAAAATAATGGTTTTCAGAGCTAAATGGAGCGTAAATATGAATCTTGTTCCCTGAGGTCAAGCGCTATAGATACACCCCTGCCAGTGGCGTCGAAATAGGGGCGGATGGGTTGGTCGACCCAAGAATAACTTTTTCTTTCTATGCAGATGTGGCTCTTCGGGCAGCTGCAGAGTTTGTATCGTGAAAGGGAGGTTAGCAAAAAATATTTGCCCGCCCATGGCGTTACTAATATTAGCTGCGCCACTTGGCAGTATAACTATCGATACCAAAATCGACAATAATTTTCATCGGGAAGTAGGGCGAAAATCGAGGACGCCCATGCATCTTGATTGGCGGAGTGATCTGGGGGTGAATAAATTTAGTGTAGGCCTACTAAAGACAGTCGGTCAAACTCAAAATGCAAGTGTGCATACTTCAATTTGTTGTTTCTTTCAGGCAATTTTGATTTGGCATTTAAAACTTTCGTGTGGGAAAGGCGAAAATTAGCCATAAAAATGAGCAACGACATATTAAATTCCGCATCAGCTAGACGTAAACTAGATTAATTCCAGTTGTGTCACCCTTGAGGGTAAGCTTAGGCCCTAGATTATTCTCGTCCCTTAAATCTTATTAGTCCCCCAGAAATCTTTTGATAAATTCAAAATACACAAATGCATTTCATCACATATCTGAATTTAGTTTTGCAAATTTCTACACTTAATTTTAAAACAACAGAAGAGATCCAAGTTTCAAAATGTAGGTGTCACTTAATATTAGAACTATCGTGTGCAGTGTTTATTCCAGAAATTTTACTTGGAGGGGGGCATTTAAGATTATCGGGGGCCAATGCCAGTAGCCAGAGACGTAGGTAAGGGGTGGCAGATGTGACATATACGTCCCGTAGCCCCAGGATAGAGGGGGCACCAAAATGGGCTTTGGCAGACTTTAATCTTTGAAAATAATTCGTTTCAGAGTTAAGGGATGCGGCGTGAAAATAAATCATGTTCCCTGAGGCCAAACACTCTAGCTAGGCCCTTCAACGCTCTAGCTAGGCCCTTCAACACTCTAGCTAGGCCCTTCAACACTCTAGCTAGGCCCTTCAACACTCTAGCTAGGCCCTTCAACACTCTAGCTAGGCCCTTCAACACTCTAGCTAGGCCTTTCAACACTCTAGCTAGGCCCTTCAACACTCTAGCTAGGCCCTTCAACACTCTAGCTAGGCCCTTCAACACTCTAGCTAGGCCCTTCAACACTCTAGCTAGGCCCTTCAACACTCTAGCTAGGCCCTTCAACACTCTAGCTAGGCCCTTCAACACTCTAGCTAGGCCCTTCAACACTCTAGCTAGGCCCTTCAACACTCTAGCTAGGCCCTTCAACACTCTAGCTAGGCCCTTCAACACGCTAGCTAGGCCCTTCAACACTCTAGCTAGGCCCTTCAACACTCTAGCTAGGCCCTTCCAGGGGCGTAGGAAGGCTAGGATGAGGTTGTTCATCCAGTGCTCACTTTATCTTTATATTGAGGTGCGGCATTTTTGGACAACTGCAGAGTTTTTATCGTGAAAGAGAGAGTGGTCAAAATATTTTGCCCCCATGATGGCATTAATATTAGCCACGTCTCTAGGAAGTTTATCTATCGTCACCAATATTAGAGATCATTTTCATCGGGGTGTAGGGTAGAAATCGAGGGCGCCGATGAATCTTGCTTTTATTTATTTAAATAAAAGTAAGACAAAGATCAGATATCAAAGAAGAGCAGATATCTCAGGTAGGATATGCACTTGAAGAAGTGATGGCTTTCACATACTTAGGCAGCACCATAGACTTAAATGGTGGATCCGAAGCTGATGTCAGGGCTGGAAATGGAAAAGCCTTGTGCTAGTAAAGAAAATATTGGAGTTGACTCTTCAAATCAAAGTCAGAATTTTCAACATAAAATATCAAAACAGTCCTATTCTTTGGAGTTGAAACTTGAAAAAAAAAACAGTGAGCATTACGCAGAAAGTACAAACCTTCATAAACACTTGCCTTAAAGAGATCCTGAACATCAAATGGCCAAACACCATCACCAACAAAGACTTATTAGAAAGGTTTTGCCAGGAGCCTATTACTAAAGACATCACAAGGAAAAGATGGATGTGGAGAAAGAACGCTCTCCTCAAACCACCAAATAACATCACCAGACAATCCCTAACATGAAATCTACAAAGATAAAGACGAAGACCTAAAAACACACCGAGACGCATTTAGTATGGGATACACCTGGAAGAAACTGGAAAGGAAAGCCCAGGACCGAGATGAATAGGAAATTCTTGGTGACGGCCTATGCTTCAGACGGGGTAAAAAGCGAAAGTAAGTAAGTAAGTAAGATAAATCTTGAGTGGTGGAGGGGTCTGGTGAGCCTTCTCCCCAGAATTTGTACTATTTCAAAATCAAGAGTTGCATTTTGTAGAGTACTTGAATTCAATTTTTCTATTAGACATTTTGATCAGGAGAAAGATATTTTTAAGGGTCTAGAGAGACATTTTGATACCATTGCTATACATAAACTGAGTTAACTTCAGTTGTTGAGTGCCCCAGAGTAATCATTCGGCACAAGCTTAAATTGTACTATAACATTTTTCAGATAAGTTACTAATTGCCGCTTAGATATAATTTAAAACTTTATTTTTCCAAACAAATCCATATAATTTATTTTAAACTGACAAATTAGGAATAAGAATTTATTTTGAAACAAGCACCAAAAAAAAAAAAAAAAATTTAATTGGCATGATAATGGAAATGCTAGTTCACTACACATAAATATTCTTTTTTTTTTTTTTTTTGTTTTCTTGTAAAAAAAAAAAAAAAAATTTAATTGGCATTATAATAAAAATGCTAGTTCACTTCACATAAATCTTCTTTTTTTTTTTTTTGGCATCCTGATAGATTCTCATCTTAAAAATTTCGTTGTTTACCTCTTTGCAAATAGATGGAGCAATTTGTTTATTATTCTAAGATTAAAAAGACCAAAGCAGGTGGGAATTTAATGGGCTAATTTTTTTTTAAAACTTCTGTAAGTCAGGCAACTTTGTTACAAACTTAGCACATTTAAACAAAACACCAATGCTTTCGATATAATAATGAATGAAATAAGCTCTATTTTTATGCGCCCGTTAAATACTTAATGTAAAACAATATATCTCAATTGTTTAAGTTTCCATATAACTTAACATTCATGGAATCGAGTAAATTTATAATCATGCTAATATAAATATTGTTTAAAGCCTAATGCAATCATACAATTTTTAATTAACTTAACAACCTATCCCTACTTTAAAAGTTATCCTTTTTTAAGGAAGTATAATTTGAAAATAGATTGCGTATGTTTGATACTTAGCAAGGACTATTATTAGAATTGTTGACCCTTCTAGTGATGGAAAGGTACTTTAATACAGTTTTATTTAAGTCTTTAAATTTGCAAGAAATAAATCAATAAAAAATACAGGTAAGTGCTAACAACGGTAAGTAAGACGTAGGCATATAATTAAAAGCGGCCAGTACAATATTTTTAATCGAATGCTGTAAGCGTTTAGCAAGATTAGTTTTAAATATACGGATCATCAAATATATCGAGCATAGCGATATTTAATAGTGATAGATTCCAGTAATTGTAATCGGTTGAACGCAACAGGTTACACTTCTTTTTAAAACTGTTTTAAAATAAAAATTTAGTCGTTTTTAATGTAAAAAAAAATAATCCCTATATTGTTTTTACAATTTTTGCTCCGGGGTGCACTTGAATTTCCCCGGGGGCAATGCCCCCCGGAGAGATGCCTGAAAGAAACCCTGCTTGTTATGCCTAGAGATGCCCGAAACGTCCATCGTTACTATGCATACCTTATGTCATTACAAGTTAGTTCAAGAGTAATTAAATCAAGTAGATTAAAAAACTGAATACCTTGTCGCGGGGCTACTAAAAGGCAAGGGGCACCTAAAAGGCACGGGCCCCTATGCACATGCCTCATCTGCCTTTACGTTAATTAGGTGCTGCCTAGTGACAACTTTAAGTGCACCAATTTCATTTGTCTATTTCCATGCGTGGGACATCATTTATAATGTCATTGATTTTGGATGAACAAAAGTTTGGCACATGACAAATATCAAAAGCGGCCTTGACCTTACACGACTTTTATTTTTCAGTCAAGGTCACACGCAGCCTTGCAATGAGACACTCACAAAATAAACAAAACATTAAAAATCTATTCTTATATATATTTAGACAAGCTATTAAGAATACATTTAGAATTATTATTCGACTTATCAACACAGAATTTGGGATATAAGAAAAAATGTTGTAGAAAAAACTATTGTTGCTATAATATTATAATGTTTCATTCAAAGTTTTAAATGGCATGTCGTTTGATGGTCTTGTGGTAGTAGTGAAAACGCTTTACCGGCAGAAGCGGCTCAGGCCCCCTCAATTCCACCAGCCAAGCGGCCCAAGTGAGCCAAATGTCACCGGACCATCGGGATTTTTCCCGGTGTCCTGGTGGGCCAGTCCACCACTGGTAGCACCTTATTGTTTTTTTTATAGTCCTAGCAAAAACAAATCCTGTGGACTAAGATGAGAGGCTTACTAGCTTGTAAAGGTATCATACAAGAAATGACGGTATATGCAAGAAGCATAAGGAAAAAATAGAAAGTGGGGATATATTTTAATTGGCTTTTAAAATTGTTAATAAATTGTGAACATATTTTCACCTACCTCAACCACTAAAGTTCCTAGAGCATTTATGCCCCATGATTTTCGGGTCCTGCAATACTGAGGATGAGAAGACATGGGCGTTGCTATAGGGGCTATGCCACAGTTGAGCCAGTGATCATCATCCACGTCATGGCAGTCTGCCCCTTGGTCACTGCGTGAACCTTGTTGGCAGAGAGCCCTCACGGATTTGATGTTGGGAAAATTCTTTGTTGCCATTGAAAATCTAAAATGTATCAGTAAACCTTTGATTTACAGATGCTTTACATATATTGTTTTAACGTGGTTGCAACGTCACGTCCGCATAAATAGAAACTTTTTATACGCATAATCAGCAACTTTAGGTACGCATAAATAGCAACTTGACATACGACTACATAGGAACTTGACATACGACTACATAGCAACTTGACATACGACTACATAGCAACTTGACATACGACTACATAGCACCTTGACATACGACTACATAGGAACTTGACATACGACTACATAGCAACTTGACATACGACTACATAGCAACTTGACATACGACTACGTAGCAACTTGACATACGACTACATAGCAACTTGACATACGACTACATAGCAACTTGACATACGACTACATAGCAACTTGACATACGACTACATAGCAACTTGACATACGACTACATAGCAACTTTACGTACACATACGCAGCAGCGTAATGTCTGCATCAATAGCAACGGATGGTGTTTCTACTAAACTACTTTGCTATGAGGAGGGTGGTCCGCTCAGGACAAAGCCAAAGTTGGCCGACTCCTGCCTAAAAACGTATATACTTATTACACATATTTTTACACATATTTTTACACATATTTTTACACATATTTTTACACATATTTTTACACATATTTTTACACATTTTTTACACATATTTTTACACATATTTTTACACATATTTTTACACATATTTTTACACATATTTTTACACATATTTTTACACATATTTTTACACATATTTTTACACATATTTTTCATGAAAAATACAATTTTCGCGCCCTATAAAGATGATGTCACGTTGCTATGACATAAGAATCTTAATAGCAATTAATTCTTTACATTGATTTACTTACTCAGCACCTGAAACTGACATTGAAAAATGTTGAAACTATCTGATCGAACTGAACCTATTTCCAGCTGACGAATTCCCACAAATGAACAAACTGATTACAGATTAAAGTGACAATGGTTCTCAACTATTGCTTGTAATTTCATTAACTATTCTATATATTTAACTTTTCACATTCGCTTATAGGTTCCGTCATTTTGCATGCAACAAAATATGTAAGATAATTGTTTCAATTAATTGTAGAGGGTCTTTCGACATGTATGTATAACAACAACTCTCCTGAATGATATCCCTTTGAATTTCAGCAGAACTGCTGTGAATTTTGCACATGTAGAAATTATGTTGCTTTAAAAAATAAATTGTAACACATATTAATGTCGTCAATTGAACAAGATGTAGGTCAAAGAAGGAGTGAATCGTGCATTTGCATAAATGGCTTTCTCATAACACAGATGAGATAATTACCGTGAATGCACTGTAGAGTGTCGAGTCTAGACTTCTTTGAGAAGCACGGTTGTTCGAATCTAGACTTCTTTGACAAGCACGGTTGTGCAAACACATGACATATTCGCATGGTGAAAGTTGGTATACTGTGGTGATCTGACTTATGACTTATTAGTGAAGGGTATCTCTCGTATGAGATCTCCTCTTGGCACTCTGTCTAGGGATTCGTTATTTAAGCCAAATCACCACACAGACATAACACCTATCTATAAACATATAGTATAGGCCGAATCGAAGTCTTTGTTAAAGGAGAAAATAACTATACGTATTTATTGAATAATGATGTATACACATTCTTCCGTAATACACAATAATATATATATATATATCAAATTGATTTCACTCAATTAGAAAGGAATATCAATGCAATGCAAGTGTTCCTAACATACTGACAATATCATCATTATAAATGCATTATTGCTCAAAGTTCTATGCTCAATCTTTGTTGACTTAGCCTTTATAGTTCCAGTGATGATCTCGGTGGATCACACAGTGTGGAAGTTCCTTCTGTTCCAGAAGCGTGTCCCTGTTCCGATCTTCGGAGCTGTTCTAAGCGTAGCGAATTCGGAGTTCCCGGTTGTAGATTCCGTGGGATCTCTGTGGTGGGGAAGGTGACTCTCCGGCGATAAATCGCGATAGTGAGAGTCCCTGGATCTCGAAGTCCTTCTAGTAGCCGTCAGGTAGTTTGGTGTAGGACGTAAATCAATACCTTAGTTCCAGATTCAAGTTGCGTCGGTCCAGTAATAGAAACCAGGCTAATGGCAAAATGATACAAAAATGGATAAGTATCCAGGCGCCCTCAATTCCACCAGCCAAGCGACTGGTAAGTCCCGTTCCAAAAGCAACGAATTCAGATCGATGTATGGAAGGTATACGACATAGCTTGTACGTATACATCCAATTTGTGGATATATTTATACGTCTGATCATTGTCGGCGTAAGCATATGTTTCTTCGCGACAATGTTGACCAATCAAACATTTTAATTAATTAAGTATGGGACATTGTAACATTATCAATCATTAAATTTACAGGCACATAGTACACATATTGTCTTCTAGTTAAAAGAGACATGGGCAAGGCAATATTAAAATGCATAATATCTATAATGCAATATATAAGGGGAGTCACTCGAGCTATGCTCCTGCGGGGCAAACCAGAGGGAGGGAATGGTATTATATTACACGGGTTTTCAAGGGCGTAGTTGCGGGGGAAGAAATTCTACAAAGTCCAGCCTAAGTTTCTTCTTCTTCTAAATCTTAAAGGCCCACGATCAATTTTTTAAACATTTTTGGCTCCTATGCATGTAGATGGGATTTGCAATGTTTCTTTGCCTGGAGTTGATGATGAAATTTCACTGATTTCCAGTGTCACTTTGTGAGGGAATCATGCACTTGGGGTTTGAAGGCTTGAGGCAATAGACACAAATGTGTCTAGTGTTGTCGCCTCAACCGTTCCCCTTGAAAGTTTGTTCCAGTCCCTGATTGTCTTGGGCGGGAATGAGCAACTCCTGTACTGGCTTCTTGCTGGTATGAACCTGAATTGCCTGTCATGGCCTCGTCGCTGTCTATGTCTATGGAGAAGGACGAGTTTCTGCTTAATACTGGAACAGTGGACCAGCCCATTATTTATCTTGTACATCATGGAGAGCCTGGATTGTCGTCGTCGTTCCTCCAATGTTGACCAGCCTAGTGTTTCTAGCATGCTGCCAACACTAGAGGTATTCCTGTAGCGGTTTAGGACAAATTGTCACATATACTTTCAATACGAGCAAACTAAAAGGTTATTTGCAGCATATTATCTTGAATTTTTCAGTCCACTCCGTACTCCATTCACTTTCTTATATTTCTCTGAACTGATCGTTTGAAAACAAAACATAGACGTGATAATATACGAAATTAAGTCTTTATATAAAATGTACGATTTAAAGTCTTTATATAAATGACTGAAAAATATATGGAGCCTTTCACCAATAATATAAGGGATACGTGGAACTTTTGGCCGTTTGATTCTACATCAAAATGGAACGGAAAGCAAGTCAAATAAATCCTGCTTGCCCGGCACATTTTAATCAAGTTACTGCACCTCCCCCCCCCCCAACCCATAACACTATTCTTCATTTTGAGTTCAAGTTTGTTTCTGGACTTTGGGGAATGTCGGTATTATGGTCCAAGTGTGACATCCGGGCACTCTATGAAATACCTGACTGGACTTAGGCAAGATATATAATAACACATAATAATAGATTGTTCAATTTTATTACAGCTAATAAATTTCCTAGATATGAAAGTATGTCTGTAAAGATTTGTTGTATAGCGCACACAATACAATGCCTAATAACTGCACTAAGCAGAGTGCACAATTGTGTTCAAGATACAATTTCTTTTTGTAATTAGGATTCTTAAAATTAACTCTGATTTAGTCAGATTTTTCATTTTACCGAAATCGAATCAATGGATATCTGCTAGAATAAATATGCTTATATTAGTATAAGTAATGAGCACTAATTTGGATTCTTTAAAAGTGCGTTACTTAAACTAAAATGCATGTTTTGTCGAGTAAATTTAGTAGGTTGGAATTTCCACAATCGCCGCCGCCATTGTTTGGCGGGTTATTTCTTGGTAAAAAACGATAAACAGCAGGAGAAAAAAACATTTGAGAAATACAAAACTGATTTCAGATGTTGTCTATTATTTGGTATATTTATTGCAGTAGTCGGAACTTACAAAAATGAAATAGTGTTTAACTTATCCATTGCCTCTGATTTTAATGAAGTTGATTTCATTGAATTTCCAATTAATCCAGGTGGTAACAAAAAAATCTACGAATATCATTTAACGAAATGTGTTTTTCTTAAAACACTTAAACCTAATCGGACTGAGGAGATAATTTACCACTTGATTGGCATTTTTACCCTTCTTCGTGCATCCTCTGTCCTGCAATCAGATAACGGGCGGGAATGATCTAATCAATTTTTTTTAGTGTCAAAGACTATTGTCTACAACGTAAGATTGTGCACGGTAAGCCTCGCCACGGTAAAAGTCAATGGATAAAAATATTGAAAGATCTTTTGTCAACTACCACAGTTCTGATAAAATAAGTCTTGCACGTTTGATAGCGTACAAGGTAAAACAACGGGGGGACATAGTATTAGGAATTAGAATATTTTGTTTTTACTCTGTACATTTCTACACGCTGTTAGGTGGAGTCCATCCCTCTTTGATGACAACACAAATTAATGTTTTGTATAATCAGATCCAGGTCAAGGGTATTTAAATTTTCCATAGCAACAGTTTTGTTGCTCACATATTCATTTCAGAACGGTGAAAAACTAAATTAACGTATGTGCCAAAATTCATCCGTGCATTTTGAATTTATGAAACAATATATGTGAAGGGGGTTCCTAATCAAAGTGACATTTTTGGCATCACGTTACTTTTAAATGTTAAATATTTACTTATAGTTTCGCACACACTGGATGTTTGAGTGTTTCAAATCCAAATTAAAACAATATAATTATAATCAATTTTATTTGTTAAACGTATTATTTTAAAATGTTGGCCATTTAAAAAAGAAAGTTCGTTCCTCCTAGCGTCAAAACCTGGCGACGCCACTCCTCTTATCCCTCCTCCCACCCAAGTACCAGGATCTAGGGGAGTATGTCATTCGGATCAGCACTAAATGGCATGAGATTCAAATTGTGGGATTTCTGGAGAAGATAAAAATGATGTGATGAAGAAACCTCTATGAATCAAATTTGTTGAATGATATAACAATATTTGCTTTTATTGAAGTAAATTTGCAGATATCATCATTGTACTCATTATGTATAATGTTAAAATAAAGAGAAAAAAAATGATATTCATTTTGGTTGGAATATATAGATGTCGGGGCGTAACTTAGCAGGTGCCAATAGTTTTTTAGGGCTGTCACAACCAAATTGTAAGTAGTCTTTGTAGAGCCCAAGGGTGTGGGGGAGGGGCTAATTCACCCACTTCCCGTTGATTTATCGAGCTGAAACTTGGCACATAGCCTATTTGCCGATGACAATACATTCTATCAAATGTTCAGCAAAATCCCCAACACACAAAAAATCTTTTTTTTTTTTTTTTTTTTTTTTTTTTTTTTTTTTTTTTAAGAAAAAAAAAAAAAAATTTCCCATAATTTGGTTTAGGTGGGTTTTTTTTTTGTTGTTTTTTTTTTTTTTTTTTTTTTTTTTTTTTTTTGCTGTTTTTCAAGGAAAGACAAAATGAAATTCCCGATAACTGTGCTAAGTGAGATTCTTTTTTGATGCGTATTTTTTTTTCTTTTAAAACTGTTCGTGAAATAGATCTGCTGTGTAAAGGCGGTTGGGAATTATGATATGAATACAGTTCGGTTGGGGGGGGGGGGGGGGCGGGAGTGTGGTTGCGAGCCGGGGGGGGGGGGGGGTTCTTCTAAACTGGGTTACGGCTAGGCAGGTTTTGTGATGCGTATTTTTTTTTCTTTTAAAACTGTTCGTGAAATAGATCTGCTGTGTAAAGGCGGTTGGGAATTATGATATGAATACAGTTCGGTTGGGGGGGGGGGAGGGGCGGGAGTGTGGTTGCGAGCCTGGGGGAGAGTGGGATTCTTATAAACTGCGTTACGTCTAGGCATGTTTTGTCAAATGTTCAACCCATTCAGGGGTGGACTGGGGAGTTCAAGCGGCCCGGGAAAAAGAAACAAAAAGCGGCCCTATCTTCATGACTTTTATTTTCCTTGTGAATGTTTTCCACCCAAACCTGAGGGCCGAGGCCTCCAAAGTCATGGGTCACTTTACAATTTACAATATTCAATAACACAAAAAAAAGATAAATCGCACATATAATTTACAATTATATATAAAATATCAAGAATGCGTCAATTCAAGCTATAAATCAATTTATTCGGACTCACTGTGATGGTGTTTATAGTATAATCAACTTCTTTAAGCTGGGTGCCATTGCGGCTACATGATCTATAATTGAGTCATTATTCAGTTCACTTAAAACATCGGTTTCTGTTGACATAATCATAAAAGCTTCAAAGTGTGTAGAAGACAATGAGCTTCGCAAGCGATTCTTAATGTATTTCAGTTTAGAGAAAGATCTCTCACAAGCTACTTGGGTAGACGGCAGAGCCAATAAGAGTTTATATGCACTAAAGAGATGCGTGTATGTTTGCCCAGAGAAACTGTATTGATGTAGTACAGAGAAGCAGCAAACAGGAAATTTTTTGCAAGATTTGCATTTTGGAAGTTCCTCATTCTTATCCACAACTTGGTCGTCCCAGAGTTTACGTGGCGAATCTTCACTGACGCTCTCCTCTACTGAATCATCGAACATTTGGAGAAGGTATTCGTCGGGGACAGAATTTTTAAATTATTCCCATTTCTGCGCAAAGTCAGTTACCGCTCTTCTCTGCGATTAGTAGCTGTGGCGCTTTCATCGAATTTAACTGAGAATACTGCTAAGGCGCTGCATCGCTGATGTAGCCAAACCTTGTTGTTTAATATCCTCAAATTTCTGTGGATTAAGACAGGCAATGTCTGCATATAAGGATTCATGAATTTCAAATCGCTTTTCAATAGTTTTTAAAATTTTGTCCATGATGCAATTATGAACTTCAATGCGATATCTGTCCGCTGCATTATTTCCTACTACCTCGTGCGTTCTTCTCTCATCAGACATCACTTTTGGTTTGTGTAAACGTTTCTCTACAAAATTTTCCTCAATGGTAATTTCAACATTTTCTTCTTCCAACTTGTTACTAGCCCAGGACACAAATCGTTTGGCAATGTCGAGAACACCATCGAAATATCTTGAAATATTTTTTAACAACTTAACAGTACAATCTACATTACGGTATGCTTGCAGTGCATCCATTCCGGTGGTTTGTAAATAATTAGAAAGCGATCCTGTGTGCTGGAATATTCTTAAGCATAGTTTTGCAGTGACAACCGTTTCAAATTTGATAAACTTATTTAGTAAAGTTTGAGCTGTATCCCTCATTTTTCCATTGAATGCGTCCGATGATGCTAGTTCTTGTAACGTATCAATCAATTCAATGAACAATGATGAGTTTGGATCATCAGTTCTTGTAACGTATTAATCAATTCAATGAACAATGATGAGTTTGGATCATCAGTTCTTGTAACGTATCAATCAATTCAATGAACAATGATGAGTTTGGATCATCAGTTCTTGTAACGTATCAATCAATTCAATGAACAATGATGAGTTTGAATCATTAGTTCTTGTAACGTATCAATCAATTCAATGAACAATGATGAGTTTGAATCATTAGTTCTTGTAACGTATCAATCAATTCAATGAACAATGATGAGTTTGGATCATCAAAATTTCCAAATTCTTTTTTAACGCACTTTCTTTGGCCCACCAACGCGTTTCACCAATAATATTTCATCTTTGGTGTCTAGATTTCTGTTGGGGATCGACCCAAACATCCATTCTTTTATACAATTCTCTAAAGAACACCCCACATTCGTTAAACAGTTGAAATAGGCAAATTGAAGAGGTCGTGGTTTGAGTGGTATCACTTATAACAAGATTCAATACATGTGCGTAGCACCAGACATGAATTTGATGAGGTGCGACGTCACTCAGCCATTTAGTAAACCCATTGGACTGTCCTTGCATATTGGCTGTCCCATCTGTAGCATTACCGACACAATATTCAATATTTATATTACATTCCATGAGTTTCTCTTGAAATAATTCAAACATACCTTTTCCAGTAGAAGATGTACAGTTTGCAACGCGTATCAATCGCTCATGAAATTTATCTGTTACATATCTTATAATTATTGAACATTGGTCCTTCACACTTACACCCTGAGTTGTATCCAATTGAACTGAAAACATACCAGCAGATTTAATTTCCTCCGAAATGGTTTTCTTTATTATTTTGCTCATTGCATCAATGATATAATTCACTGTCGTCTTCGATATGAGGGTAATCAGATTTCCTCTCCCCTTATTCGCCAATTAGATGCATGTCTATCATTACTTTTCTCAATAACTGTATCAAGATATTTTTTTAATTATTGGGTCAAATTTTGACAAGAGTAATAATATTTCCAAGAAATCTCCATGATCGATTGTATCGTCGTTTAATGTATAGGCAGCACATCATTTTCGGACCGATAACTAAGACCACGTTTTCCAATCATTTTCAGAATCTCAATGACTCTTTCCAGCACTTGTCTCTTTTCTTGAACTTGTTGGTACCTTTTTTTTTATTTTGCTGAGAGAATAAAATGCTATCAATGTCTCTTTGACTTACAGACATTATATGAGCTTCCACACACTTCTCGTGATATTTGCTGTTTTTATGTTCCTCTATTCTTTGATGCACATGTTTCCAGGAATTCATTCCCGCTGTGAATGAGTTCATATCGTCAGTCTGGCCATATGATAAGCATACTTTGCAAAACATAGCTTTAGATTCTTTACAGTACGACACCCAATTCCGATTGATACCATTGCTTCTGAAAAATACCCGATGCGCATTTGTAAATGGTAGATCAGTTTCACTCGCACTTGGTTGTAGTGGGTGAAATTTAACAAAAATGATCGTAAAGTATTCTGTCGAGGACGTTTGAAATAGTAACTGGTGTTTTTTTTTCATCGATAACTGAAGTTTATGAACTATCATTTTCGGGATTTAGATCTGCCACTGTCAGCGTTGTTTTCATAAATCTTGTGTTGTCAGTTAACTCCGTAACATTTTCTAAATGTAAGGTGGGAATAAAATTTGTTGGCACTACTGAATGCTGATTGTTGTCATCGTTTTGATTTGTGTCGGGTTGTGTACTTGTAGAAGGTGTTTGTTGAGAGACGGTGTCATCAGTTTGAATTGGAGTGGCTTTAAATAAATCGACTAGATTTCGGCATTTAGCTCCATTTTTACCATGAATTTTTAGTTTCTTATCTCTTACTTTTTCCGCACCAACTTTACATTTACGTTTTGAACTTACATCACTCATAACCGTAAAATATTTTAATTAATTAATATTAATTATTATTAACGAACTAATTAAAAAGGATTTTTATCACAGCAAACTCAGCGGAAGTAGGATGGAAGGTGTAAATCTTAAAATGGCGGCCGCTGGTGTACGGAGCTCTTTATTTACGTAAGAGTACGGCTGCTGTTGGTTTGGACATTATGGACCGCCATTTTGGTAGTGGCCTCTAATATCAACGCATATTAGTTATTAATTATTATTATATCACCGGTCCTGGCGGCCCATCGGGAATCTTCCCGGTGTCCCGGCTGCCCAGTCCACCCCTGCCCCCATTGCTTGATTTTTACATTTATAAAGGCATAATACGAACAAACTTTCTTTTCTCAAGGTTTGTTTAATTAAAGCTGTAGCCAGAGAAATCGGTATAGATTCTTCTTTAGATATAGGAATTCCGTGGCTTTACGATTTTCCAAAATATATTTCAAAAGCCAGGAAAGGTTGGACACTTTTTTAAATGAAGCTATCAAAAGATCAAACTCTATTCAAGCTACAGACATTCACATTGGTAAAGGATTTAAAAAAAAAAAATATATTTTTGAAACCATTTTTAAAATGATTTTTTTCTTGATAGCTAGGAGCGTGTAAAACGTTTGAGTACTTATAGATATGCTATGTAGAGTTAACATTTTTTTAAAACCCAAAGATGTTACAAACATAGATACTTTTTCAAATATAAAGAAAATCTGATTTACTATTTCCTAAATATACATTTTAAGGGAATCGAGTGGAAAGAGGTCGTTAATTTGTATGGGAGCAAACATTCCACCAGAATCCGGTTAAGTTACATACCTGTACGTAATTTTGGGTTTTAGATTTTGTGTTGATATGTTGATTAGTATGGTAAAGTTAATTTATAATAGACACTGGAACATAAACAAGCAGGACTTTACAGTAGCAGGTATTTAGTAGCTTATATAATCTTTTAGTTCAGGGGTTCTTAACCAGGGGCGCCCGCATCCCTTTTGGCTGCTAGGGACAGTGGAAGGGAACGCGGGAAAACCCAGAAAATTAGGTTCATCTGCAATCTTATTAGTATTTTTGATCATGGCGAATATGGAAATGTGTTTTGAAATGGAGATGGCAGTGCGGAGAAGCAAAATTGATATGTAAACTGGAGTTTACCGTAATTGGTGACATCATAACAATATTGTCTCTTTTCTATACCGTAAAATCCTCACACACCACACATACTCTGGCACATAAATGAACTTCTGGCTAGTTCATTAAATTAAAACATCGTCAAAACTTTTTAAATTTCATTCTGAGATGCGACAGGCCGTATAATTTCCAAAAAATACTAGGACATCTTTCGTATACACATCACTTGAACCAGTTTAATAACGAGTCCTGTCTTTTTTTAAGGTCTCCCGTTTCATAGCGGGGCTGGGACTCGTGTCACAGCGGGGGTGGTGCTTGTCAGGCTCAACGGTTCAGTTGTCTAAAAAAAATAAATATATATATAATAGTCGTTAAAATATTTTAAGACGATAATAAACAGCATATTCTTAAGAGAAGGGATGGTACAAACTGAGATGCAAATCATCCCATCTTTATCCTCGCCTTATTCATCTGTTATAAACTCAATGACCTTTGTGAAATGTTTTTCCACAAATCTGATCTGAACCGTGCCCGTCAACAAGGTGCTATGAACATACAGAAAATGGAACACGGTGCATACGAAATTGTTTACCTGCTTTCAGTGTTATTCACAACTAGAATTGTTATTTATTTTCAAAACAGCAAGACAATATTCAATTGATCAAGGAGGATCAACCCCACCCCCACTCGTTTTCTTTTTACTTGATCTTGATTGGGTCTAATAAGAACGTAAACACATTTAAACTACACATGGCAAAGTTTGGAACATATGAGTCAGAGACGAGACTTTTGTAATGACAACTCTGATCATTGACATGAAATACCAAGTATGCCAAGTAACATGAAATAACAATTCTGATAATTGACATGAAATAACAAGTCTGATAATTGACATGACATAACAAGTCTGATAATTGACATGAAATAACAAGTCTGATAATTGACATGAAAAAATAAGTCTGATAATTCACATGAAATAACAAGTCTTATAATTCACATGAAATAACAAGTCTTATAATTCACATGAAATAACAAGTCTGATAATTGATATGAAATAACAAGTATGCCAAGTAACATGAAATAACAATTCTGATAAGTGACATGAAATAACAAGTCTGATAATTGACATGAAATAACAAGTCTGATAATTGACATGAAAAAATAAGTCTGATAATTGACACGAAATAACAAGTCTGATAATTGATATGAAATAACAAGTCTGACAATTGATATGAAATCACAAGTATGCCAAGTAACATGAAATAACAAGTCTTATAATTCACATGAAATAACAAGTCTGATAATTGATATGAAATAACAAGTCTGATAATTGACATGAAATAACAAGTCTGATAATTGATATGAAATAACTAGTCTGACAATTGATATGAAATCACAAGTATGCCAAGTAACATGAAATAACAAGTCTTATAATTCACATGAAATAACAAGTCTGATAATTGATATGAAATAACAAGTCTGATAATTGACATGAAATAACAAGTCTGATAATTGACCTGAAAAAAAACAAGTCTGATAATTTATATGAAATCACAAGTCTGATAATTGACATGAAATAAGAAGTCTGATAATTAACATGATTCGTGGTAAAAAATGTAATTCATCCTTTACGAAGGCCTACATCTAAATTTTGGCATCTAATACGTCTCTGATTTGTTTTGTTGTTTTTTTTACAATTTTTGTCTCTGAGTTTTTCTTTTATTATAGATTAACAGAACACTCATGATAGTTTAAAGGTGGAAACAATTATAAGTGACATTTTTTCATGATTATTTAAATCTTTCATTTTTGATTAAAAGCGATACTTGATAAATGTGCCATAAGGGAGCTTAACCCAAACAGTGTCGTAGCTAGGGAGTGTGGGGGTGCTGACGGCACCAGGTGACGATGGTGACACCACATTAAAAAAGTGCATCTTTACAGAGCACACACCGCTCGGTCTTACCGAATTTTATAAAAGGATGATAACTCATAAATTGTCCACACTTGTAACCAATCTAAATGCGTCTTTTACTATAAGTTCAATTTTGGTGCGTCAAAATAGAGGGGACCCTATAATTAGGTCAGAAAAACATCAATTTTACCATGAATCAACGCCGATTGAAATGTTCGATAACTGTCGTATGATAAAGGACGCTATATTAATTTTAAATTCAGAGAAATAAAGCTTTCCTTTGATATCATCAAATACGATGTGGTCGGACGATTATGAATCGGTAAAAATTTAAAACATCTTAAGAAAATTGAAATTTTCACCAATTTATGGTGTAAACAAAATAATATTTTACATAATTTCTCAATTTTTTAAAATAATTAATTAATTTTTAAAACAGATATATCGAAACCCAGAAAAGCTAAAACATTAATATTTTCTCCAATTTGTCACTGGCACCGCCTCGTAACATTTCAGAACGATTGTCATATTTCGACTGCTGGGTTTTACCTGCCACATCTCTGTGTTGTATTTTGAACATTGCTCTGACTGTTGTTTTTAACTGTCGTAAGTAATTATTTTGTTTGTTGTCTTGAAAAGGATGCAATTAAAGCATTTTTATTGTTCAAAATTATTCTATAACGCCAAAAGAAACCTGCACAAATCTAAACGGCAAAATGGAAGCCTGCAAATAAAAACAATTTTAAAAAAAGATGTCACTCACTAATATCACTATCAGGATCCATGCTGCGCTTTGTTAAGAAACCTGATGACCAGGGTTCATCAAAAAAAGTTCCTCGGACTACCATTGATACTGAGTCCTCCGATGCCAACAGAATGCATTCTATAGAACAGCAAAGAGTGCATAAAATGGAAGAGATTGACGTAGAAATAAAGAAAAAGACGTAGATGGTTTGGAAACGGAAATGGCTGCTGACCAAATTACTGTAAATGTGAGGTTAATGAGAACAATAGTCATGTTTCATCAATCTTCTCTCTGAAATGTACCGGATAATTTTCGGTCTGAATAAATATGGAGTAACTCGTTTCAGAACAAGGACGGATTATTCAGCGTAGGGACAAGGCAAGATGCGAAATCTAAAGGAGGTGTACGCCAACTAACAAAATAATGGTTTTACGGGATGAAGCCAAATGGCGAGAAAATACTGCGGTCGTGGATAGTTTATTCACTCGTCAGTCAGAAATTGTACTGTTTTTGCTGCAGATGGTTTGTTGTTAATCTTACAGAAACAACATCCACATTTGTTGCTGGGTTTGATAGGCGATGGAAACTCAGGAAGTATCGGTAAAAAAATTACGATGTCTTAAAAAAGGAAAACTTTTGGCAGCAGGACGAAGGCTAAACAAAACAATTGATGTCAAAAGTATTGATTTTATGGACAGTGAGCAGAAAATGTAGGGGGATATCATGCACAAGTTGCTCGATAACTATGACTCACTGCTACAAGAGCACTTAATGAAACTAAAGAGGTGTACATCTACCGTACAGTAAAATCATCTACATCTTACCATTCACAAGACGCCAAAATGAATGAATAAAGTGAACATAATATGATTCTAATGAATTGGACAGAATGAGCCAAAAACAACCGGCTTTTGCAATGCTCTCCTCTTATTTATCATCGGGGTTTCTGTGGTATTCATTGAAACATATAGAAATTCAAACTTTTTCTATACTTAGTATCAATAATTATCATCATTGCGTAAGTTAAACCAACGACTTTCAAATTCTTTAAACCCACATATTTAAAAGATGATAAATATTTATTTTTCAAATACAATATAATTGATAATTTTTGGTTGTTTAAGAAAACTATAGCCTGATCATTAAACAAAGATATTAATAGTACAATGTATTGACCATTAATTAAGACATCATTTAAAATTAAAATAAAGTGTTGTGGACCAACAAAAATTTATGCGGAACCGTGGACCTTTGTGGGTTTGCGATTACAAACAAGTAACTTCTAACTGTAATCACTGAACCAGGGCACAGCTCCGTGGGTTTGCGATTACAAATAAGTGACTTCTATTTGTAACCACTGAACCAAGGCGGTCCAATTTTATTTACAGCCCCACTTCTATGGTTGAGGGAATGTATTTGCAGCTTGACTGTTTAAAAAATAGGATACATTAATCATACAAGGCACAGTCACTCGTCAACAAAATGGAAATGAGAGCTTTACTGGTAAACATCACGTGAATTATGTGTGAAACAGAAATATATTGATTGAAAAGGAAAAACAAGTTCTTAGGTTTACAGACTATACCAAGTCTTTGACACTTGTCAGGCTAGAGTCATCTTAAACCTTGAACATCTAGAGTTGACATCACTAGGACAAAACAAACGACAGGTACAATGTTAAATTACATTTTGAAGGTTTTTTAAGGTTTTTATGCACTTTGCACTGATTCAATTTGAAATAAATTATTTGTTTAAATATGAGCAAGCATAAATTCTTGACTAAAAATGAAATAAACACTCATTTTTTTAAAGAATCACAATTTTATTCAACGAATTATTGAAGATTATTTGAACTTCAGAGGTTCAACAAATGTTATACAAATGTGTCGGTAAGTTTATAGAAATTTTGAAAGTTTGAAAATTAATTGTTATTTTGATTGAGTTCTGAACTATGACATGGTCACATCTTAAAACTGGAGGGAAAAAACTATAACTCAATTGTATGACAAGATAGTTACATGGTTATATTAAATTGCTTTAAAAAGTTAATTTTATTTTTACACCTGTCCCAAAATATTTATTACTATTTGACTGCAAATAAATCGTTGAATGTCATAAGACATACTTAATTGGATCTAAAATAAGAGATTTTGTATTTTTTGTACACCTGGATAACATTATATAGCTACCTAACGGACTACATAAAGATATCCCACAATCTCTTAACACAATTTATTTTCTAAAGATATTCTCCACTATTCTACCAGAAACATTTATTAAGTCTGTAGCACAAGTGACTCAATTATATAGTTGTCCAAAAATGTAGAACAATCTCAAAAAAATAAATGAATAAAAACATATATATATATAGAGAGAGAGAGAGAGAAGAGAGAGAGAGAGAGAGAAGAGAGAGAGAGAGAGAGAGAGAGAGAGAGAGTGAGAGAGAGAGAGAGAGGGGAGAGAGAGAGAGAGAAGGAGAGAGAAAGGGTGAGAAAGAAGCGAGTATAGGAGCTGCTCATTCCTGCCCAAGACTATCTTTCAAAAGGAACGGTTGAGGCGACAACACTAGACACATTTGTGTCTATTGCCTCAAGCCTTCAAACCCCTAGTGCATGATTTCCTCATCAACACCAGTAACAGAAACATTGCAAATCCCATCTACATGCAAAAATGATCAATAAATTGATCGTGGGCCCTTAAGATATAGAAGAAGAGAAGAAGAAGAAGAAAGAGTGAGAAAGAATGATATCGAGAGAGTGCAAAGGAAGTTATTAGCAAAATATTAATAAATATTTGATGTTTTTCTTACAACAATCAGAATGAAGATGAGTTAAGGATATTTAAACACAACTGATCCAGTTACCATTTGTTTTGTATTCCCAGATTGTAAGAGCCAACAAGAAACAAATCAACAATAGTAACAGCTATTGAATACTCATTAGCAACACTCAAACAACTATGTGGACAGCGATACTCATCTTACTTGTGGTTTCTTATCTGTTTTCTATTAACCCTAATACGTCAGGTATGTTGAGGCCAAATATGATGAATCATTAACCAAGAGAACCCCAAGCAAACTATAACGCTGTATCTATTCGGGGGAGGGGGGCAACAATGTTATCAGGTTCAATTAAACTTTTAATTCTATTTGTTAAAGCAAATTTGATAGATGTCAAAATGTTAACGGTTTTAGTGCAGTGGTGGGCAGGGGTGGCCAAATCATTGAAACGTCTTCCTGGGCCACTTTGATCATGAGTGAACTTTGGTTGGCCACTTTGATCATGAGTGAACTTTGGTTGGCCACTTTGATCATGAGTGAACTTTGGTTGGCCACTTTGATCATGCGTGAACTTTGGTTGGCCACTTTGATCATGAGTGAACTTTGGTTGGCCACTTTGATCATGCGTGAACTTTGGTTGGCCACTTTGATCATGCGTGAACTTTGGTTGGCCACTTTGATCATGAGTGAACTTTGGTTGGCCACTTTGATCATGAGTGAACTTTGGTTGGCCACTTTGATCATGCGTGAACTTTGGTTGGCCACTTTGATCATGCGTGAACTTTGGTTGGCCACTTTGATCATGCGTGAACTTTGGTTGGCTGCATGGCATTACACATTTTATAAACCAAATCAATTAAACACCCACTAACTGCTGAATAGAAATTCGTATCTATGTTTAATACACTTAATGAAATGCTAAATAAAAATGATTTCTTTGTCAACTGAATGAAAAACGAATATGTTTATTCTGTTAAATAAGGCTTCCATGAGCCACATGCATAGACAGGTGGGTCGCATGTGGCCCGTGAGCATGGGTGGGCCATCTCTGCTCTAGTGTTTGAGACTACCTCATTTAGATTTTAAATGATACTGTCTAAGACTTGTTCCTATATTCAAAGCATGTGACAGCGGCTGGTTTGGTAAACAGTGTCAGTACCAGTGTCACTGTACAGGCAACAATTGCGATGTCCATGGGGAATGCACACCAGGATCTTCATGCGAGTCTGAGTGGTTCGGTCCAGCATGTCAATACCGTAAGGATATGTGAAAAAGCTTATGTATAAAAAATCGACAACTCTAGAGAAATGGTTATATGTAGAGCCCTAATAAAATACAAGATATTGAATTGCGCAACTCCCCCTCACTATAATAAAAATAATGCGCATGTCAGGGCTATTAAATCTCTGTGTCTTGGCTACCCTATTTGAGTCTCACCATTTTTCACCTAAATGGAGGAGAGATCCTACTAGGACCCAAAACAACGTGTATGCCACGTGCGGGAAAGCTTTCCAGGCACAGGTTGAGTTGGCAGGTCACCTGTGTTCTCACCGTGTGATATTGCCTCAAACAACAATAAAATACAATTTACATTAAGCTATAAGCTAATAATTGTTCGATATCTTCCACATAAACCTTTCCCCCCAAAATAATAGCACAATTAAAATGATCCTAAAATAGCTTAGTTAATTCTTATTTAGATACACTTTAATCATTATTTACATATAACCTAACATTTTAAAATAAAAATCCTTAAAATCAACCACTGATTTCTCCCGTTTAAAACAAAGATATCACCAAAATACGTTAACTGTCCAATTAAGTTTACCATATTTTGGTTTCAGAGGATCTGTTGGCTTTACCTGACATTGTTCTAACACCTAATGCTGATGTCCTCAAAGATAACGATGACACAACTTGTTGGCAGCACCCAGATGATGGACTCACTGTCAGATTTGGCACAGGGTTTTCAATTCCATGGATTCGAGCTAAACTAATCATGGCTGGTTTGTCTCGATAAAACAAAGAGACGAAAGCATATTTTTAGATATAGTTTTTATTACATGTCAGTTTTTTTCCCTCCAATATTTCCCTTTCATTCTACCCCGTTGTCTATCACTCATCTCCCTTCTCTATCACTTCTCTCCCTTTTTTATCTCTCATCTCCCTTGTCTGTCACTTCTCTCCCTTGTTTATCTCTCATCTCCCTTGTCTGTCACTTCTCTCCCTTGTTTATCTCTCATCTCTCTTGTCTATCAATTCTCTCCTTTGTATAGCTCTCATCTCCATTGTCTGTCACTCAATTACCTGGATTTGGTCTAGTAACGGTCTAATAAATGGTGGGGAGTTGCAGGGGATAGAAAGTGGGTTTTAGTGACATTAAAGGTTGATGTGAAAAGGGAATCGGTAGTTTAATGGATTTAATGGAGTTGGAGAGTTCGGTGGAAGAAATTCACAATGTTCAAGTCTTAAATTGGCTACTAATCAAGTTCTCCTCAAGACTTTTGTAACATGGGAGCATTCATGACTACAAAACAACAACAAGAAAATGAAAGAGACTCTATGGAGCATTAGACATGTTTACAAATAGTCTTTCCATTTAGTTTATTATCTTGAGATTAAGTCACATTCATTATTCTAAGATAAGAGAGACCATTCAGAGACCATTCAGAGACCATTCAGAGACATTTCAGATACTATCATCAACAGTGCATGATTCCCTCACAAAGTGGCACTGGAAATCTGTGAAATTTCCTCATCAACACCAGGAACAGAAACATTGCAAATCCCATCTACATGCATAGGAGCCAAAATGATCAATAAATTGATCGTGGGCCCTTAAGATATAGAAGAAGAACAGTTTTATTAAAATGTATTTTCAGATGTGTTGGCCACTATAACAGTAACCATAGTTGATGAGAATGACATATTGCATAAATGTGATAAGAAGTCAATGCAGGACGAAAGGACTTTGGATATCTTCTGTGACGCTAGTGTGATGGTAGATCGTATGACGGTAACAGGGACGGGAGATCTTTGTTCTCTGCACATCAGTGGAGGTCATGCTTTGTTTGCCTTGTGACTTTATCTAATGCACTGCTAATCCTTATAGTAACTTTAATTAATGCACTGCTAATCCTTATTGTAACTTTATCTAATGCACTGCTAATCCCTATAGTAACTTTATCTAATGCACTGCTAATCCTTATAGTAACTTTATTTAATGCACTGCTAATCGTTATAGTAACTTTATCTAATGCACTGCTAATCCTAATGGTAACTTTATCTAATGCACTGCTAATCAGTATAGTAACTTTATTTAATGCACTGCTAATCGTTATAGTAACTTTATCTAATGCACTGCTAATCCTAATGGTAACTTTATCTAATGCACTGCTAATCCTTATAGTAATTTTATCTAATACACTGCTACACAAAATGGTAACTTTATCTAATGCACTGCTAATCCTTATAGTAATTTTATCTAATGCACTTCTAATCTCTATAGTAAGTTTATCTAGTACACTGCTAATACTTATAGTAACTTTATCTAATGCACTGCTAATTCTTATGGTAACTTTATCTAATGCACTGCTAATCCTAATGGTAACTTATCTAATGCACTGCTAATACTTATAGTAACTTTATCTAATGCACTGCTAAGCCTTATAGTAACTTTATCTAATGCACTGCTAATACTTATGGTAACTTTATTTAATGCACTGGAAATCCCTATAGTAACTTTATCTAATGCACTGCTAATCCATATAGTAACTATATCTAATGCACTGCTAATCCTTATAGTAACTTTATCTAATGCACTGCTAATCCTAATGGTAACTTTATCTAATGCACTGCTAATCCTTATAGTAACTTTATCTAATGCACTGCTAATCCTAATGGTAACTTTATCTAATGCACTGCTAATCCTTATAGTAACTTTATCTAATACACTGCTAATCATTATAGTAATTTTATCTAATTCACTTCTAATCTCTATAGTAAGTTTATCTAATGCACTGCTAATACTTATAGTAACTTTATCTAATGCACTACTAATAATTATAGTAACTTCATCTAATGCACTGCTAATACTTATAGTAACTTTATCTAATGCACTACTAATAATTATAGTAACTTCATCTAATGCACTGCTAAAACTTATAGTAACTTCTTCTTCTTCTATATCTTAAGGGCCCACGATCAATTTATTGATCATTTTGGCTCCTATGCATGTAGATGGGATTTGCAATGTTTCTGTTCCTGGTGTTGATGAGGAAATTTCACATATTTCCAGTGCCACTTTGTGAGGGAATCATGCACTGGGGGTTTGAAGGCTTGAGGCAATAGACACAAATGTGTCTAGTGTTGTCGCCTCAACCGTTCCTTTTGAAAGATTGTTCCAGTCCCTGATTGTCTTGGGCAGGAATGAGCAGCTCCTATACTGGCTTCTTGCTGGTATGAGCCTGAATTGCCTGTCATGGCCTCGTCGCTGTCTATGGGGGAGAGGGACGAGTTTCTGTTTAATACTGGAACAGTGGACCAGCCCATTATTTATCTTGTACATCATGGAGAGCCTGGATTGTCGTCGTCGTTTCTCCAATGGTGACCAGCCTAGTGTTTCTAGCATGCTGCCAACACTAGAGGTATTCCTGTAGCGGTTTAGGACAAAGCGTGCTGCTCGTCGCTGGACCGCCTCCAACCTGTCAATGCTCTTCTGGGTAAATGGGTCCCAGACTGAAGATGCATAATCTAAAATCGGACGGATAAAGGCTTTATATGCTCTTTCTTTCACACAGGAGTTGCCAATCTTTAGATTTCGCCTTAAGAACCCCAAGGCTTGGTTTGCTTGGTTACATACATTGTTAATATGCTCGTCCCAGCGGACCTCTCTTTGAATGGTAACACCCAGGTACTTTACGGAGGAAACTTGCTCAAGAATATGGCCGTGCAGTTTGTATTGGTAGTGTAGAGGAGTACAACTTCTAGAGATTGATAGTGTCTGGCACTTGGCAGGGTGAAATTCCATGTCCCAGCTCATCTCCCACTCAGCTAACAGATTGAGATCCTGTTGTAGCTGGTCCTGGTCAGATCTGTTGGCGATCGTCCTATACACTGCTGTGTCATCTGCAAACAGTCTTGCCTGTGATGTCAGTTTCTCCGGTAGGTCATTAATGTATGCTAGGAACAAACAGGGGCCCAGGACTGATCCCTGGGGGACCCCTGACTTCACATTGACAAAGGAGGAGCTTGTACCGCCCACCACTACTGCTTGGCGTCGGTGGCTGAGGAAGCTAGAGATCCATGTTTTAGTGGTGCCTTGAATCCCATATATCTGGAGTTTGTGTAGAAGCAAACTATGATTCACCCGGTCAAATGCTTTTGCGAAGTCCATTACTAGCACGTCAGTCTGCTTGTGGTTCTCCAGATTGGTCATCAAGTCTTCTACAAATTCGAGAAGCTGGGTCTCACATGACCTATTGACTCGGAAGCCATGTTGACAGTCATTGAGTATATTTTGGCTTTCAAGATGCTTCATGACTGTGCTTACGATTATGTGCTCCAACAGTTTGCAGACGACGCTAGTGAGGGATATCGGACGATAGTTGGCAGGGTCGGAATGCTCTCCTTTCTTGTAAATTGGAGTGACATGCGCTGTTCTCCAGTCTGCTGGAACATTTCCTGTGCATAGTGACGATTGGAAGAGGATTGTCAGTGCAGGAGCGATTTCTTTGGCTAATTCTTTGAGCACTCGTGGTTTAATGTTGTCAGGACCACATGCTTTGTAAGGGTTAATGGTATTGAGGAGGGCAAACACACCTTGTTCTGATATCTGGATATCTCCCATGATAGGATAGGCTCTGTTCATCATTTTGGTTTTCAGAAGGAACTCAGTCTCAGAGTACTCTCTACCGTCACCAAAGACCGACTGGAACTGCTGATTGAGTATCTCCGCCTGTGCTTTTGGGTCAGATGTCAATTGGCCATCCCACCTCAAGGGGGAAACTCCAGCGTTTGAGGACTTTTGGTGTTTCACATAGCTCCAGAAGCGCTTGTTCTTGACATCTTTGGTCGGGGTGTCTTCCTCTGAGAAGATGCCGTTCATGTAGTTCCAATACGATCTACGCAATAAGCGTTGAATGGTTCGGCGGAGTCTCAGTACCTCCTCTCTCAGTTCCATCGAGCCATTTTTCTTCATGCGTTTGTATTGGCGGTCTCTCCTGTGGATGAGCCTACGGATTTCAGCCGTGACCCATGGCTGATTTATCCTAGGTTTGGTGAATTGGTGTGGTATAAATTTCTTCACTGCATCAGTGATTGTAGTCTTGAACCTCTCCCACAGCTCGTCTGTTGTCGCTGTACCTTGAATCACCTTCATGTTTGAGCTTAGCTCTGTGGTTGCAATCCTTAGGCCATCCCAGTCTGCCTTGGCATAAATTGGGATTTCTCGAATGATTTGTTTCATTTTTAGTGTGTTGACCTGAAATTCACAATAAGGAATGCTGTGGTCCGAAATCCCGGGGATGACCTCAACTTTTTGGACACGATGTGGACAATTGGTGAGGAGTAGGTCAAGAGTGTTCTCCCCCCTCGTGGGTTCTAATGCACTTTATCTAATGCACTGCTAATCCTTATAGTAACTTTATCTAATTCACTTCTAATACTTATAGTAACTTTATCTAATGCACTGCTAATACTTATAGTAACTTTATCTAATGCACTGCTAATCCTAATGGTAACTTTATCTAATGCACTGCTAATCCTTATAGTAACTTTATCTATGCACTGCTAATCCTAATGGTAACTTTATCTAATGCACTGCTAATCCTTATAGTAACTTTATCTAATACACTGCTAATCATTATAGTAATTTTATCTAATTCACTTCTAATCTCTATAGTAAGTTTATCTAATGCACTGCTAATACTTATAGTAACTTTATCTAATGCACTACTAATAATTATAGTAACTTCATCTAATGCACTGCTAAAACTTATAGTAACTTTATCTAATTCACTTCTAATACTTATAGTAACTTTATCTAATGCACTGCTAATACTTATAGTAACTTTATCTAATGCACTGCTAATACTTATGGTAACTTTATCTAATGCACTGCTAATCCTTATAGTAATTTTATCTAATGCACTGCTGATCCTAATGGTAACTTTATCTAATGCACTGCTAATCCTTATAGTAATTTTATCTAATGCACTGCTAATACTTATAGTAACTTTATCGAATGCACTGCTAATCCCTATAGTAACTTTATCGAATGCACTGCTAATCCCTATAGTAACTTTATCGAATGCACTGCTAATCCCTATAGTAACTTTATCGAATGCACTGCTAATTCCTATAGTAACTTTATCTAATGCACTGTTAATCCTTATAGTAACTTTATCTAATGAACTGCTAATCCTTCTAGTTACTTTATCTAATGCACTGCTAATACTTATAGTAACTTTATTTAATGCACTGATAATCCCTATAGTAACTTTATCTAATGCACTGCTAATCCATATAGTAACTATATCTAATGCACTGCTAATCCTTATAGTAACTTTATCTAATGCACTGCTAATCCTAATGGTAACTTTATCTAATGCACTGCTAATCCTTATAGTAACTTTATCTAATGCACTGCTAATCCTAATGGTAACTTTATCTAATGCACTGCTAATCCTTATAGTAACTTTATCTAATGCACTGCTAATCCTAATGGTAACTTTATCTAATGCACTGCTAATCCTTATAGTAACTTTATCTAATGCACTGCTAATCCTAATGGTAACTTTATCTAATGCACTGCTAATCCTTATAGTAACTTTATCTAATGCACTGCTAATCCTAATGGTAACTTTATCTAATGCACTGCTAATCCTTATAGTAACTTTATCTAATGCACTGCTAATCCTAATGGTAACTTTATCTAATGCACTGCTAATCCTTATAGTAACTTTATCTAATGCACTGCTAATCCTAATGGTAACTTTATCTAATGCACTGCTAATCCTTATAGTAACTTTATCTAATGCACTGCTAATCCTAATGGTAACTTTATCTAATGCACTGCTAATCCTTATAGTAACTTTATCTAATGCACTGCTAATCCTAATGGTAACTTTATCTAATGCACTGCTAATCCTTATAGTAACTTTATCTAATGCACTGCTAATCCTAATGGTAACTTTATCTAATGCACTGCTAATCCTTATAGTAACTTTATCTAATGCACTGCTAATCCTAATGGTAACTTTATCTAATGCACTGCTAATCCTTATAGTAACTTTATCTAATGCACTGCTAATCCAAATGGTATTTTTATCTAATGCACTGCTAATCCTTATAGTAACTTTATCTAATACACTGCTAATTCTAATGATAACTTTATCTAATGCACTGCTAATCCTAATGGTAACTTTATCTAATGCACTGCTAATCCTTATAGTAACTTTATATAACGCACTGCTAATCCTAATGGTAACTTTATCTAATGCACTGCTAATCCTTATAGTAACTTTATCTAATGCACTGCTAATCCTTATAGTAACTTTATTTAATGCACTGATAATCCCTATAGTAACTTTATCTAATGCACTGCTAATCCATATAGTAACTATATCTAATGCACTGCTAATCCTTATAGTAACTTTATCTAATGCACTGCTAATCCTAATGGTAACTTTATCTAATGCACTGCTGATCCTTATAGTAACTTTATCTAATGCACTGCTAATCCTAATGGTAACTTTATCTAATGCACTGCTAATCCTTATAGTAACTTTATCTAATGCACTGCTAATCCTAATGGTAACTTTATCTAATGCACTGCTAATCCAAATGGTATTTTTATCTAATGCACTGCTAATCCTTATAGTAACTTTATCTAATACACTGCTAATACTTGTAGTAACTTTATCTAATGCACTTCTAATACTTATAGTAACTGTATCTAATGCACTGCTAATTCTTATAGTAATTTTATCTAATGCACTGCTAATACTTATAGTAACTTTATCGAATGCACTGCTAATCCCTATAGTAACTTTATCGAATGCACTGCTAATCCCTATAGTAACTTTATCGAATGCACTGCTAATCCCTATAGTAAATTTATCGAATGCACTGCTAATTCCTATAGTAACTTTATCTAATGCACTGCTAATCCTTCTAGTTACTTTATCTAATGCACAGCTAATACTTATAGTTACTTTATCTAATGCACTGCTAATCCTTATAGTAACTTTATCTAATGCACTGCTAATCCTAATGGTAACTGTATCTAATGCACTGCTAATTCTTATAGTAATTTTATCTAATGCACTGCTAATACTTATAGTAATTTTATCGAATGCACTGCTAATCCCTATAGTAACTTTATCGAATGCACTGCTAATCCCTATAGTAATTTTATCTAATGCACTGCTAATTCCTATAGTAACTTTATCTAATGCACTGCTAATCCTTCTAGTTACTTTATCTAATGCACAGCTAATACTTATAGTAACTTTATCTAATGCACTGCTAATCCAAATGGTATTTTTATCTAATGCACTGCTAATCCTTATAGTAACTTTATCTAATACACTGCTACTACTTGTAGTAACTTTATCTAATGCACTTCTAATACTTATAGTAACTTTATCTAATGCACTGCTAATTCTTATAGTAATTTTATCTAATGCACTGCTAATACTTATAGTAACTTTATCGAATGCACTGCTAATCCCTATAGTAACTTTATCGAATGCACTGCTATTCCCTATAGTAACTTTATCGAATGCACTGCTAATCCCTATAGTAAATTTATCGAATGCACTGCTAATTCCTATAGTAACTTTATCTAATGCACTGCTAATCCTAATGGTAACTTTATCTAATGCACTGCTAATCCTTATAGTAACTTTATCTAATGCACTGCTAATCCTAATGGTAACTTTATCTAATGCACTGCTAATCCTTATAGTAACTTTATCTAATGCACTGCTAATCCTAATGGTAACTTTATCTAATGCACTGCTAATCCTTATAGTAACTTTATCGAATGCACTGCTAATCCCTATAGTAACTTTATCGAATGCACTGCTAATCCCTATAGTAACTTTATCGAATGCACTGCTAATCCCTATAGTAACTTTATCGAATGCACTGCTAATCCCTATAGTAAATTTATCGAATGCACTGCTAATTCCTATAGTAACTTTATCTAATGCACTGCTAATCCTTCTAGTTACTTTATCTAATGCACAGCTAATACTTATAGTTACTTTATCTAATGCACTGCTAATCCTAATGGTAACTGTATCTAATGCACTGCTAATTCTTATAGTAATTTTATCTAATGCACTGCTAATACTTATAGTAATTTTATCGAATGCACTGCTAATCCCTATAGTAACTTTATCGAATGCACTGCTAATCCCTATAGTAATTTTATCTAATGCACTGCTAATTCCTATAGTAACTTTATCTAATGCACTGCTAATCCTTCTAGTTACTTTATCTAATGCACAGCTAATACTTATAGTTACTTTATCTAATGCACTGCTAATCCTTATAGTAATTTTATCTAATGCACTGCTAATCCTAATGGTAACTTTATCGAATGCACTGCTAATCCCTATAGTAACTTTATCGAATGCACTGCTAATCCCTATAGTAACTTTATCGAATGCACTGCTAATCCCTATAGTAAATTTATCGAATGCACTGCTAATTCCTATAGTAACTTTATCTAATGCACTGCTAATCCTTCTAGTTACTTTATCTAATGCACAGCTAATACTTATAGTTACTTTATCTAATGCACTGCTAATCCTTATAGTAACTTTATCTAATGCACTGCTAATCCTTATAGTAACTTTATCTAATGCACTGCTAATACTTGCAGTAACTTTATCTAATGCACTGCTAATCCTTCTAGTTACTTTATCTATATCACTGCTAATACTTATAGTGACTTTATCAGATGTATTGCTATTTCTCCCCCCCCCCCTCTTCTCTCTTGCTCTGTCTTTCTTCATCTATTTCTCTATATCTATCTATCTCTCCTTCTCTCTCTTTCTCTCTCTCTCTTTCTCTCTCTCTCTTTCTCTCTCTCTCTCTCTATCTCATTGTCGGTTTATCCACAATGCAATTCGAGCCAGGCCTACTTTAAAAACTTGAAATTGCTGGTATATAAAATGTTATGGAAATATTTTTATTTTAGTATATTGTCATTTTTAGAACATATGAAAAAACATTTCATTACTGTCTGGGTTTTTTTTTTTTATGTAGTAGGCCTATAAATAGCTCAATGTCACATGAAAAAAGTATTCCCGTCCGGTTTTTAAAATCATCAATTGTTTCCCGTAGAGGGAGACTTACCCAAGTATTAGAAAGCCCTGAAATGGTCATATTGAAGGGTCAAGTCTAGCGGCCCATCAGGTGAAAAAAATATTTTTTTGCTGACATATAATTCCTGTCGCTAAATAAGATCTTACTTATATTATAAAACATAAAAACAATTCATGGCTTTGATGGCTGGAAAAAGTATCAACCCTAACATCACAAATTGATTCTCCTAAATATTTCTTTTGTTGTCATTGTTAAGTAAAAAAAACTATCTGCCTAAATACAGAGCAATGTTGAGCTAATTGAAAAATTATTACATTGTTTTCCCATCTCTTGCTATAGCAGTTGTATTTAATTAAAGTAAAATAAAAAGTGTTGGTTTTTTCCTATTATGTTTGTTTTGGTGGCAGTTAGAGCGTCTATTTTTTTACTTTTCTTTTTTCCACTTCAAGCCTCCCAAAGGTTAACCAGGCACTGTCTGACCCTCCCTTTCTTTCAAACAAATTCCTCGGCTATCTTTAATTATCTCCTCTTATTGATTTTAACCAGCAGCAATTTTGAATCAACTTAATTGTACTTTTAAAAGAGTGTTGTGTTTAGTTTGAAATTTTATTTTTAAATATTTCAGGGCGCAATGTAGCATTACGGCAATCTGCTTTACAATCAAGCAGTTACAAGAACAAGACAGTCTCGTACAATGCAAGTCTTGCTGTGGATGGAGAGAGGCAGTCAGATTTTGATTCTAATAGTTGTGCACAAACCGATCTGCTCGACCCTTCGCCTAATTGGAATGTGACTTTATCTCAGCCTCACCTTGTCAACAGATATGTTCTGTACAACAACAATCAGGGTAAGTAATTAGTTTAAAAAAGGATTAACATTTATTGTAGGTTGTTCATACTTTCATACTCATGAGGTTTTCTGTCCTTAAATGAATTTTTACGAATGGTTTATAAAGTTGATGAAGTTATCCAATAGATCTACAATAACGCAAACATTTTACAAGTATTACATAAAGTCTATTAAAGAATACATTTGTAGGGTGTCAAGTTTAAAAAAAAAATCTTAAATAAATCTGTTGCCTACAATACATAACTGTGTTATTTTTTTTTTCAGATCAAGATCAACTTCAAAGTTTCATCCTATCAAGTTTCAACAAAGATAACATCGTGGTGGACAACTATATTGTACCAAAGATAGCACAAGCTATTTATTATGGAACATCTCTTTCACTAAGTGTTTCATTCGTAAAAATATATACACATGAAAGTAACAAGGTTCTCACATTGTGTGAAGTTGAAATGTATGGGGGTAAGTTATGAAAATATTTCTTCACTCTACTGAATGTTTAATGAGATGGTTAATATTCATTCAAATATTTCCATTTGCAAAAGTATATCAAGAAAATATTTTTCATAGACGTAGATACACTTTTAGATGTTTATCTTACAATTGCTTTTTTAATAATAAAAAAGATGTGTGAGAAAATGGTTGTTTATTGGGAGAACTTATTCCCTGACTTGTATTATTTATTTAAGGCTGTGATGTAAAATATTCTTTATATAAAATTCATTCATAATATAGATGTTCTGTCCTACTGAGGTTTATAAATAATCAGGTATTTTAAATAAGAGAGGCGAAATATTGGTAAAAAAATAAATATAAAAAAAAAAGCATGCTCTCTTCATCTTTTGAACCCATCATAAAAATAGTAGAACAATGATGTAATTTTCAACAGATTCGCTGTGTCCATTTAACATGTATGGAATAGAGTGCGATAAACAATGTAATTGTGCGAGCAAAATAGAGACATGTTATGTTGCTACTGGAGGATGTCCTTCTGGCTGTGCTGCTGGCTACCATGGGCCGGGCTGTCAAAATGGTTTGTCAAATGATTAAGCATTATTTTGTATATATTTTTGTCTATGGTTTTATGGACAGTGGTTTAATGCGGTCGATTTTATAGAAACGAAGTCTGTCTAAAGCTACTTTTGAATAAACTTGAGTACAAAGAAATCAGCTCTTTAAACAGCATAAACATTTGAAACTGATTTTAAAAAAAAAAATCTCTTCAATGCACTTTAAATAAAAATATTCGCACTTTTACTAAAAACGATGTAAAAAAAAAAAAATCTCGTTATGTTTAAAATACTTCCCTTTCTGAAGATAATTTTTTTATTAAGTCGTAAATCTGAAGTCATTTTCTGAATTATTTAAAATTGAAATATAGTAATTTATGAAAACTATCCATCATTTTCGACGGAGGAAAATCTCATAACTCCTTTAGTCTCTATCGAAGAAGCTTATATTTCAAGCATGAAATTCATATTAATTTTGTTGAAATAATTGTGTGTGTGTTTTTTTTTACTAAGACTTATTGTCCCATTGTTTTCAAATATGCATTGCATTGTCAGTTTTGAAGGGGTTGCGAGACTAGTAACAATTCGTACAGGGTGCAAGACGTTCAAACGTTCTTAGTTGGCGCAGAATACCTTGTTAGCAGTGGCGTTGCTAGGGGGTGCTGGGTACGGACCACACCAGGTGAGACCAAATGGAAAAAATGCATATTTACAGAGCACAATAAAGGTGAAAACAAAAAAGGAGCCCGCTTGCAAAACGTACTAAGTCCAACCAAACTCATTTTTCAGGAAAGGGAATTTTGTGTTACAACTTAACTAGCATTTTGATGCTTGCTCTACATTTTCTATTTCAAATAAAGGCATTTAGAGCCTTCTGAACGTTGAGATGAGAGATTCAAAATGTGTTTTTAAAACAATAGATTAAGAAAATTGCACTAACCCATTTATAAAAAAAAACTGACTTAATACCATTTGCAACTGGGCTCCTCAAGTATTAGTGACATGTTTTCTTGATTATTTAAATCTTTTATATTTGATTAAAAGCGATAATTGATAAATGTGCCATAAGGCTAGGTCTAACCGAATTTTATAAAAGGATAACCGATCACTCGTAAATTGTCCACACATGTAACCAATCCAAATGCGTGCTTATTAAAAGTTCAAGGTTGATGGGTCATCAATGAGGTTACTCAATAATAAGGTCAGAAAACACCGATTTGACCATGATTCAACGCTGATTTAAGTGTTCAGTAACTTTTGTAACTGACAGGAGGCTACAATTATCTAAATTATACTGAATAATGCTTTCCATTGACAACAAATAAGATGTGGTCGGGCGATTCTAAGTTCATTAATTAATCGGTAAAAAATAATAATACTACAAAATACTTTTTACCCCTTTACAGGGTTAACAAAATTATATTTTACTAAATTTTCTTATTACTTTCAATAATTAATTTAAATTTATTGCAATTTTAAAAAAGGCTTTTGAAACAAAAAATATGGAAACCCGGAAATACTTAAAAATTAATATTTTCGCCGATTCGTCACTAGCATCGCCCTTTAGAATAACAGCACTATTGACAGGTCTGCAGCTTTAAAGACAAGGAAACGAACATTGTAAATAAATTAAATTTAATGTAAAAATAACTATAACTTAACGTTGCTACAGTTCTTAAATACATTTGGCTCCTGACCTATACTATAATTAATTTGGTTTTCTTCTTGTCATTGTTATACTGTGGACTTATTTTGACAAGATGAAATCCATCGTGGAAGTCAGGGGAGGGAGGTTATACCATGAGTTTAAAGCACAGGATGGCACCAATCCTAGCTACGCCACTGCTTTTTAGATACCCTGCTTTAAAGGGTTGTTAATGTACTCCTTGTAAATAAAATGATCATGACACCGAAATTACTTTATTATTTCACAATATTTATATTGAGTGAGTGTTATAAATATTTATTTTATTAATTAATCTATTCGGTGATAAATATTTCAACTCTAAAGTATGTACGTACTTGAACTCTCTAAACTCATCTGACATAAACGTCTTACTTGCAGACGAAGCTCTATCATAGGGTTGCAATACAACAAAATATTTTTGAACAAATAAAACTTGAATAATAATATTGAGGGTTACATTGTTTTCTAGCTTGCCCTATTCACAAATGGGGAGTCGATTGTCTCAATCAGTGCAGCACAAACTGTGTTGATGGAATGTGCAACAGGATTGATGGGAGTTGTGATCGTGGCTGTGAACTAGGATTCACCGGGCTCAATTGTGCTCAAGGTCAGTTCTACTTTTGCAAATTTTAATATTTATGCTATTTTTATTGCTTCATTGTTACTTTCAAATATTTTTGAAATTTAATATTTTAGTTCCTTTATCATTTGAAAACTTTCTGTTAAGTATAAAGTAAATAAGTGTGAACTATTTTTCTAAGTGTTTATTATATTTTCCATTAATTCATTTTTTTAAATCTTAAAAATGACAAAATAGATGAGCCAACTCCGTGTGTTTTGAGACAACATTCTAAGAATCGACTGTCATTCTATTAGTCCCACTGAAATAGTTAGATCATGATTTGCCAGTGCGCAATGAGCTGGGTTTCAAATATGATTTGTAATTCATTGGATGATAGGTAGAGCGGAATGCACAACCACTGTGTATATGTAGCGGTGGTGGATGTGTAAGCGACATCTGTGAGGTCATAGGTCATCCTATCTTCTTGTTTCTGCAGCTGATTTCGTCTGTGGGTGTCAGATGACTGATGAGATTTAATCTGCCACATTTTCTTGTGCAGAATGTTCAAGGGATAGAACTCCAGTTGCATTAGTGACTCGAGCTTTGCTGGATTGTCTTTTATGTTTAACCGGTTTTTGGTTTTATAAGAATCTCTGTTACGTTTGCTATTATTTGCTGTCTGTTTGATGTAAGAGATATGCGTCTGACATTTCAGCTCTTCCATTGTCAGACTGTGACGAAAGTTGTGCGAATGAATGCAGCGAACATTGTATAAACAGGTCGTGTCACAGGGTCAACGGCATTTGTGACAAAGGCAGTGAGTATGGAAACTTCGGTGACAAAGGCTCGGCGGGAAGGTGTTGTGCAAACAGAAATAAGGCTTCTTAGCATTTAAACTAAATCTCTCTTGTTGGTTTCTAGGAATTCATGTTCAATTTTATCTCAAACTCTTCATTTTTGTTACTGTTAAAAAATACATTTTAAAGAAAGCCAACTGAGCTAATTAAACATTAAACTAACATGATGCTAAATAGAAACATTGTAACTTAATGCATCTGGTTAAAACATTTTTTCAAATTAAATAGCGGTATGCAAGACGGGTAAAAAGGGGGGGGGGGGCTAAGCCAAGTAAGCCAACTAGTTTGAAACAATACAAGACTTTATTCTTATATTTTCCCATTTATCTGTTCGTATAATTTTCGAAAATATGATGCACAGCAACATAACTTTTGGATATAACATAACTTTTGGATGTAGCATAATTTTTGGATGTAAGATAGCTTTTGGATGTAACATAACTTTTGGATGTAACATAACTTTTGGAAACATACCGCAAAGAAAAGTGCAAACACATGCAATAGTTAAACAAAGGATAAAGTCCAGCAGACATTTGGCATTGAAAGACATAATGGCCGCAAGAAATGTCAACAATATGACAAAGTTTTATGATAAAGTTTTGGCAATGTTTGAAATGGGGGAAACTAAGTTTTGGCAATGTTTGAAATGGGGGAAACTAATTTTTGGCAATGTTTGAAATTGGGGAAACTAAGTTTTGGCAATGTTTGAAATGGGGGAAACTAAGTTTTGGCAATGTTTGAAATGGGGGAAACTAAGTTTTGGCAATGTTTGAAATGGGAAAAACTAAGTTTTGGCAATGTTGAAATTGGGGAACTTTTTATTTTATACAAAAATGTTTTGTTTTTTTAATTTTCATTAGGCATTATTGTTAATTATTTTTAAGTTTCATCAAAACTTTAAAATGTTCCTTTTTTTTTTTACTTGAAGGTTATTCATATGATGATCGACTTGGAGTCGGTATTGGGATTGGCATAGCTATCATGTGTGTTGTTGGTACTCTGCTCGTTGTGATCATAATCTTTGTACTGATGAGATATAGGAAACACAGAAATTATGGAGTATCAAAAGAGAGTCCACCTACTCAGCCGGAAACAACTGTGGATTTACCCAAAAATAAATACGACTCTTTAAACCTATTTGGTAGGTTGAATTGTTGGACTTACGCATAATATATTAATACTATTTCTTCAAGCCACCCAACATTGCTGCCTGAAACTTGCTGGATCGGAATAACAATTATTGTAGGCCAGTTGTTGGTGTTCATATTTGACACTAGTAATACTTAATACGTGACTGTAGGGCAGTTGTTGGTGTTCATATTTGACACCAGTAATACTTAATACGTGACTGTAGGCCAGTTGTTGGTGTTCATATTTGACACTAGAAATTCTTTATACGTGACTGTAGGCCAGTTGTTGGTGTTCATATTTGACACTAGAAATTCTTTATACGTGACTGTAGGCCAGTTGTTGGTGTTCATATTTGACCCTAGTAATACTTAATACGTGACTGTAGGCCAGTTGTTGGTGTTCATATTTGACACTAGAAATACTTTATACGTGACCGTAGGCCAGTTGTTTGTGTTCATATTTGACACTAGAAATACTTTATACGGGACTGAAGGACAGTTGTTTGTGTTCATATTTAACACTAGCAATACTTTATACGTGACCGTAGGCCAGTTGTTGGTGTTCATATTTGACACTAGAAATACTTTATACGTGACTGTAGGCCAGTTGTTTGTGTTCATATTTGACACTAGAAATACTTTATACGTGACCGTAGGCCAGTTGTTGGTGTTCATATTTAACACTAGAAATACTTTATACGTGACTGAAGGACAGTTGTTTGTGTTCATATTTGACACTAGTAATACTTTATACGTGACTGAAGGACAGTTGTTTGTGTTCATATTTGACACTAGTAATACTTTATACGTGATAAAGCTTAATGGTTTTTACACAGCATGAACATTTGAGCCCTACAACGTTATACTATTTAACTATCCACGAGTTTAATATATATCTTTTTCTGTTTACATTAGAGGATAGTACTTACGCCCAACCCAGTGTGTCTCTTGAAAGAAGAGAGCCTAATTCTACAAGCAGGCCTCATCATAAAGACAACACCTATGACGAAATATAGGTGCTAGAGAAGACGATCAGCTCAAGAAAACTCGAACTGAGAATAGAACCGATAAAATTAAACTATATCTAGCATTACTTGGAATTTGACTATGAAATGTAGCATTAATTGGAATGTGTGTATGAAGTGTAGCATTACTGAGATGTGTGTATGAAATGTCGCATTATTTGGATGTGTGTATGAAATGTAGCATTACTTGGAATGTGTGTATGAAGTGTAGCATTACTTGGATGTGTGTATGAAATGTAGCATTACTTGGATTGTGTATATGAAATGTAGCATTACTTGGAATGTGTATATGAAGTGTAGGATTACTTGGATGTGTGTATGAAATGTAGCATTACTTAGAATGTGGGTATGAAATGTAGCATTACTTGGAATGCCGGTATGAAATGTAGCATTACTTGGAATGTGGGTATGAAATTCAAACCTGCATTTTTAAATTGAGAGTGTTTTTTCGTGTAAGCAGACGACACTAGTAGGCTTGTTAAATTGGCACAATGGTTTGTTAACTCCAGCTGAAATCGTAAGCATCGTCTGTCTCTTACCCAAGTTATCTCGAAAGAATTCAGTGTGCTTGTAAATAAAAGACTAAACGTGAGTACTAATAAATGTATAATGAATGTCTAACAACTATACCTTTAAGTCATTAACAATTCTCATTAGTCAAGACAGGTTCTATGCTGTCAGATTGATAGCTGTCAGAATCTATGATCTATCTCTCTAGGGACATTATTTTATTAAAGCACTGCAAAAAGTGTGTTTCATCCCTGCGTCTTAGTGCACATCAACCATTTGAAATCTGTATTTTTTTAATTTTTATGCATGCACATTATGTATTCAAATGCTTCATTGCCGAAATGGCTGCTTAATATTGAATACAATTAAATTTGAAAACTGATATTTTATTTATAGATTTTCATTTACTTCAAATATTTTTTAACTTAAAAAATACTATTGGCAAAACCAAAGTGTCAACACGTTAAAGTCTGTTTCTAACTTGTGTCTTTTGGAGATAGGTTATCTACCCGGACCACGAGTATGTTTGCCACATGTGTCTGTTGGAGATAGGTTATCTACCCGGACCACGAGTCTGTTAGCCACATGTGTCTGTTGGAGATAGGTTATCTACCCGGACCACGAGTCTGTTTGCCACATGTGTCTGTTGGAGATAGGTTATCTACCCGGACCACGAGTCTGTTAGCCACATGTGTCTGTTGGAGATAGGTTATCTACCCGGACCACGAGGCTGTTAGCCACATGTGTCTGTTGGAGATAGGTTATCTACCCGGACCACGAGTCTGTTAGCCACATGTGTCTGTTGGAGATAGGTTATCTACCCGGACCACGAGTCTGTTAGCCACATGTGTCTGTTGGAGAGAGGCTGTCTACCCGGACCACGAGTCTGTTAGCCACATGTGTCTGTTGGAGAGAGGCTGTCTACCCGGACCACGAGTCTGTTAGCCACATGTGTCTGTTGGAGAGAGGCTGTCTACCCGGACCACGAGTCTGTTAGCCACATGTGTCTGTTGGAGATAGGCTGTCTGCTCCGGCCTTGTTTAACAAAATTATCGAAGCAAACAAATAACCGTGAGACAGTGCTCACCGCTACTGTCCAGTTGAATAAAAAAAGTTAAATAATTGCCTAATGATCTTATCTTTCAGTTGTCTTCATAAGTTGTGACTTTTAAGATGGTAAGATATGATCATATAATGTTTTGGTAAGGCATAAAACCCCATAACAGTGATTGATATTTAATAAATCTTCTTTTTACTTGCAACATTATGACATCTTGCTAAAAAATTATAAATTATAAAATCTTTGACTTCCCCATACATAGTATGTCTAAAAGCGTTCTGTTGTCCTTTAACTCTAATTCAGTAAGTTTTTATAAATGTTATTTTATGTAAATATTTGTTCAACTACCAGAAGATAGAAGACCATTGTAAAATATTTTTAGCAAACTTACAAAGCAGATATAATATGTTTTTTTAAATATTTTTAATCCTAATATTTATTAATAAAATGTGAAAATATTATTATTAAATTCCTTTTCTTACCCTTGTAAATGTTTATTTATATAATAACGTAAATAATGCACTACAAGAAAATATGAAGGAGGTTGTAGTCTTTCTATAACGTTTACGAATCTTCTTTTGTAAAAAAAACCCAAAAACAGCGAGTTTCAATATAACAAATATGCACAGTAATGAAAGTTATTAAATAAAATTCATGAAAGTAAAAATTTAATAGCCCTACTGTGAACACATGAAGGGATGGAGTCAAATATTAAGAAGTTAATTTAATTATTTTTAATTAATTTTATTATTTATTTGTTACTCTTTGTTTTACTGTGCGCATTAGAAAAGAAATAATCTATATATGTAAAAATGAATGTTTGCATGTCTGTTGTCTCGTATGCGCTCCTACACCATTCATGCAATTGCAACAAAACTTTAAACAGTTGTTGTCAAAATAAATGGGCATTTAACTGAGTCAATAAAAACCTTATAAACTGTTCCGTTCCTAGCCGTTGGCCCTTAATTTGTTTTTTTTTCTTCTATGAACTTTGTAAAAAATATTTTCCACATGCGCTCCTACGCCATTTATCCGATTCCGATAAACTTTGGTGAAGTGTTGCAAGCATGCCCGCAAATGTTTCTAAATTATTTCAATTGTTTTAAAATATTCAGTTTTGAGCCAGGGGCTCTAAGCTGCATTTTCCTAATATGAGCTTTATAAATATATTTTCAAACCGTATGCGCTCCTAAACCATTCATGCGATTGCTACAAAACTAAGTGAGTTGTTGTCCATGCGCCAGTGCATTTTACTGTGTTATTTAAAGACTTATGAAAATATTCCGTTTTCGGCCGTTGGCCCTTCATTCAAACTTTTTCTTATATGAGCTTTGTAAAAAATAATTTTCGTATGCGCTCCTACGCCATTTATCCGATTCCAAAAAAAATTTGGTGAGATGTATGTTGCCAGCATGTTCATAAAGGTTTCTAAATTATTACAACCGTTTTAAAGTATTCAGTTTTGAGCCAGGGGCTTTATATTCGTTTTTCCTAATATGAGCTATATATATATTTTCAAACCGCATGCGCTCCTACACCAATTATGCGGTTGCTACAAAACTTAGTGAGTTGTTGTCCATGTACCAGTGCATTTTACTGTGTTATTTAAACACTTTTATAAATATTCTGTTTTCGGCCGTTGGCCCTTAATTCGTATTTTTTCTAATATGAGCTATGTAAAAAATAATTTCCATATGCGCTCCTACGCCATTTATCCGATTGCAATAAAAACTTTGGTGACATGTTGGAATCACAGCCGCAAAGGTTTTTAAATATTATAAACTTTTCAAAATATTCCAATTGGAGCCAACAGCCCTATTTACGTTTTCTTTCTTATACGAGCTATATAAAATATAATTTCAAACCGTATGCGCTCCTGCACCATTCATGCGATTGCGACAAAACTTTGACGAGTTGTTATCTTTAAACATACCCATTTTACTCATTCATTACAACACTTTTAAATATTCCGTTTTCAGCCGAGGACCCAAATTCATTTTTTTTCTTATATGAGCTTTGTAAAAAATAATTTTCTATGCGCTCCTATACCATTTTTCAGAATGCGATAAAAATTTAGTGAGATGTTGTTCTATCGCCCATAAAGGTTCTTAACTTACTACAACCGTTTTAAAATATTCAGTGTTGAGCCAGGGGCCCTATGTTTGTTTCTTACAAAATGAGCTATATAAATATAATTTCAAACCGCATGCGCTCCTACATCATTCAAGCGCTTGCGATAAAACTGAGGTGAGTTGTTGTCCATAAGCCAGAGCATTTTTTTTAATCAAATACAAATAGTGATATTAAATTGAGTGTGTGACATATTGTAGGTTTCTGAAGTAATTCAAATAGCACAGAATAATGCGGCCCGCATAGTTCTCCGCAAACGCAAATTCGACCATGCAAAAACACTTCTGAGAGAGTTGCATTGGCTGCCGGTGCGTGCTCGCATAGAGTACAAAATCGCAACTTTGTGCTACCGCTGCTTACATGACCTGGCGCCGTCCTATCTGAAAGAGCTGCTGACGCCTTATGTACCCAGTAGAGAGCTCCGCTCATCCGATAGTGGCAAACTCTCGACACCACGTGTTTGCCTTGAGACTTACGGAAAGCGCACTTTCGCATTTGCTGGTCCAACAATTTGGATAACTCTCGACACCACGTGTTTGCCTTGAGACTTACGGAAAGCGCACTTTCGCATTTGCTGGTCCAACAATTTGGAACGCCCTTCCTGTCGATCTTAGAAACAACCAGACACTGGAGTCCTTTAAAACCGATCTAAAGACACATCTATTTCGCAAATACCTTCTGGGATGATTGTCTACCTTATTTTCCATGTGTTGCTGTGTTGCTCCGGGTTGAAATGGCTAGAAAGACTTTGCCATTGTATGCTTGTAATTAGTTTTTGTAGTGTTGCGTTTGTTTTAAATGTGGTGAATTATAGATATGTTTTTTGTTGACTTTGTACCGCGCTTCGAGCCTTTGGGGAAGAAGCGTGTTTTTGAAATGAACTTTATTATTATTATTATTATTATTATTAATACAACAATTCTACAATCGTCCATTTGTGGCGGGGGGCCCTAAATTCGTTTTCCACAATTCTATTATCTATATAATTATCGTATGCATTTCTAACCCATTCATTCGATTGTGATCAAACTGGGTCAAGTGAAATGCGCACTACCGAAAATGTTTCTAAATTAGAAAAACATTTTACAATATTCCGTTTGGGCCAGTGACCCTAATTTCATATTTTCTTCTAAGAGCTTTGTAACTATAATTTAAAACAGAGCTATTGCATGTGTGGAAGGCGCTGAATCTGCCGGGAAATTTTTCAAATTTAGTACATCCATTGTACAATATTCCAATTAGGGCTGGGGACCCTAAATTCAATTTATTTTCTTAAATGAGCTTCATCAATATAATTTATAATTGAGATATCAACACTACCGCCCTTGAACAAATGACACATTTGTAGTAAAGCAGAGAAAACACGTTTTTACATTTTTAGTGTAGAGAGTATTTTTGTTATTTGTATAAATAAGCTTGAATTTTGTGACGTATTTTAGAATCGGAAATGACATCGAAATCGCGTTTTTTTTCAACTAAGAGTATTTCTTGAATAGAGTCTTATAATTTCGGAGTTGTTTTGTGTTATGTAAATACATTTTACATGAATCGATGGTTTCTCAAGTAATTAAATAGCACACTTGACAACGTAGGTATTGAACTATGGTCATTTTTTTACCGCTTGAATTTACGATTTATAAATTAATGAGAAACTATACAATTGGAAATCTCCTGCCAACAATGAACGTACCTATTGTGCGAGGTTTTCATGTAAAAAGATGGGAGATCCTAACATGTGAAAATTATGAACGTTAGGAATATTGTAAATTAATTGAATCAAATACAAACAGCGATATTTCATTTTGTTTGTGACCTAACAAGGTGTGTTAATTGTGAAATACCATTGCTAATAACAGATGTCTCAAAGCAATAATTTCGCTGTCAAATTAATTATGCCACACAAACAAAAAGTTTTGGGTCAATCTAAATCTCAAGCACGAAAGGAAAAGTAGTCCCGATCTTTCGAAACAGTTGTCAACGGAAAGCAAGACTAGAATCCACTCGAGTATGCAATGCTCAATACCGTTCACCAGAAACAGTCGAGCAACAGAAACCAAGAATCAAAACAGGCCGAGTAAGCAATGCTGAAACCCGTTTGTCTGAATCATTCGAGCAGCGAGAAACAAGACTGGATTCCGATAGAGTACGCACTGCTCGATCCAGACGAACACTGCACGCTGAATTAAATCTTAGTACATTCAATTACGATGCTAATTATGATTACAGTCTTAATCCAAGTGTGGTTATTGGAAAAATAGATCAATTATGCGTGTATTGCAGTGCCCTCAAATTTAAAAACGAAACACCGGGAATTTGCTGTGTGGATGGGAAAACGAAATTGCCAGAATTACATTCACCATCGGAACCATTATCGTCTTTGGTATCAGGTGAAACAAGCCAATCAAAACATTTCTTGGCAAACATACGCAAGTGCAATTCATGTTTCCAAATGAAATCGTTCGGTGCAACAAATATCGTGCGCGAGAATTACATGCCAACATTTTATGTAAAGTGCAAGGCCAAATTTACCATCGTGTAGGATCTCTGATGCCAATGCCAAACACAGATCACAATGTCTTCAAATGATTTCATGGGGAATACTGATGAACAAATCGATCAACGTTGTCATATCAATACGGGCACTAAACGAGAAATCGTCGCTGAAATGCAAACGTTATTTTTGCAACTCAACGAATTAATTGAAATGTATAGAATTGCACTTGAAAAGATGTCGACTGATGAATACAAAGTCATAGTTAGAGCAGACTAAACACCTTTCGGCCAACATGAAAGACAATACAATGCACCAACAATTGATGAAGTGGCGATCGTTATAGTTGGCGAAGAATTTAACTCACGTGATATAATTCTTCATCGCACAAGTGGGGATGTTCAGCGAGTCTCAGAAACTCATCGCTCATACGATTGATTGCAAAATCCTATTTTATTTTCGCAAGGAGAAGATTGATATCATTTTGATATCAAATTGAGAAATTCGAATAAGAAAGTCAGTGCCATGAAATACTATTCATATCGATTGATGAGTCATGAGTTGGGAATGACCTCTCGGAATCGATCTGCAAACAAACTTTTCGCTCTTGATTTGCAACGAGAAACGCACTTTGATATCGAAGCATTAGGTGCGGTATATTTGCTCAAATGAATCTTCCGAAATTGGTTCCATTGAAGTTACTATTTTAAATGGAAAATTTAAACTAGGTGATGTACTTTTGCCATTCACTCCAATGATTCCAACAGATATTTCTTTTTGAATTCAAACGCCTACAGATTCCGATGCGACACGCGTCTACAATGACTATCTACAAAGCACAGGGACAATCGCTACAAGTTTGCGGACTAAATTTCGAAAACCCATGCTTCGCCCATGGACAAATGTATGTGGCCTGCTCTCGCGTCGGAAAATCTTCTGATTTATTCGTGTATATACCAGATGGAAAAACAAGAATAGCTTTGAGTATGTAAACGCTCTTGAAGAAACATAATTAACATGCAAACACTTTCTTTCTTTGAGTGGCATTGCAACGCATGCCGGGTACTCGCTAGTACAAAATAAACACTTGGCTGTAATGAAGAATCCGAGAGGCAGCAAGAGACATGTTTTAAAACATTAGTAGAAAAGAGATTTATGTTACGAACCGGGTTTAACTTTAAAGGTTCGTTGGCTTCGTTGTCTAGGGGTTTAATTATATATATACTTCACAAACCATTATTCTCAAATTAAATATCTTTGTTACATAACTAAGGTACAGCTTCAACTGGCATTGTTCACAAGACTACAAACACACAACAATCTTCGTCACATCCCCTTTCACGCAATACGTCACAAAATATCAAACATTTAATAACAAATCTACCCAAATACCCTCTAAACAACACGCAATCACACAATACATTCATGTCATTTAAAAGTTAATAAAGGCGATAGTGGAAGGAAGAGAGGAAAAGTAAGTCCACAGTGAGAGGGTGGAGAAAATTTTTAACGAGTGAACGAGAACATGAAATTCATGTCATATAGTGTCAAGGTACCATAAGTTTGAATCAGTTTATTCTCCAATATGAGCCTGGTGGGCTTGTTGGTACAGTACACAATGACGGTGTATCCAAATCCATGGAGCCCTTGTGGACGCTTGTATTGAAGTGTTTTGATCTGGGACAATGCTTATCTTCTGCAAGATTTCAAAGGTGAAAGGTCACATCTGTCAGAGAGGCGCCACCTAGATACGCCATCTGACAGCGGGTACGACAATGACGTAGCCAACATTGTGGCTAGTATAAAGGAAACCATCCCTTATCTGAAGACTACCCTTGGGGACACTTTCGTTAATTTGCTTCAGTTTGTTCAATGTTTTGTTTCATTTATGTCCTTCTACCTAACCTGACTGCCATACCTTCCTCTAGTTGATAGCATGACTGTAGTCCCTCCCTCTAGATGCCAACATGATTACAATCCCTCCATCAAGTTGCTAAAATTATTGCAGTCCCTACATCTAGTTGCTTTGTTGTGTCCTATTTAAAGACTTTCTTACTACTTACAAATCCACCAGGTTTATCTTCTTGTCGGTCAACCACCCCCCCCCTCCTCCACGTGAACCTCTCGTCCTGTGTCAATGATGAGCTTGCACCGTGTTGACCTTTAACGTCAGTGGATGAGAGGCGTTGAAGCATAGCGCGCCGACCTGTCACGCAACACCGCTTTCGTTACCATCTTCTAATGTACCCTACTGTGTCAACTGTGTCAGTCGTTGTGGAACGTTACCCGGGCTTTTGGAAGCAATGTTTCTATCAAAAAGGAAATACTGTGAATGCATCGATTATTTACTGATGAAAATGTTGATACCAATAAGGAATACGACAGACACATATTTTGTAGATCAACGTCGCTTTTAACCTACTAAATAGTAGCAACAGTTGAAGATTTCTTAAAATGCACTTCGCAAAGGAAGTCTGTGCAGCAAATATTTTATGTTTAATTAATAAAAAATAAACAAATATTTCAGCACATACTTTTTGTGTAATGCTTTTTAAAAACTTTAAATCATTTTCAAAATATGAGTGCGTTTTTGAAAGAATCTTTTTCTATATTGTTTCATTTCCGTTTTATTTCGCCAACCTTTTTTTAATATTTCGTTTTATTGCAAACCAACTGCCTTGTGTAGTAATATCTCAGTATTGAGAAAGCCAAGGCCATCCACGATGATTTACTCAGTGCTGAAAAGGAGGCGTATAAGCCAATGGGGGGCTGCTCGAGAAAAGGACAAAGATGCAAAGAGTTATTGGATTAATCCAATATTAATTATTTTAGAAGAAAAATTGCTTGGAAACAGAAAGAGTTTCTGAAACTGATCAAGTTCGGATTACGAGGCCCCACTGTAATGACACTCCGCTCTAAAATATTCAACGAATCTATTTTTCCAGAGTATATCGCTAATTACCTCTCCCCACACACACACCAACCACTTCTTGTTGAAGTAAGCTTATAGAGTTAAAAATCGTTTTCTGATTGGTTAAATTCTAAAAATTGCTAAAGGGAAATCTTTTTTTTTTCTTATTGAGAATTTAGGGATGTGTCTTGCAATGCTACACAGTTTCATAGACTTGCTTCAACTGCCAGGCCACGATTTACCATATTTATCATTTGTTTAAACATTTAAGAAGCTTAGCGCTTAAATAAAAACAGAACTTCGATGACCTTGGATTCCCTTGGATTCCCTTGGATTTCCCGTGATGGGGAGATTGCCCACCACGATGGAGGATTTCCCTGGCAATCTTTTATTTGCTAAATGTTTATTGAGATCCCTGGGTACCGCTTGAGGCAGCCGTGCACGCAAAGCCAAACGTACCGTGTTTATTCGTTTTGTCACTTTCTGCGTGCTACTCTGCGCTTTCGTAATGCGTACCGTGTGAAGTAATTGACCTGTGCCATATTAAATGTTTACATGCATATCGAATGAAACAAAGCCATTCTTTCGTTTATCCCTCCAGCAGCGTCCAAGAGGTTTTGCACACGTGACCTTCATCTTATTATTCCGAGGCTTGTTTTCTATTTCACAAGAACATCAGACCTACTACGTCATCAAACCTACCAACAGCAAGAATATCGATACAGAGATATCACTAAGTTTATACTTTTAATATTTTAAGAAATAATAATATTGATTATGAACCAATTATCCAATGTTGTAATTTAAAAGTGTCAATAGCATTTATTTAGTTTGGTGATATCTAATCTTAGATGCATGATTTTAGAACTCAATATACATAATCTTGTGCACCATTAACCAAAATAAAACAGGAAGGAAAGGGTTATGAGTGAAACAAGATAGGGAATATCATGTGTGATGCTAGTGAGTGAAGGGGTTATGTGGGATGCTAGAGAGTGAAGGGGTAATGTGTTATGCTAGAGAAGGAAGGGTAAATGTGGGATGCTAGAAAGGGAAGGTGCATTGTGTGATATAAGAGATAGAAGTGGTAATATGTGATGCTAGAGAGGGAAGGGGTAATGTGTGATGCTAGAGAGGTAAGGGGTAATGTGAAGGGCTAGAGAAGTAAGAGGTAATGTGTAAAACTAGTTTGGAAAGGGTAATGTGTGAGGCTATGGAGGGAAAGGGTAATGTGTGATACTAGAGAATGAAGTGGTGATATCTGAAGCTAGACAGGGAAGGTGTAATGTGTGAAATTAGAAAAGGAAGTGTAATGTGTAAAACTAGATAGGGAAGGGGTAATGTGTGATGCTAGATAGGGAAGGGGTAATGTGTCATCCTAGAGAGGAAAGAAGTAATGTTGAATGCTAGACGAGGAAGAGGTAATGGTGAAAATTAGATTGAGAAGGGTATAATGTGATGTTAGATAGGGAAGGGGTAATGTGTGATGCTAGAGAAGGAAGAAGGGGTTATATGTGATCCTAGAGAGGGAAGGGGTAATGTGGAATGCTACAGAAGGAAGTGGTAATGTGTAAAACTAGATGGAGAAGGGTAATGTGTGATGCCTTAGAGGGAAGGGATAATGTTTGATACTAAAGAATGAAGTGTTAATGTATGATGCTTGATAAGGAAGGGGTAATGTATGATGCTAGTGAAGGAAGAGGTAATGTGTGAAACATTAGATAGGGAAGGGTAATGTGTGATGCTAGACAGGGAAGGGGTAATGTGTGACGCTTGGTGAAGAAGGGCAATGTGTGAAGCTTGATAAGGAAGGGGTAATGTGGGATGCTAGAGAGATAAGAGGTAATTTTGATTCTAGTGCATGGGTGTGGCAACTTATGTGCAGAGGAACGAATAGAAATAATACTGTTTTTATTTTGCCGGCCTGATGATAACTTTCCCATTGAACCTAGAGGTTTATACAAAATGCTTTGAACAGATTTTTATCACATTTTTTATTCATTACAAAAATTATTAGAAGAAAACCAACTTATAACATGAGATAACCTTCCTCGTAAATAAAGGATATGTTGAAAGTCTGTTAGCATAAAGTTACATACTAAAAATATTTACTGAGATAAGTTACAAGTAGTTTACCAAAATCCACAATCAAAGTACATGATAAAAGACGTAGTATAGATCTGTACTTGGCTTAATGATTTTCATACAGGCGAAAGTAAGCTCACATATGTGCGTTGAGCCACATGAAAGTAAGCTCACATATGTGCGTTGAGCCACATGAAAGTAAGCTCACATATGTGCGTTGAGCCACATGAAAGTAAGCTCACATATGTGCGTTGAGCCGCATGAAAGCAAGCTCACATATGTGCGTTGAGCCACATGAAAGTAAGCTCACATATGTGCGTTGAGCCACATAAAACAAACATCTTCATTGCAAAGGCTTTTTTATCTTTTATTTTATATCTTTGAATTTCTCTTCAAGAATGTTCTAAGTCTGCTAGTTTATTAATTATAGCGGAAGGTCAGTAAGAATATAAAATGCAAAGTGTAGAGAAAAAAAACTAAAGAACGACAATGACATAAATTGAAGGTTTTGACCGAAAAGTCCTCGACAAAATAAACAGTTAAAGACAGAGACAAACACTTTTAGCTTGTTGTGGAGATATATAGTCTACAGAAAATGTACGGAAGTTACACAGGAAACGTAAAATATTAGAATTAAATAAGAAGATAAATTAAATAGGATAAGAGGGAAATCGAAGATTGTTATAAAAAAAATCTTGGACTGAGTAATTAAGATTATCAAGGATGTTGGACATGAGGCAAATATCATTGAAAGAGCACAACTGATCATAAACCCTTTAACAATAATTTACAATTGATCATTTATTTTTCTGATCAGACCCACATTTTGACCTGTCAAAGATTGGGTCCACCTGAAGGGGCGTTTTTTTGCAATCGCTATACAAACCTATCCAAGCATTCTTTAATGCTATCGTACATGCGTAGTCCAGTTCTAATGTTCGTACATGCGTAGTCCAGTTCTAATGTTCGTACATGCGTAGTCCAGTTCTAGTGTCAATCAAAAGCCCAAGGACAGCAATTTCTTTCTTTATTTTTTTCCAGTTTTAAATTTCATTCCAAGACGTCAACTTTTTCCCTATAATTCGATTTCACTCGAATTTATTAAAAAACCTGTTTATTTTGAAAATGTCACATGATTTTATAATTCTTAAAATATTGCCAGTCTCCCGACATACTAAGTACACTTCATTTTTTATAATATCAATGAGAAAAATACTTAAATGTCCAATATTTTTTGAAGTTTTGTCACTCGTCTTAAAATCGTGTCTTTATTAATTTGGCACTTTAATTTGTATTTCAAATCTTTCTCTTAAAATGATTATACAGTTATACATTTTATACTTGTTTACATTTATAATTGGTATTCTTTCGGCAATATCTCTTCTTTCCAGATGATTGGTCAAAGACTTTTAATCAATGTATACTACACAGTCTTATCTAATCTATCTTATCTTTCTGTCAATTTTAAAGCTTTAGATTTCCTTCACAGTCCATTCATCTGTTAAAGGTTTTATATTGACCTTTGATCTTGGTGTCGCATAACATTTTAAGAATATATTTTTTAAAAAAATTGTTAGAACTATTACTTTAGACGTAATCTGAAATTATTAAGCCTTTAGCTAGCGCAGTCTTCTCCTTAACTAAACTTATATTTTATCAACACTTTCATATTCCCTATTACCTAAACCATGGGTCTCAAACTCGTGGCCCGCAAGACGATATTTTGCGTCTCGATATCTGAAAGCAAAGTTCAGTGTTAATGCGGCTGGCGCGTTTTCCCCATTCTCATATCTATAATGTGACGCTAAACAAAGGTTTCAGTAGAATCCCACTGACTAGTCAAATTGTGATGTATTTTGTTTGTATAGGTTTGGACGTTGATCATAATGGCAAAAACCTATTTTAAGATTGCACTAAAAGTTTTTATTTTATAATATTTAATGAGGCAAACGTGGCCAAAGTCCGCCTGCGCTACAAATCGAGCGGATCGATCTACAGTGCAATTCTGAACTCAAAGCTAAATTCAGGGATTTGAATGAAAAATAGACAAGCTTAAACAATTTATAAGAGTATTGCCCTCCAACTTCCCTGAAATTTCCAGGATCTTCAAGCGGATCATGTACCTTCCTGTGTGAAAAACTGTTATTCACTATGAGCTCTAACAAGTCAAAGTTCAGGGCCAAACTTACTGATGAGCATCTTTAAGCTATACTGACTGTCTCAGTTGATTTCTCACCCAAGCCAAATCTTGCTTAGCCGTATAAGAAGAAGCACTGCCATGTTCCAGGCAAGAAGGAGTAGGAGGACGAAAGTGAAGCCTGGGCTTGAGAATCCTGAATGTTTTTTATTTATTATTAATAAAGTTTGAGCAGATTGTAAGTCTTACTTAATTGAATTTGTCATCGCTTTTTTGTGTGGAATACTTGATACAGCCCAGTCTCACTCAGACTCTACCTCCATCTGCCGAGTCTCACTCAGACTCTACCTCCATCTGCCGAGTCTCTCTAAGACTCTACCTCCATCTGCCGAGTCTCACTCAGACTCTACCTCCTGCTGCCGAGTCTCACTCAGACCCTACCTCCTACGGCCACCAGGTATTTTGACATTGAGACCCCTGTCCTAAACCTATTTGTCACCTTCCTGCAGTCCTGTATGTATGTATGTTTGTTTTAAATGTGGTGAATTATAGATATGTTTTTTGTTGACTTTGTACCGCGCTTCGAGCCTTTGGGGAAGAAGCGTGTTTTTGAAATGTACTTTATAATTATTATTATTATGTATGTATGTATATATGTATGTGTGTGTGTGTGTGTGTGTGTGTGTGTGTATGTATGTATGTATATATGTATGTGTAACACACACATGCTCTGACATCATTATCACTGTAACTTATTTCTTAGGCTGTGGGTTATGTCAGTAGCACGGTTACTTGTTTTAAGTTAGTAAATCAGAATGCCGGCTAAGACTTCTTCGTTCTTCCTCGTATTATCCAGGCATGTAAATAAGAATACTGAATCCTGGTTAAACTGACAGTACTTTATTAAATCACAGTTTACACAGATAATATTAATAATAATCCTGCATGAATGTAATAATTTCACATATGTCTATATAATATTCAATCACTCAGAAAGACACGTCCTCACACTGCTATAACTCAGCTCAACTGTACTACATCTCAACTATAACTCAACTCCGACTAACTCTGACTCTCCTTGCGCTCAGCTCTCCTTATCTCAGTCAACTCATACTTTATTACCAGCAAAGCGTGCAAAACAACCGCTCTGACAAAAACATAATTTTACTCTCCAAAAACGTGGAGCTCACATTGTCCTCTCAAAATACATGGTCAACACAATTCACTGTTCACTCATGCTACCTCTCTGTTTTCATGTGAAAACATAGTCCGTTACATGCCCCACCCATCTGAAAAAATTTTGTGCAACAAAATTTTTGGCACAAAATAATATGCTGAAATAATGATAATGTCTCTTAGAAATTTTCAATCCCACATCTAACAATCAAATCAGTGTAACAACATTAACATTTCATCATTATGAAATACAGAGTCTTTTACTGTTAATATCACACTTAATAGTGAATAATGTACCCTGGCAAAAAATTAAAGAATCACAAATGACAACCTCTTAAAATCTTTATGTATGATAATGTGAAGTGACATTGACATCTTAATGAATAATAAACACTGCAAAATGAATGTAACAACCTTAAATTTTGCATTAGAAAATTTACAATTGGTTAAAATCTGATATTCATTTACAAAATTGATATGTACAAGTGTCTTATCAAAAAAACTGAGTGAACGTATGTGTGTATATTCATTTAGAATGTCTGACTAATGTGTCTTAAGTCAGTGTCTTTGTCATTGTCTGCATGTTCAATGTGTCTGGAAAGGAAATCAGCTACTGTATTGTCTTTTCCTTTTATTGTCCTTATCTCATACTGATAATCTAATAATATCAACGACCATCTGTTTATTTTACTGTTTGCTATGTTCTTTCTATTTAGTGCCATTAATGGCTTGTGATCAGTCAATAATATACATTTTCTGCCTAATAGATATTTCTGTAGTTTCGTAAGTGCCCACACAATTGCTAAGCATTCTTTTTCAATGGTTGAGTAGTTAATTTCTGTTCTGCTTAGTGCTCTACTTAAATATGTAATTGGTCTTAATTTATGATTGAATTCTTGCATAAGGCAAGCTCCTAATCCAATGTTGGAGGCGTCTGTAACTAGAGTGAAAGACTGTTTAAAATTGGGTGATAACAATATGTTGTCACTTTGGAAAATTTCTTTGATTGTTCTCAGTGTATTTTCACATTCATCCGTCCATACTATTTGTTTCTTGCTATCTTTGTTTATTAGTTTCCTTAAGGGTAGTGTAACATCAGAAAATTTTGGAACAAAAGTGCTGTAAAAATTGCACAAACCTAAAATGGCTTTTACTTCTTTCTGAGTGTGTGGTGTTTTTATATTTAGTATTTTTCCTCTGTTGTGTTCTGTGGGCTGAATTGTGTTCTTACCGACTTTAAATCCTAAAAATTCAATGTCCTCTTGTGCAAACTTTAATTTGTTTGGTGCTATTGTAACTCCATGTGCTCTTAATTTGTTTAGTACTGTTTTTATAGTCTCTATATGTGTCTTCATATCCTTAGTGTGAATGCAGATATCATCGACAAAATGTACTACATTTGGTATGCCTTCTAACATGATTCGCATGAATCGAGAAAATGTTGCGGTGGAATTAACTAGACCAAATGGCATTACTGTCCATTCGAACAAGCCTTCCTCTGTGGCAAATGCAGTCAAAGGCATGGAATCCGGATGCATGCCTATTTGCCAGAATCCTCTGTTTAAATCTAAGTGGGTGAATAATGTGGAGGAGCCTATTTCTTCCAGTAGTTCTCTGGTGTCCCTCATGGGTTCTGCATCTAATTGTGTGATTTTATTTAACTCCCTATAGTCACAACATATACGGCACTGGCCATTTTTCTTTTTTACTACTACCATGGGTGATGCTATTGGTGAATCTGATCTTTTAATCTTGTTAGTCTGTATTAAATGATTTAGTTCTTTCTTTACTTCTTCCCTAAATGCATATGGAATTGGATAGATTTTGTGTTTGAATGTGGGTTCCTGTGTTAATATTATCTTGTGTTCTAAACTGCTAGTGTGTCCTATGTTCTCTGTGATGACATCTTTGTATTCTTTTAGAATTGTTGTTAAGTGTCTGTTTGTTGTGGTGTTATTTTCATTGTCTTCTAATTGTATAACACTAGCAACGGTGGCTGTGCTACTTATTTCATTACTGATGGTTTCTAACTCTTCAGGAACAGAGTCATATTTTCTGAGCAAGTCCACATGTAGGACTTTCAATTCACCCTTCATGTGAATTACATAATCAACTAAATTTAACTTGTCATGAATTGTAAACGGACCCTGCCAAATCTTTTGTCCATTATTGTTTGGCAACCATACCAAAACTTTATCATGTACTTTAAGATCTCTGAGGTATCTATGTGTATTCTTTATATGTCTTTGTCTTTTAGACTCCCTATCAGTGTTTTCTTTAGCATTTTCTATGCCATATGTAATCCTCTCTCTAATTTTTGTAATTATGTCAAATGTGTCTTGTTGTGTGCCTTTCTGGCCTAAAATATTTTCTTTAAAAAGAGTTAACGGTCCCTTTGGATTGGCCCCAAACATTAGCTCAAATGGAGAGTACCCAGTGGTGTCTTGTATACTCTCTCTATAGGCGAATAAAACCATGGGTATATATAGGTGCCATTCTCTAGGGTGGTCTATTGTTGTTTTATTTAACATTGTTTTTAGTGTTTTGTTCCATCGTTCTACCATACCATTAGCCTGTGGTCTATATATTGTGGAATGTACTTGTATTATACCTAGCATTTTTGTAACTGCATTGGTTAAGTTGGAAGTAAACTGTGTTCCATTATCTGACAATATTTTATCAGGGAACCCATGTCTTGTAAATACATCTAATAATGCCATGCAAATTGTTTCTGAATTAATGTTTTTGAGGGGAATTGCCTCTGGCCATCTAGATGCCATATCAATCATGGTTAAAATAAATTTGTGTCCCTTATTTGATGGTGGATTAAGAGGACCAATGATATCTATAGCTACCTTCTCAAAGTTTCTACCTATTTTGTCTGTGGGTTGTATGGGTGCTCTGTGTTTACTGTGTATTGGGTTTTTTGTCAGACATGGTATGCATTTGTTTATGTGTTTCTTTATGTCCTTGTGTATGCCTGGCCAATAAAAATTCTGTGTGACCCTTTCTAATGTTTTTTTTATACCCATGTGTCCAGCCAAAGGACTGTCATGTGCATGGTTGAGTATTTTGTTTCTGAGTATTAATGGTACTATTATTTGAGATTTTTTGATTTCACCTTTCTCAAAATTTCTGATTAGAATATTGTGTTTTATTGTGTAATTATGTCCTCTATAAATTGTGTTATTGTCCTTAATTTTGTTTCTAATGTCCTGAATTTGCCTATCTTATGTCTGCATTCTAATTATGTCCTCTCTAGATATTTGTTTTGGAATGTCTAATTTTTCTTCTATTTCAGGCTGTGTCTGACTAGTTTTATGTTGTTGTCTTGTTATTGCACTTATATACTCTTTGGTTAAATTTTTTGATTCAATCCAATTTAAAAATAGTTCTTGGGAATTATCTGGAATTTCTTTAATATTTCCAATTATTAACTGACATACTGGGTTGTCCATAAGTACTGCCGTTACCTTTCCTGTCAACCATGGACAGTCTATGTCCACTACTGCTTTATAACATTCAACTTTTGTGTTATTTGCTAACATGACTGTGGTTTTTTCAGATATATGGTCTTTAGGATCAATCAATTTTTTGTCAACTACTATTGTTGTACAACCTGTGTCTCTTAGACACTGAACAAGCTGGTTGTTTACATAAGAAGGAAAAAATTGTAAACTTCCTTCACTGTGACATGCGCTAGCTAAAGTTTCATGTGGTTTGGTGTTTTGTCTACTGTTAGTCTGATTGGAATTATATCTTTGATTTTTATATGGTTGTCTACTCCTATTTGCACTGTTGTATCTAATTGGACTACTGTTGGGTGATGTTCTCTGATAGTATTGTTGTGAATGTCCTAAATCTCTATGTAATTTCCTACACTCATATTTTTTGTGACCTGGAATGCCACAGTAGAAACATTTGTTGTTGTTTGAGTAATTAGTATATGGTGTCTGGTAATTATTTTGATAATTTTTCTGAAATTTATTGTTTTGCCATCTGGCAGGTAGGCTATGGTATCTTCTGTTTTGATATGTGTTTTGTTTTTGACTGTCCCTATCACTGGGTGTGTTTCTAATAGATGCCAGTGTGCTGTTTCTATTATCTAGCTCTTCATTGGGGTGGGCATCTTTAAATGTTGTGATTGAGTCAACTAACTCACGCTCATTTTTAATCTTTCTCTCTTTAAGGAATGAAAATAAAGAGACTGATGCATTTCTTAATATTTTGTCTATAATAAACATATCTAGTAATGCCTTTGGATCATTTAGGTCAATTTCAGTTAATTCAAGCCATTTGACAAGATTGTCTCTAATATTGAATATGGTGGTGTTAGGGTCTACTTCTCTCTCTAGTCTTATGTTGTGAAAATTTTTTCTATAAATGTCTTCTGTGTTTCCATAGAACTTTAACAAAACTTTCTTTATGTAGGTATAATTATTCTTTTGTTCTTCACTGAGTGAATTAATAATACTTAGGCTTTTCCCTGATAATCTGCTCAATAAAATATTAGCCCAAGTCTCTTCTCTATAATTGTAAGACTGACATATGCCTTCAAATTGTGACAGATAACTAATAATTTCCTCTTTATGTTCATTAAATTCTCTAAATTTAGGTTTGTATGTACTATTGGTTTCTCTATTGCTTGTTGATGTAGTATGCTGTCCTGATTCTATTCTAGCTCTTTTTAGTTTTAGCTCTTCCTCTCTTATTTTCATATCTTGTTCCCTTAATTTAAGTTCTTCTATTTCCTTTTGTCCTTTTAATTTCATTTCCTGTTCTTTTAATTTCATATCCTGTTCTTTTAATTTCATTTCTTCTATTTGTTTAAGGTCGCTTCTCTCTAACAGTCTAGCTTCTCGGTCTTTGTCTTCTTTCTGTCTTTGACTATCTCTCTCCTGTTTGTCCCGTATTTTGTCCATTTCTCGAGTTACGAAGTCAGCTAATTTCTCCTGCTTTAAGCCAAGCTTCTCGGCTACTTCTAATAGTTCTAAGTACTCTGCCATTTTTATGTGTTTGAGTAACTAAAGTAATATATTGGTATGAATAAGTATGTCAGTTATTTCTTATTGAGTTATCAATTAAAATAGTTCACAATATTTCATATATCTACATGTTAATGAATGTATACACAAATGCAAGTTGATACATGAATTATAAGTTATAAATAAGTGTAAGAAAAATTTAAAATAATTAAATTGTCTACTTCACAACATAAATACAGATATGTAGACGTTTACATGAATACAAATGAGACAACAAATACAAAAGTACTGT
>CAXITT010000217.1:1089681-1120233 GCA_964033795.1 Lymnaea stagnalis | reverse complement strand
TTTGATTGTGTCACAGCCCCCCGGCGTTGTATTTGTTATTATTTTGGGGTTTTCGTGGGGAACAGGGGTTGGGTAGGATGATATCTCCCCCCCTCCCCCCCCCCCCAACGTCCAGAAAAAAGCGCTAAGGGATCGTTTGCGCAAACACGGCGGTCTCTTTAAATGAAGGGGAATCTGGTGGTGAGCCGGCAGACAGGACATTGACACAGTTGCTGGGAAATGGAAAATAAAATTGATATAAGAGTCTCCGCGTCCAGGTCTTCATATCCTGTTACATCCGGGTGAGAAATTTTACGACACGGGTTAATAAACAAGAGGAAACGACCACACACAAAAAGTGAGAAAAATGGCTTTATTATTAACCTTGATATATTAGGATTATCAATAATACATTTAGCAGATTTTGTGGAATTGTTTTTTTTTTTTACACTATGTTTTCTGTACACAAAGTCCCCCATGTTACACGAAGCAAACAGAACAGTAGCTGCAGAGCACAAGAGACTTGACAGAAAAGCTCGGGTTCATTCTGCACCTGGAGATGTCCCATCAATCCCCTACACTTAGTGCACAAGAACATTTCGAACCGGAGCCGGTCTCATGAGCCATCTGCGCACCAACAACCAAGGTCAGAATTAGCAGAAGTAGTTTATTTTGGTAGTCTTAGCCTACCCCTGTGTGTGGGTCGTTCGACGCCCCGAAAGGTGTCACAACCAAGAGGTTGCGAACAGCTGGGTTGGACGTTTAAAAAAAAATCCAACAACAACAACATTCGAACTCTGATTGTTAATAAAAAAAAAAGTAAAATTCCAGTCTTTACCCTGTGAGTAATTTGAAGAAATAAATGTGAATATTTAAAATAGAATACCTAATAACTCCCAATTAGTTGTGCAACAAAATAATGATAACGTGCGCATAACTATTGGCTGGACGATTACAGTTTAACTACTGGCAGAACGACTACTGTTTAACGACTGGCAGGACGATTACTGTTTAACGACTGGCAGGATGATTACTGTTTAACGACTGGCAGGACGATTACCGTTTAGCTACTGGCAGGACGCTTACAATTTAACTACTGGCAGGACGATTACTGTTTAACGACTGGCAGGACGATTACTCTTTAACGACTGGCAGGACGATTACTGTTTACCTACTGGCAGGATGATTACAATTTTACTACTGGCAGGATGATTACTGTTTCACTACTGGCAGGATGATTACTATTTAACTACTGGCAAGATGATTACTGTTTTAATACTGGCAGGATGATTACTATTTAACTACTGTCAAGATGATTACTGTTTTAATACTGGCAGGATGATTACAATTTAACTACGGAAGGATGATTACAATTTAACTACGGGCAGCATGATTACCGTTTAACAACTAGCAGGACGATTACCGTTTAACATCTAGCAGGATGATTACTGTTTTACTACTGGCAGGATGATTACTGTTTAACTACTGGCAGGATGATTACTGCTTTACTGCTGGCAGGATGATTACTGTTTTACTACTGGCAGGATGATTACTGTTTTACTACTGGCAGGATGATTACTGTTTAACTACTGGCAGGACGATTACTGTTTAACGACTTACAGGACGATTACTCTTTAACGACTGGCAGGACGATTACTGTTTAACTACTGGCAGGACGATTACTGTTTAACTACTGGCAGAACGATTACTGTTTAACTACTGGCATGATGATTACTGTTTAACGACTGGCAGGACGATTACTGTTTAACGACTGGCAGGACGATTACCGTTTAACTACTCGCAGGACGCCTACAATTTAACTACTGGCAGGACGATTACTGTTTAACGACTGGCAGGACGATTACTGTTTAACGACTGGCAGGATGATTACTGTTTAACGACTGGCAGGACGATTACCGTTTAGCTACTGGCAGGACGCTTACAATTTAACTACTGGCAGGACGATTACTGTTTAACGACTGGCAGGACGATTACTCTTTAACGACTGGCAGGACGATTACTGTTTACCTACTGGCAGGATGATTACAATTTTACTACTGGCAGGATGATTACTGTTTCACTACTGGCAGGATGATTACTATTTAACTACTGGCAAGATGATTACTGTTTTAATACTGGCAGGATGATTACTATTTAACTACTGTCAAGATGATTACTGTTTTAATACTGGCAGGATGATTACAATTTAACTACGGAAGGATGATTACAATTTAACTACGGGCAGCATGATTACCGTTTAACAACTAGCAGGACGATTACCGTTTAACATCTAGCAGGATGATTACTGTTTTACTACTGGCAGGATGATTACTGTTTAACTACTGGCAGGATGATTACTGCTTTACTGCTGGCAGGATGATTACTGTTTTACTACTGGCAGGATGATTACTGTTTTACTACTGGCAGGATGATTACTGTTTTACTACTGGCAGGATGATTACTGTTTAACTACTGGCAGGCTGATTACTGTTTAACTACTGGCAGGACGATTACTGTTTAACGACTGGCAGGATGATTACTGTTTAACGACTGGCAGGATGATTACTGTTTCCGAGTTGAACAAGTTACAGTCGTATATATATTTTTTTATTTACAACTTATCTTTTAATGCGATTCTCGCCGAGGGACTTTCTTGGACAGATACCGCGGCAACCCCGGTCAATATCTAATTTGTCGTGACACCTTTTATGACAAGAACGAGGCTAATGGGACGAACGAACTTTACCGAGGCTGTCGGAGGTGATGAGAAGCGTAAAATTCAATCAGTCTCTTTCTTTGGGTCATTCCATGTCGTCGAAAACACTTGTGAACCCTTTCAAACACATTTCATCGAACACAGGTCTCATTGTCTGGGTCATCACATGCGGTCCATTACGCCTGGACACCCTTTTAAACAAATTTCATCAAACAAATTTCATCAAACAAATTTCATCATTTTTTTTCCAAACAACACGAAAATCACTTAATCAATAAAATATCAACATTTCTTAAATACAAAAATAATTTCCTTGATCTGTTCGACTGAAACATTCTATCTCTATAACATAAAAAGGGTAAACATATTTTAATGGAACAAAAAGAATTTAAAAAATTGAAACAATTATTTCGTACTGTAGTAAAATTTATTAAACGTATTTGAAGACACCATAGCGCCATATCATGTGTTAATCTTACAAAGGTACTAGATTTTTTTGTTGTTTAACAGGAATTTTGCCGAAAATAAAGTAAAAATACATGCGTTTCTTAATTAAAATATATGATGCGTAGTTCCTCAACAGTATCATAGACTAGTTACTTCATCTATGTAGTTATTGAGTACACAACAGTATCAGAGACTAGTTACTTCATCTATGTAGTTATTGAGTACTCAACAGTATCAGAGACTAATTAGTTCATCTATGTAGTTATTGAGTACACAAAAGTATCAGAGACTAGTTATTTCATCTATGTAGTTATTGAGTACTCAACAGTATCAGAGACTAGTTAGTTTATCTATGTAGTTATTGAGTACTCAACAGTATCAGAGACTAGTTAGTTGCTGTATGTAGGTATTTATTACTCAACAGTATTAGAGACTTGTTTCCTCACCTATGTAGTTATTGAGTACTCAAAACTTATTTTTTCTGTGTCAGTAAAGAGAGCAGTCTAAGTAATTGCCTTTTATTATACCGTCCCTGGGGTTAAGTAAGAAAGTAGACAGACTTTGCTTCCAGCACAATATATACTAGAGTTCATATCACAGACGTTCTAGACCAGCGGTTCTCAACTACTGGGTCGCGACTCTCGGGGAGTGGGGCGGGGGAGGGGGGAACCTCCCTGACGCATGTGTCGCCTGAGACCATCGGAAAACAGAAATTTATTAAGTAGCAAGCGAAAATAATGTTATGTCTATATGGGGGGGGGGGGGGGGGGGGGGAGGTCAACACAACATGAGGAACTGTATTACAGGGTCGCGCCATTAGGAAGATTGACAACCGCTGTTCTAGACAAAACATTTATCCTATTTTAGAAGGTGACAAATTTTAACATCATGATTTTTTTGATAATGAGGAGCTTAAATCTAAGTCACGTTAATTTTAAACTTTGAATTCCACCAGAGTTTCCAATGTAGAGCCCAGAAGTGTTCTGTTACATGGAATATAGTATTTTACAAATACATGCAAATGTTATAAGGCCTCTGTTGTTCACCTTTAGTTGCAAAATTAAATTTAAAAAAAAAAGAGTATTGAAATTATAATGAAGATTATCATGTTTTAAAAATATAAATTAATCATTATTTTATTTAAAATAATTAGTAACAGAGTCGACAGGTTAAATATCATAATAAAAGTTATTAGGTTCATATTTTTAAAAAAAATTGAGTATAACAATTATAAACATGGTTATTATTTTTAAAAAAATGAACATAATTTAAAAAGAATATTATCATAGTTAAAAATTTGGTATTATAATAAAAATTTTTTTAGTATATTAATTAACAATATGAGTATCAGAGTTAAAACCTATGAGTATCAGGAATAAAGAAAATATCATAGTTTAAGACACGACTATCAAATCTCCCATGCCGGATAGTTCTCTGTATAGATTAAAACAAGATAATGATAATTCGATTCCACACTTTCCGCAAAAATTGTCTTCTCTGTTAAATATGGATTAGTGCGTCCTCGAGAACTTAAAAAATTCCTTGCCTGGTGAATAAGAAAAAAAAATAGTAAAGGAATCCTATGTCAGTTAGGGGTTCTTAGTCAAAAGGATGTCGTCCAGACTAGCCCTAGGGGTCACAAAATATCTCTTTGGTCACAAAGCGGACGGACCGAGGTCTGGAAGGTCATTTCAGTACATCGGACTGAACGGGTCATCTGGCTACAGAAGTCCGAGGCTTAGCGCCAGGGAGGACAACTCGTGGCCCGTAGGATGTATCTCAAATAAACTTGTCTTTCCTTATTCAATTTTCGCTCATATTTCCTTATTTTTTTTGGTGATTTATTCAAAACGAAAGAGTAGCCTCAAAAAACTTAAACTAAATAAATAAAACTTCATCCCTATGTAATAGCAGCGTAATGGCAGCTAAAAAAAAAAAGGATTATTAAACATTATATTGAGATATGGGCCAAAATACATCCACACATTTTGATTTTATCCACCAATTTCGGTCTGAGGGTGAAGGAGGGGCTCACTGGCCAGGGAAGCTTGGCGAAGTCATCCACCGAGGGCTTTTTGCTGAAATATATGTTTATTCCTATGCCCTTGCCTTAATCAGTTCACATGACTAGGTTGCATACAGGGCTACCAGCGTAATTCTGCTATCATACAGGGCGACAAGCTTGACTTTGCAGTCATACAGGGCTACCAGCGTGACTCTGCTATCATACAGGGCTACCAGCGTGACTCTGTTGTCATGCAGGGCTACCAGCGTGACTCTGCTGTCATACAGGGCGACAAGCGTGACTTTGCCGGCATACATCGCCACCAGCGTGACTGCCGGCATGCATCGCCACCAACGTGACTCTGTCGTCATATATCGCCTCCAGCGTGACTCTGTCGTCATACATCACCAACAGCGTGATTCTGCTGATTTATTTTGTTTTAAGCTGCTGCCCTCAAATGAACTCGGCAGGCAAAAGAGCATTAAAGAAGCTGTAGCCACACGTATCCACTGATTTGATTATTCTAATAACTACTTCTGTATTAGACCGTGTACCCCATCGGTCACTCATAATTTCGTTCTGTCCTTGAGATCGGTGTCAATTTTTTTTTTTTTTTGGCAGATGAGGAGGAAAAAGAAATGAAAACCGTCTGAGCTCTCTGTAATCCAAAGAAATCCATGTCCAATTTAGAATGTTTAGCTGTGTCAAGTAAACATCACATTACAGGCAGTATGTAGATTTTTTTGAAATGACACCGAAAAAAAAGGTGTTGATCGAAAAAAATGTAATATTTAAACTTGCGTACAAAATACACAGAGAGATTCAAAGCAGGAGTGCATTTTCCATTTTCCCCACATCAATAAATAATCAAACAAAAAAATAATTCATGGTTTTAAAAAAAAAATGAAACAAACAGTAAAAACTATGAATGGTTAATATATGAAATGTATTTTTGTGATTCCAAGATCTTCAACGTAAACAAAACAACTAACCAACAAACATTAAAAATATTTTCCGAATTGATGGAACAGTTTCGAGGGGGAATAAATCAGATCAGGTTCATGAGGACTTCAGCACTGATTTCTGATTGAAGGCGATTTCAGTGGATTAGTTCAGCTGTTACGAGGGTCGTCTATTTCCAACGACTTTACAAAACACATTTCTTCACCAACTCCTATTAGCAGAAGGAATATTATTTCTGCTTTTTTTTTTTTCTGAACTTTCGTTTCCTCTCCCGGTGCAGCAACACTGAACGCTAAATGGAAAAGCAGGTCTGCTCAGCTGTGAAAATAGTTTCAATTCTAGTGGAGAATTTTCCATGAACTACATTTAAAAAAAAAAACAAAGTAATAAAAAAAACAAAAGAACTTAACAATGTTAATAGGCAAGTCAAAGCTTTTTGAACTTTTAACTGAGTCTTTTGTGTTGTTTAAACTCAACCTAGGCTGAGAGCTTTGTTTGTATTCCGTATTTAGAGCTCACACCATCAGAGTGATGACGAAAGAAATAAATGTCTGAGCTTGCAATCAACCTTTTAAAACAAATGCATCGCTAGATATTGCATATGGACGAATTTATTCTTGCTTCAGAAAAGAAAACACACAAAACACATCCAAAAAAAAAGCCCAAGAACAACAACAACAACAACAACAACAACAACAACAAAATCCATTTTCTAAGTCGCGGCCAACCGAAATAGCTCCACTGGCCCTTCTGATGGCAAATTAGGTTTTCATTTCAACAAATAAATAAAAGAATTAAAAGGGAAAGAAAAAAAAAACAAATAAATTATGTCCATAGTAATAAAAAATTATAAACATAAAGGAAACAACCCAAGAAAAGTATGTGATTATTGTTTACCGCTTCTCCAACGTAACTGTGTAACATTTATCTCTATGAAAATGGAACGAGGAAAACAAATATGAATCCATTCATGATGCAGCCACCAAAAATAGTGACTTCCGGTCCCGGATGACGCATTTTGGTCGCGGGTGGGCCATGACTGCCTTATAGGGAATGCACAAGAAAACAAATGTTTTCAATGTGTGCTCAAAAATAGTATTACTGGGTGCTGGGTGATCGAGTGGTGTAAACCAAAACAAAGACCAAGTGAAGCAAAAAACATCACCAGCACCAGGAACCTATTAAAATTGGATGGAAACTCATCGAATAGAAGGAGATTCTGAATCTCGGAGGAGTCCCGTTGGCGGATGCATTAATGCAACGAAAAGACCCCCGACACCTCCTGCGACGCTACATGTGCCGCCAAGACGTATCATCCATACATGTGTGCTCCCTTGGCTTGTCCAGGTGCACGGTGGGAGGCGATTTGTCGTCTAGGGAAAATCACTAAAGAAAAAAAATCCCCCCAGGCCTGTGGATTTCGTCCAGCGAAGTCTACACCATGGTCGAACTTTTGACAGCAGTTGCCACGGACGCCATTCAATAATATCAAATCGTGACATAAAAGAACATTTTATAAAATTCGTTGTACTCGAGCGCTCGTTTCCACTCCGGGTATGTCTGTTACCTTTGAAGTAGGAGTATGAAATAGTAAAATATGGGATAATTTGAAAAAACAAAATTTGTGTGCCTTTTCTTACTTTTTCAGCCTCCGTAGTCACTTTTGATTTTTAAAAAAGGGCGAAAAAAAACCCAACAACAAAACTATTTACAAATATCGTTTGATCCCCCCCCCCCCCCCCCCACACACACTTTTTTTTTCTTTCCATTTGAACTTCAGAATCGTTGAATAAATCAAATTAAAGATAATAACCAAAATTACAAAATATTAGAAAAAATATTTGGTAAATATTTTTTCTAACATTTTAAAACTATTTTTATATTTGTGTGTACATATTACGCAAAGGAAGACGGCAGAAGTGTTGATGAGCACTCTATGAAGCAAAGTGATATGAACTTTTGAACTGAATCTAGGCAAAACTTCAACATGTTTTATTTCTATTAACTTGAAAAAGAATTTTTTTTTCTTTACCAACTTTCTTTGCTTCATGCATTTTATTAAGAATGTTTAAATAATTACTTTTTGGTGCATTTAAACTCGTCTTTTATAGAAAGTCCTTCTTTAACGAGGTTTTAAAATATTTAAAAAAGAATTTGTACGTTTTTTTTTTTCATTAAATTTGTTCGTCCGTCGAGGATCGACGAGGACCATCGAGTCGTCTAGTGTCTGATGACTTGCGCGGGTGACTTTGTTTAATGTGAAGAAGAGTTGCGCCGCGTCTACCTCACTCTCTCGTCCGAGCCCACCATATCCAGTGGCAAGACTCTGCGTCAAGATGACCAGGGATGGGTTCGGTTGCAGGAATTGTCATTGTTTGCGCCTTACGGGACTCCAACTCCGGGTTTGAATTCAGAGTTTCCTTCTCTTAGATGAGTTGCCGACCAAGTTTAACGAGTCTCATCCGCCCGGGGTGATGTTTTTGCTTGACTGGCCTTTGGCTGGACTTGAACACCAGACCACCAACTTGAGGTTTGCTCAGTTTAGACCATTTGGCCACCCAGTCTTAAATTCTTAAATTGTCTACAAAAGTAGAACTATTTACCCTTTCAAACTTCGACAGCTTACAAAATCGCGGTCAAAGTGACATCTCTTTACCTTGTCATAAACTAAAAAGTAGATCTGAGCTCATCGGCTACCTCCGTTCACTCAACGAAGCAGACGTGGTCAACCCACGATCATTTGAATGTCAGCGTCACCCCCCTTCCGTCGACCCGGTATTCGTTTTTAGCCATTCGCCAGATGAACACTTCTCGAGAAAGTTTTTAAAATGTCCCGTGTGTGAGCTAACAAATTACGCCCCACACACCAGATTACGCCCCACACACCAGAGTATGCCCCACACACCAGATTACGCCCCACACACCATAGTATGCCCCACACAGCAGATTATGCTCCTCAAGATGAAAATGCGAGACGAGAGAGAGAGAGAGAGTCTTCACAAATAAATTGTTGTTTTTATTCTAATTTGCCACTTTTTAGTGTTAAAAATCGAATCTATATATCACCGACACTCAGAGCGCTATAATCGTTCTAGAATAGATTGGACACAAGCTCTATACAAGAAATACTGATCGTTATCATTACGCAAATAGTCGTTACCACAAACACTCTGTGTCAACCAATCGGGTAAACCATAGCTAGAAGATAATGTGTGAGCTTCTGTTACCGGAAAATGGATCGAAAGAAATTTCGTCGACGGAAAATTGATCGACGAAAATTTATATTGTGAAACCAAACAAAAAATGCGTTCAAAAAGAAATTTGAAGCAAAATTTCAACGTGTGGACAGGAAAAAAAAAAAAAGATTCGATCAAATTTTCGTTCGATCATAATTCCGTCGATCACTATTTTGTCGACGAAATTTCTTTTGATCAAATTTCCGGATACGGTGAGTTCCACATCTCTAGCCATCCACCATCCAACCCATCACGCACTACCCAGCATATCGGAGTTCGCTACCCCCCTTCTTCCCCCCCCCCCCCCCCCCCCCCCCCCCCCCCCCCCCCCCCCCCCCAGGGGGGGGGGGGGGTTTCCTCCATCCCCCCACCCCCCCCCCTTTTTTTCCCCATCCCATTCCCGCCGTTCACTGAGCCAAGCAGACGCGATGAACCACAAACGACTGACTGAGAAATAAAATCAAGTGTGTTAAAAAAAAAATAGAAAAAAATACGATTTGAAAATAATATTGAAATGCGAAAGAAAGTCTTTAAAAAAAAAGTAATAGGAGTCTGAAAAAGTATTATTTACTTTTTTCCAGAGGCCAACGGTTTGCCCTAATTCGAAAACGTGAATTTAGTCAAGTGGCTGAAAAAAACAAAACCTTTAAAATCAGATTCCAATGTAAAAAGTGTGAAACATGATTACTTTAAGAAATCTCGTACACAATAAGCCCGAAGGAAGTGTCACCCGTTTGTCTCATTAGTGGCGTGTGGGAAAAATAAAATAAAAAGATTAATGTAAAAACCGAATTTCGTTTTGATAATAACCTCCCTCATTTACGCAGCCCGTTGGAACGTTATGAGTACATTTTCTTTGTAGAACAAACGAGAGTAACATGTCCTTTTGTTACATTTAAAAATAGTTTCAGTTTATTTATAGACATTAAGCGCTGGAAAAAAAAATAGAGAAATAAATTAAAATATCATTACATTTTAAAAGTTATGAATTGAGATGAGTTTTTGCAATAGCAGTTAGAAATATCGCAAAATACCTACACTTATTATCCCGATAACATCGGGTCATTTATTCTATTTTAACTAGTTTTTTTAATCCCAACCTCTCACTTCTGGTACCCGGGTATGAACAGTCGCACCCCTTTATGTTATCGTGCTTGCATAAAGCCTTTTTTTTAAATTATCAGAAATAACAGAAGAAAATAGTGAGTTAAAAAATGATTGTTGAAAGTGAGTCGTGCTTGGACAACGTGCCCGAAATAAGGAAACAACAGATTTTTTTAAAGGCTTTCTTATGTGGACGAAATTTGTCTGGCCTATCCCATTGGGTCTTGTCTTTGAAATAATCTCTGACCAAAACTAAAAAAAAAAACAACCCCTTTTTGTGACACTTCCTTTCGAGATAACAAAACATATATTTTTTTCTAAGCTCAATACTCTCGACTTGAAATGTTCTTAAAACTCGGCTATTACTCTCCACCCCAGACTACTCAACTGACCACACTAAATCTCTCTGACCCTGTTTATATTAAATGTTCGCGTGCTAGTGACAGGTGGTCGCCTGGTCCAAGTCCTCACGCGTCGTTAACTTTGATAAAAGGGGGGGGGGGAAATTGTTCACTGTGACATTAACAAGACCTTTGATACACCTGCCAGGAGAGTTNAGGGTGTGCGGCTCTGTAAGATAAAATTTAAGCACCCTTGGACCACAAGGAGCTGTTGTTGGCGACAAAGGCTCGATATAAAAATACACAGTTTTAATTGCAATGATGCATCATGCATCTTTTAATCCAGTGGTTCTCAACCTTCGAAAAGCCGCGAACCTTTAATACACTTCCTCATGTTGTGGTGACCCCCCAACCATAAAATTATTTTCGTAGTTACTCCATAAATATGTATTTCTCGATGATTTTAGACGACCCCTGTGTAAGGGTCGACCCATAGGTTGAGAACCAGCCGTGTTAATCGAATATAAAATCATAAAAATTAATGACGTAACCCACTTAAAGCCGCGAAACCGATCACCATAAATTCTATTCTCAGACGGTTGTGTATGTGTTTTGTTTTATGTGTATGTGTGTGTGTGTGTGAATGTGTGTGTGTGTTAATGTGTGTGTGTGTATGTGTTTGTGTGTGTGTGGAGGGGTGTCAAAAAGTAAAATGCTATTTCGTGTATTTAGTAAAGTTTTTAATTATTGTACTAAAATTTTTGTATCGTCTGCACCCCAATTTGCTTCACCTAACTAACGAAAAAAAACCCCACCCCCCCCCCCCCCCGATTCTTTATTCAAGTGATTGCATTTCGAGAAACAAAATTATCAGGGTTTGACGTCTTCAACAATTAATTGAGCATACTTTGGTCAACAGCGTGACTCTTTATAACCCAAATGACGTCTGTCGGGTCGTCCAGATGAGGGTCAGGTTGTCCGAATGACGCCTGTCGGGTCGTCTGTTTAAGTTCACAGATGCCAAGCAATGGCCCGCCCCTCCGTAGGGTGGAATGACATTGAAGAAATAAGTGACAGCTGAAAGGGGGTTTTAAATGACGTTTGCAATCATGCCATTTGGAAGGTCCTCCCTTACTCCTAATGGTCAGAATTTCACTGATTGACACGGTCTGTACCGGGTCAAATGGACTGAGTCTATCTCAGATCAAATGGACACGGACTGTCTCAGGCCAAATGGACTTAGTCTGTTTCAGATCAAATGGAGACGGTCTGTTTCATGTCAAATAAACGCGGTCTGTCACAGGTGAAATGGCCACGGTCTGTCTCAGGCCAAATGGACTTGGTCTGTCTCAGGTCAAATGGACACGGTCTGTCTCAGGTCATGTAGACTCGGTCTGTCTCAGGCCAAATTGATGATGGTCTGTGTCAGGTAATATTGACTCGGTCTGTCTTAAGTAAAAAAAACGGTCTGTATCAGGTCAAATCGGCACGGTCTGACTCAGGTCATGTGGACTCGGTCTGTCCCAGGTCAAATTGTTACGGTCTTACTCAGATTAAATCGATAAGGTCTGTCGCAAGTCATGTTGATTCGGACTCTCGGGTGATGATGACTTGGTCTGTCTCAGGTCAAATGGACTCAGTCTGTTTCAGGTCATGTGGACTCGGTCTGTATCAAGTCAAATTGATGATGGTCTGTCTCTGGTCATGTTGACTTGGTATGTCTCAAGTCAAATAAACACGGTCTGTCTCAGGTCAAATAGACACGGTTTTACTCAAGTCACGTGGACTCGATCTGTCTCAGGTCAAATTGACACGGTCTGCCTCAGGTCAAATCGATGTGGTCTTTCTCAGGTCATGTTGACTCGGTCATTAGCAGCAACACGTCACAGGGGCTCAAACCACAGTATCTGCCGTGATATAACCTATGATTTAAATGTATACATCTATTGCCAGATCCCCAATGATACATGTTTTATCCAAATGAGGCTATGCTTGGTCATTATTCCCATCAAATGTTGTTGTTTTTTTTTAGCTTTCATGTATTTTAGGAGAGAAATGAAACAGAATGAGGATCCAAAAAGCCAGAGATGGGTAAACGGGCAAACTGTGGTAAACATTAAAATCTTGAAGATAATGAAGGTTTATTGGTCTGAAATAACATAATCAAAGACTTCTCTTTTAAAAATCTTGTGTATTAACTTCCCTTTTGTTTTTGTGTTTCTCTCTGGCTGGGTGTGTAGCAAAATATTTCGCCGGCTAATTGACGTTCCCGTCGACCTATCAAGCTCAAACTTGGCACATAGTCTCGTTCCAAATGACGACACATCCTATAAAATTTCAGCCCAATTCCCACCCCCCCCCCCAACACCCCAACCCGCCTAAAATCAGGTTTTTAATTTTTTTAAAGGCGAAATTGAAGGAAATATGACGTCCCTGATTTCACGAAATAAAATTCCCGGTTACTGCGCTAAATGAGATTGTTAAAGAGAAAAAAATAGCGCAAGTCCATTTGGTGCGTTTTTTATTTTCTGAAAAAGTTGGAGGAAAACGGGCGGGGTCATTAGAATGTTACTATACTTCATGGGCGTGGAAAAAAAAATGTTCGGTTGCGAGCCTGGCGGTCTGTGTATGTGGGGGGAGGGGGGTGGGACTAATTGGGATTCTTATAAAGTGCGTTACTGTGATGCACATATTTTCAAATGTTCAACCCCACCCTCCATTGCGGGACATTACATTTTATCAAGGATTTGGTCATGATCTGGAGTTCAATCACCACCAAAACCGAATTAAGCTAAAACATCACCGGCATCCCGGGTGGGTTGGGACTCGTTAACCTCGGAAGGCAACGCATCTAAGAGAAGGAGACTCTGAATTCAAACCCGGAGATGGATTCCCGTGGGCGGATAACATTGGTACAATGAAACATTCGGACAATTCCTGCGCCACAACTGGTGACAAACTGTATCATCCAGATATGATGTTCCTTTGGGTTATCCAGCGGCGTGGAGAGAGGCGATTTGATGTGTAGGTAGTCACCTTATAATCCTAAAAAGAATAATCCCAGGCCTTGTGGATTTCGTTCTTGTGGAGTTACTTATTTACGTACCCATCACATTTAAATCGGCAAACGTTAATTTTAGCGTCTCTTGGACATGAAGGAAAGCATTTCTGAAGACGTTTTGGCCTTAAAATGTCATTTCTTTAAGCTGATCCATCCCAAAGTATTTGTCCTAGTGTAATGGCTCTGTCAAAATATTGCTAAAAATGGCGTTTGTAGATGTGGTAAAGCTACAAAAACCTGTTTCGAACTTTTCAGTTTTAAATTTAGTTCGCGCAGATGTTAAAAAAATAGTTTATCGGAAAGTTTTTTGACCAAAAATAATTCACAGAGAAAGGAGCATTGTCTAAATTTGTAACGAGGAACGTTTTTGTTTTTATACATGAAACGAACTAATCTTTAAACATCCATAAAAAATTGATCAGAGCAATCAGTGGGAAGACTAACAAAACAGACCAACGCGCCATGAGTTTTGAACAAATCAAACCTATTGGATTCATGGATATTCCGCTACTGAATTAATATTTGCCTAGAGACCGCATCGTATGTTGGTTCTTTCGTCAAAGTCGATCAAAACCATTTTAATCAATTGGATTCAAGCTTGACCCCATTCTGCCTGTGGGGTGAGCAGGACGGCGTCTAAGGGCGGCGCCGTTACGGGAATGGTCTTAAGCAGTGGATTATGCGAGATGGACGGTCAAGTCGACAGACTAGTCTTTCATCTCCTGCTCAAAAATGTGAAGAGCCGTACACTCTTCTAAGATTTCACATGACAATTTTCTTCTTGGATATTCTACCTTTGCATTCGAGGAGAGTTCACTCGAGTGAGCATACACACAATGAAGAAACATCTAATGGACACCGAAGACAGTATGCGAATGGCTTTCATATCGAAAAGCCAATATTTTTTTTTTAAATCCTTTATATTAAGTTCGCGCGTGTTAGTGTGTCTTTCTATCTGTCTGGGTGTGTGTGTGGCAAACTGTTTGGACGTCTGACTGTAACTACTTCACGATGACAACACATTCGATCAAAAGTTTCAGTCCCACATCCAAAGCAAACCCCAAAATATATCGCTTCCTCTTCCTCCCCCCCCCCCACGTTTTGTCAAGGGCAAGGTGAAAGAAATATAATTTCACCGATTTCACGAAATAAAATGTCCGATAAAAGTTTCAGTCCCACATCCAAAGCAAACCCCAAAATATATCGCTTCCTCTTCCCCCCCCCCCCCCCACGTTTTGTCAAGGGCAAGGTGAAAGAAATATAATTTCACCGATTTCACGAAATAAAATGTCCGATAACTGCGCTAAGTGAGATTCTTTAAAAGTATCGCGAATTCCTTTGGCACGAAATATTTCTTTTGTTTTTTCTAAAATAGTTGTTATTAAAAATATGCCGTGTAAAAGTGGGTGGCTCATTAAAATATTAATACAGTTCAGGGGTGTGGAAAAAAATGTGCGTTTGCGAGCCTAGCCATTTGGAATATATATATGTCTGATAGTATATATGTATATATATATACATACATATATATACATAATTTGTATACTTCATTTTCGTAAACTTTGAAAAATAATTTAGTGCGAATGAATAAACGAAATTTCGTGTGCTCTGTCACGAATGCGTTATATCCGAATTTGTAATAAGGCAGCGGGTGCCTTAATCCAGAAGTCTTTTGTCAGTGTAATCTCCGCCAAAAAACATTCTACAACAGACCATGTTTTCATTTAAATGGTCTATTATGAGTTTCCTGCTTTTCGAATTTTAAAAAAAAGTGGGTGGGGTGTGGAAAGTCGATGTAAACAAAAAAAAATATTTTTGGGAGCATCAGCTTGAAAAATCTCCTTGAATCCCGCGACAAACATTTAAAAATTGAAATGTACCGTAAGACCAATCTAAGGGCCCCCTGCAAATCGGCTCATTATTTTGATCGCAAGCTGCATTTCATCCCAGCTTAAGGGCTTTTTACGAAAACATCAACAACGAAAAACTGAAACCGTGAACGGCCCCAATGACGAGGGCAATAAGGGTTTTCAAACAAACAGAAGGCTCAAATTTATTTGTCGAAGACCCACCGGTTTTGACCAACTTCTTAAACCGTGAAATTAGGTCACGTTTCGGGGGGGGGGGGTTAACCTAAAATGAGCAGCAAAAAAAAAAAAAAAAAGAAAATATTGAACTTATTTCATTGTAGCATTTCGTTCAAATTGGGCCTGAGGGAGACGACTCCGTTTGTCACATTATATGCGCGAAGAAAGAAAAAAAAAGAAAAGGAAAAAAAAAAAGAATGTAAGGGGAGGGGGGAAAGAAATATAAAGACTAAATTTGTTTTGATAATGCCTTCTAATGGTCGCTGTACTTTTAAATGTTAAAAATAAATTTTCCTGTACAACGAATGAGAGGATGGCAACAAAACCTGATCGGGTCGTTTCATTGGAAAATTGGCAATTTATTTGCAAGGTGTGCAAACTTTATTTCCGAAAGATATGCTTTGGTTTGTAAAGTGTAAACATTGAGCTATGGAGAAAAAATTGGGTTTTGGGGGGGGGGGGACCCAAAAAAAGGAAAAAAAAAATAAAATTCCATTTTTTTGTATTTTTTTTTTAAAAAAAACAAAAAAAAAAAAAAAAAAAAAAAAACTGAGGTGGTTTTTGGGGGGCTGGAACGGATTAATGGAAAATTGATTTGAGACACGATCAAATTGACTTGAGAGCAAGGTTACGGAATGAATTAAATTCGTATCTCGAGGTACCACTGAATATTTACTTAGGAACAAAAAAGTCTTTAAAAGAGATCATTTGAATTTGTTATAAACACTGAGCTACACTGACTTTGTTATAAACATTGAGCTTCGCTGACTTCGTGGACAATTTCTAGCTTATACGGTTTTATTTCCAATTTATTATAAAAAAAAAATAAAAGCTTATGTCTTATGTCCGCAAAGTAGGCGTCTGGACAAGCGTCCTTGTAATTTCAAGTAGGTAACTCTGACGGACGGTTTACACCCTCTGCTAGGAATCTTGGTTATATTCTTTCTGACAACATGTCTCGATAAACACATATCTCACATTTGCCNTTTGGGGGGGGGGGGGGGGGACCCAAACAAAGGAGAAATAAATTAAATTGCACTTTTTTGTAATTGTGTGTTCAAAAACATCAACGAAAAAACAAAAAAGAAACAAAAAAAAAAGAAAAAAGGAAATTGAAGGGAGGTTTATTGAAATTATTTTTGTAAACATTTTTTATTTTTTATTTTAAGTAACTGTATAAAACTATATGTGCCAAAAGTTGTCAAACATAATTGATATATCTTTTATTTTTTACAAATATAACAATGTAATATTTTCAAGGAAATAATTAATTTATTTCAATTATCGAAGGTTCAAAGTTGCAGAAAATAAATATATCATTTTGATGCATCTAAATAAAAACATATTTTTAAAAAAAAGAATTCAAAGATTTGAAAAGTTCTCTGTTACTTTCGATGTAACACGCTCAGTCTCTTTCTATATAGACGCCAGAATTTTCTTTTCCAAATTACTTTTTAGGATGGGATCCGGGAAACGGTGGAAAAAAAGCATACTATTAACAATAGGTCAACTTGCAGTCATCGAGGAATACACTGAACGCCACACACACATACATGCATGGAATACAGCCACAAAATTTTTCTCAGTTAGTAAAGAGTAAACAATTATTCAGGGATGATATAAAATTGATGGTAAGAGGAATAGTTAAAAAAGCAACATGTGTTTTGAAATAGTAATCTAACAAAAATTAATTAAATGTTTTTCACAGTTTCATCTCTGGGCGAAACATATTTGTCCAATGCCATGGATCTAGTTTAAAAAAAAAAAAGACTCTGACCCAAACTCCAAAAACAACCCCATAATGTGAGACTTCTTTCAAGATAACAAACAATCCATTTTTCTCCCCTTTAAGCTTAGAACTCACGACCTGAAATGATCTCAAACCTCGATCATTACTCCCCCACTCCAGACTCCTCAACTGACCACACCGAATAATTCTCCGGGTTTGTTTACGTTAATGTTCGCGTGCTGGTGACAGCTGGACGCCTGGTCCAAGTCCTCACGCCTCGTTAACATTGATGAAAGTGGGGGGGGGGGCTGTTCAATGTGACTGTAAAAAAGCGATTGGGGACACTAGCAGGAGAGTTCTGTTCCGTATGACATTAATAAGATGTTTGGAAACAATGCAAGGAGAGAGCTGTTAGTGTGACAGTGATAAGATGTCTGGTGACAGCTGGACGCCTGGTCCAAGTCCTCACGCCTCGTTAACATTGATGAAAGTGGGGGGGGGGGCTGTTCAATGTGACTGTAAAAAAGCGATTGGTGACACTAGCAGGAGAGTTCTGTTCCGTATGACATTAATAAGATGTTTGGAAACAATGCAAGGAGAGAGCTGTTAGTGTGACAGTGATAAGATGTTTGGGAACACTGTAAGGAGAGAGATGTTACGTGTGACAGTGATAAGATGTTTGGGAACAGTACAAGGAGAGAGATGTTAGTGTGACAGTGATAAGATGTTTGGGAACAATACAAGGAGAGAGATGTTAGTGTGGCAGTGAAACATGTTTGGGAACACTGCATGGAGAGAGCTGTTAGTGTGAAAGTGATAAGATGTTTTGGACCACTGCAAGGAGAGAGCTGTTCGTGTGACAGTGATAAGATGTTTGGGAACACTATAAGGAGAAATCTGTTAGTGTGACAGTGATAAGATGTTTAGGAAATCTACAAGGTGAGAGCTGATAGTGTGACAGTGATAAGATGTTTGGGAACACTGCCAGAAGTGAGATGAGTCAGAGTCGCGCGGACCCCAGGCGTCACAATTAGTCATGTGAACAAAAAACATCCCGTTGCCATGACTGGAGACAACATTCTTGGGTGGACCATGACAGGATGCGTTATTTCGGAGTCCGCACATTTTTTTAAAATTGATTACGATTGCTTATTCATTGTATTATAGTTGATGTATGCGTTTTCCGCGAGCTTCTTGAATGAATAATTTTATAAAGAAGTGGCCATTTAATATGAATAAAGACATCACCATTAATAATAAATAAAGACTTCGCCATTGAATATGAATAAAGACGTCACCATTTAATATTTATAAAGATTTCACCATTTAATACGAATAAAGACGTCGCCATATAATATGAATTAAAACGTGGCCATTTAATACGAAATCTTGTCGTATTGATCACCGGTTGTAGCTGAGCTCGGTCTAACCGTTTTTAACTTAATTATTTGTTTCCCTACATGCGTCAAAAAATAGAAAACAAAAAACAAAAGAAGAGAGATTTTCTATTATGAGCTCTGGAGGGAATCGTTTTTTTCCCGCCAAATAAATTGACATTGACTATCATGTTACATGCTGGCTCGACATCAAACAGGACGGGGCTGATAGATGAAGAAGAAATCATTTTAAAATGATCTTTATTTCGTAAAGCTTCAAAACAACAACAACTGAATATTCGTTAATTATTATTGGGTTTATCACGAGCGGGTCATTATTTTGTGCAATCATCATCATCATCTCTCCCTGTCTCTTTCTCCCTGTCTTCCGGTCCACACAGCCTTGTTTGCTGTCTTGTGACGACGAAGGCCTGCTTTCGTCTGTTGACATCTTACCAAAAAAACACGAAAACAACACATCGGCAAGTGACATCGTGAGATCTGTGGATCATGCTTTGAGTTGCGAACGGAAGTCGGTCGGGTTTTGCTTAAGTGCGCAAAAGAACCCGACCAAAAAACCACGAAAACAACCCATCGGCAAGTGACATCGTGAGATCTGTGGATCATGCTTTGAGTTGCGAACGGAAGTCGGTCGTGTTTTGCTTAAGTGCGCAAAAGAACCCCCCCCCCCCACCCTTTTACCGGCTGAGTATAGATTCGATTAGAAGTGGCTGTGAAATGATGATGATTGATGGCTTATATAGCGTCTCGCCCCATGCCATTCTAGCAGGCTCCAAGCATTCTGATACCCCAAAATCTATTTTAAGAAAAACGTCTTTAAAGTTCTCTTAAATTATTTTTAAAGTCCTTTTTCAAGTTCCTCAAAGACTGAGGCCAACTGTTCTATTACTTAGACGCTATTGTTTCAAGAGAGCGCACGCCGTTTGACTTCTTTCTTTTTCAATCCACACTGGGAACTCTCACTAACGTAGGGTCTGTGACGAAGAGCGCATAGTCTTCAAGGCTACATGTTTGGAGATCAGTCCTTAAAGATATTCAGGTGCAGAGTCTTTAGTACAGCTGTACGGGAGGGACAGAAATTAGTGGGTAATGCGTTCACTCACAGGAAGCCAGTAGATATCTTTAAGAGCTGTCATGAAGTGGACAGATTTCTTTATACGCGATACAATGCATGCTGCAGTATCTTAAACCTTCTTGAGTCGCTGAATTTGGTTTTGAGGTAAACTCCACAGGCAACTGTTACATTATTCCATGCTTGATAGGGTTAGAGAGACTGCTACGACATTGGCTGTTATCTTATTAACTTGAGAGCGCAGTTAGCCCAGAGCGCATAGATGACAGAAACAAGCCCCAACCACTGATCTTATATGAGTGACCATTGTAAGTTTACTGTCAATGTAGAAGCCAAAAGTTCTAACAGTGTTGTATAAAAGGGATCTCAGAAATACCAACTTTTATTGATGCTATGGCAACCTTCGGTATGTTGGCAACAGAACCACATATAATTACTTTTGTCTTATAGTCATTTAATTTAACTCTGTTTGATGCCATCCAAGATTTCATCCCACGACGACATTCCTCGACAGCCCTAACAGCAGCACCACAGACCAATGAATAAGGGCGGAAACACTTCTACAGTTCCGTGTCATCCGCAAATAACTTACGGGATACATCACGAGTTTCAATAATTCTAACAAGCTGGCAAGTGAACATAGAATACGGAATAGGTCCTGAAACTGATTCCAGCAGCACGCCACAGGTAATGGAAGAGTCCTTGGAAGATGCATTATTCACTTCCATACTGTAGACGATTGTTGTAACATGGTTTTACATCATGTAACCAATGCAAATTTAATTTTTAAAAAAAAATCAAACTTCCCCTCCTGTGTGACATGGCTTTTCTACGTTGACAGGTTTAATGTCTCAGGTCACATAACACAGGGCTGTCAGGTCTAAGCAACACTGTATATTTTAGGTCGTACCAACGCGGGCTTTCGGGTCACACTGACACTGTCCGTTTCAGGTCACATGGTCTTGACTTGACGAAGGTCGTACTGACACAGTATGTCTGATGCCCTCCACCGTTTTGATCCGCCTATACGCCCTCGAGATGTAATGCCATTCAGACACCGATAATGGCCCCATTAAAGAGATTTATCCTCCGTGAGTACCGGACGCTGTCTGGACCCAGCGCTAATAAAATTGGTTCGCCGAGCTGAAGTTCCAATAAATTTAATCAAATTAACAAAAATGAAAAAAAAAAGGCAGATTGAAGTAAATATTTTCATTGAAAAGGAAATATATACATGTTATATTAATAATAATTACTAACCCATTGCAAAAAAAAAAAAAAAAAAAAAAAAAAAAAAAACANATTTGGCATGGAGCTATTATATACAATATTGCTCTACGCCATTATATATCTTAAACACAAAAGTATACCTCTACATCTTGAAATGAAAGTAAGTTATGTGTATACTCAAGGAAGTGTCGTAATCTATTCATCTCGAGGGTTAGCGGGTGGTGTTTTAAATTGCCTCTGTGAGGCAAGTACATTCGAAAGATGTGTGCTTAGAAATCAGTGGCCTTTTTAAAAAAAAATCTTTATATTAACTTCGCTTTCGTCCATGTCTTTCTTTCTGGCCGGGTTTGTGGCAAAACGTTTTGTGACGGCTAATTGACCCACTTCCCGTCAAATAATCGAGCTGAAACTTGGAACATATCAAGTTTTCAGACCCACCTCTCAACCCCTACCCACAAAAATCTGTTTTTCCTGTTTTTCCTGTTTTTTCAAGGGGAATATGAAGCAAATATGGTGGCGCACAGTTCTCGGACATAAAATTACCGACAACTGCGCTAAACAAGATTCAACAATTTAAAAAAAACAAAAAATAATCACAAGTTGGTTTGGTGCATATTATTTTCTCTTGTTTGTCAGTAATAATTAGTGTAAGGTTAATTAAAAAAAAAAAAAAGAATTGCATTTAAAGGATTAATGAGAAAAACTTAGTTTTTAGCAGCTGTTTAATGTCTCAATTTCAATGTGGGGAGCCTCTCGTACCTGCCGTATGTCTTACAAGTTGTTTTTAGTGTTTCTCGAGCAGATGCGGAGCAACGTCAAAGTGCGAGTTGGGCTCTGATAATCACATGTGTGGGGGGGGGGTGTTGGGGGGGAGGAACTGACGATTTCATGTTTGGTTATTTATTTTTTTAAGTCTTGATTATTATTGTTAAAAGCATTTTTCCTCCGACACCCAACCCGCCTTCATTATGTACCTATTTTTTCACGCAAGAGAAACATGCTTCTCACAGTCACATTAGCAGTATGTTCTACTAATCCATCCATCCGTGTGGCGCTACAGCACATGTACGTCTTTGGTCTCCGTCACCACATCCTTCCACGCCGATCTTCCATCCGTCCTTGTGGCGCTACAACCCATGCACGGCTTTGGCCTGCCTCACCACTTCCTTCCACTTAGTCCTAACTGATACTTTTTTCTTTTCCATGCTTGGATTCCCAGCTGATTTCCCCTCTCCACATCATCCATCCATCCAAGCCTCGGTCTCTCTTTGAGCCGTTTTCCTCTGGGTTTTTTGTTGATTCACCTTCCTTCACTCCTCCGTCATTTGGTATTCTTTCCAAATGCCCCGCCCAGCGTAACCTGCCCTTTTCCATTTCTGATTCTAGCGTGGGATTCTGATATAGACCATACATTTTTATATTGATTCGTATTCTCCATCCATATTCATCCTTTGTTGGTCCTCATATTTTCCGGAAAACTTTTCTCTCCCATGTGTTTATTAGGTTTTCTGACATTTTATATTTTTAGGTAAAAGATTCTACTAGGAAAAGTTTATAAAAAAAAAACAATTTTGGCCCGTTTTCAATCTCCCAAACATGTGTCGCCATTTTTATTTCAAAGTTTTATTTTGACATTTCATACGGCAAATATAATCTATCGGTAACGTGGTCTGAAAATAACGGACCCCTCAATGGTAATCTAAATGGTAATCACAATGGTAATCGGAGTGGTAATCTCAATGTTAATCTCAGTGGTAATCTCAATGGTAATCTCAAACGAAATCTCAGTGGTAATCTCAAACGCAATCTCAGTGGTAATCTCCTTGACAATCTCAATGTCAATATCGGTGGTAATCTCAATGGCAATATCAATGGTAATCTCAATGGTAATCTCAATGGTAATCTCATTCATAATCGCAATAGTAGTGTCAATGGTAATCTCAGTGGTAATCTCAATGGCAAGCTTAATGTTAATCTCATTGGTTATCTCAATGGTAATCTCAATGTTAATATCAGTGGTAATCGCAATGGTAATCTCAGTGATGATCTCAATGGTAATCTCAATGGTAATCTCAATGGTAATCTCAGTGGTAATCTCAATGGCAAGCTTAATGTTAATCTCATTGGTTATCTCAATGGTTATCTCAATGTTAATATCAGTGGTAATCTCAATCTTCTTCTTCTTCTATATCTTAAGGGCCCACGATCAATTTATTGATCATTTTGGCTCCTATGCATGTAGATGGGATTTGCAATGTTTCTGTTACTGGTGGTGATGAGGAAATTATGCACTAGGGGTTTGAAGGCTTGAGGCAATAGACACAAATGTGTCTAGTGTTGTCGCCTCAACTGTTCCTTTTGAAAGATGGTTCCAGTCCCTGATTGTCTTGGGCAGGAATGAGCAGCTCCTATACTGGCTTCTTGCTGGTATGAGCCTGAATTGCCTGTCATGGCCTCGTCGCTGTCTATGGGGGAGAGGGACGAGTTTCTGTTTAATACTGGAACAGTGGACCAGCCCATTATTTATCTTGTACATCATGGAGAGCCTGGATTGTCGTCGTCGTTTCTCCAATGGTGACCAGCCTAGTGTTTCTAGCATGCTGCCAACACTAGAGGTATTCCTGTAGCGGTTTAGGACAAAGCGTGCTGCTCGTCGCTGGACCGCCTCCAACCTGTCAATGCTCTTCTGGGTAAATGGGTCCCAGACTGAAGATGCATAATCTAAAATCGGACGGATAAAGGCTTTATATGCTCTTTCTTTCACACAGGAGTTGCCAATCTTTAGATTTCGCCTTAAGAACCCCAAGGCTTGGTTTGCTTGGTTACATACATTGTTAATATGCTCGTCCCAGCGGACCTCTCTTTGAATGGTAACACCCAGGTACTTTACGGAGGAAACTTGCTCAAGAATATGGCCGTGCAGTTTGTATTGGTAGTGTAGAGGAGTACAACTTCTAGAGATTGATAGTGTCTGGCACTTGGCAGGGTGAAATTCCATGTCCCAGCTCATCTCCCACTCAGCTAACAGATTGAGATCCTGTTGTAGCTGGTCCTGGTCAGATCTGTTGGCGATCGTCCTATACACTGCTGTGTCATCTGCAAACAGTCTTGCCTGTGATGTCAGTTTCTCCGGTAGGTCATTAATGTATGCTAGGAACAAACAGGGGCCCAGGACTGATCCCTGGGGGACCCCTGACTTCACATTGACAAAGGAGGAGCTTGTACCGCCCACCACTACTGCTTGGCGTCGGTGGCTGAGGAAGCTAGAGATCCATGTTTTAGTGGTGCCTTGAATCCCATATATCTGGAGTTTGTGTAGAAGCAAACTATGATTCACCCGGTCAAATGCTTTTGCGAAGTCCATTACTAGCACGTCAGTCTGCTTGTGGTTCTCCAGATTGGTCATCAAGTCTTCTACAAATTCGAGAAGCTGGGTCTCACATGACCTATTGACTCGGAAGCCATGTTGACAGTCATTGAGTATATTTTGGCTTTCAAGATGCTTCATGACAGAGCTTACGATTATGTGCTCCAACAGTTTGCAGACGACGCTAGTGAGGGATATCGGACGATAGTTGGCAGGGTCGGAATGCTCTCCTTTCTTGTAAATTGGAGTGACATGCGCTGTTCTCCAGTCTGCTGGAACATTTCCTGTGCATAGTGACGATTGGAAGAGGATTGTCAGTGCAGGAGCGATTTCTTTGGCTAATTCTTTGAGCACTCGTGGTTTAATGTTGTCAGGACCACATGCTTTGTAAGGGTTAATGGTATTGAGGAGGGCAAACACACCTTGTTCTGATATCTGGATATCTCCCATGATAGGATAGGCTCTGTTCATCATTTTGGTCTTCAGAAGGAACTCAGTCTCAGAGTACTCTCTACCGTCACCAAAGACCGACTGGAACTGCTGATTGAGTATCTCCGCCTGTGCTTTTGGGTCAGATGTCAATTGGCCATCCCACCTCAAGGGGGAAACTCCAGCGTTTGAGGACTTTTGGTGCTTCACATAGCTCCAGAAGCGCTTGTTCTTGACATCTTTGGTCGGGGTGTCTTCCTCTGAGAAGATGCCGTTCATGTAGTTCCAATACGATCTACGCAATATGCGTTGAATGGTTCGGCGGAGTCTCAGTACCTCCTCTCTCAGTTCCATCGAGCCATTTTTCTTCATGCGTTTGTATTGGCGGTCTCTTAATCTCAGTGGTAAGACCAGTGGCACTATCAATGTTAATCTTAATGGTATTCTCAATGGCAATCTTTTAGAATTGACATTTTTTTTTATTCCCGGAATGTCAAACATTTTTGCTGTAGAATCTAAGAAATCTTGTTTTATTTTAATGTCTTTTTAAAAAAAAATAACGTGTTTCCTACAAAGCACTACCCTCAAACCCAAAAGTTTAATCCTACACGTCAAACATGATTCCTTATAATCTGCAACCAGTGTCGGAAACTTTGGTCAAGCGTCAGAGAACAAAGGGCAAGGGTTTCGGAAAGTTGCACGCGAGAGTGATTTACAATGGAAGGCGGATGTTACAAATGAATTAAAAATTATTTTACAAACTGCGTCAAATACGATCTGCTAATAGTTGGGTGGCAGGCCGAATGAATTAATTTGACTCAATGTTACCCAAAGTGTTCTGAAACGTGATTTAGAATGCAATTCAGCTTGACGCATTCTCAGACACCTCAGCCAAACTTCGTAACATTGTCACCTCCACAGCAATCCTGCCTTGACACCCATCATCCCACTTATCCCCACACATAGTCATGCTCACTGCACCGACCACTGGCACCGTACCCTGAAAAGCCTCTGAGCTTCTTAGACACCACAAAAGCATTCAACTCACGCACATCGTCAAACACCTACCCTCCACTGACCATTAGGGGCCGTAACCCATATGATGCCTTTGGGTCATCCCAAATAAAAAAAACAACAACCCACCCCTCATATAGTCATACACCCATCCCATCACTGACCACTATGTCCGTACCCCGAAGCAACATCTCCTACGGTAGCTAATGTCGCTGTCACCAGGGCCCGGGGAGTGGGGCAGGCATTCCCCCCCCCTTTCCACCCCGTGGATGTTAACGAGCACACAAAGCGTGTTAAGCTAGCCGAACATCGCCCGGGGGGGGGGCGAGCTATCTAATTATCACAGATGGGCTTTCGTGGACCTTGCATGAATTAATTTGCCCATGCGCTCTACCGCGTTAATGATCAATCACAGACAATTTTTTATAAGGAGGTTAAAAAAAAATATAGCTATAGCAAAACTGATGATTGGGCTTTAGGGAAATGCCTTTTCATATTTTACTTTTCTTATATATATATATTGACGACTATATATACCAACAAGATGCAAATAAAAGCTCATAGAAAACACCGAAAGTAATAGACTAAGTAAACAAGTCTATAAATGACACAAGGAGGCACAATCAGCTCAGCTATCCTATTTGACTGGTCAGGAAAACACATAACTCATGATGCCAACGCCGTTCCATGATTTGTCTTGTAACTTGACAGATGCCTCACGGTTTTTTCTTCTCTCTCTATCTCTCTCTCTCTCTCTCTTTCTCTGTCTCCTACAATTTCAGCCTGACCGCTGTTGTTTCCTCCGTAGGAAGTTAAGGGCGGCCAACTCTAATCTCTGAAGCTGGCGTGGTCGTATTTGGTTGGGTTTGATCAACCTGGTGATAAGCCAGGATTAAAAAAAAAAATAATAATAATAATATAAACAGGCCTTTCATTAAAAACAGCGGTTCTCACCCTGTGAGTCATAACACTTTTTTTTTTTTCTAACGACCATTTACACAGGGTTCGCCATAGTCCATCGGTAAACAAATTTATGAAGTAGAAACGAAAATAATGTTATGGGTGGGGGCTGGGGGGTCACCATAACATGAGAAACTGTATAACAGCGTCGCAGCATTAGGAAGGTTGAAAACCACCGCTTGAAAAGAAAATTAATTTTTAACAAATATTTAAAAAATTAGCAGGCTTTTCACACGAAAAAAAAATGTATGCAACTTTCAGAGGTAATTATGAATTGTTTTGCTTCCTTTCAAATACTTTAGAAGGTGGTGATCCTATTTGGCGTTCAAATTTTTTATTACTCCCTTTCGACGAACTCTATTTTTGTTTCCAACAATCTGACAAGCTTTTAACGACATGCTCACCATTTCGAAGCTGCGTTACAGTTCTAGCGCTCAGATTTACTTTGGTATTTTTAGCATTCTGACGTTTCGCGCGTAATGACCAACAATGACGTTTCCAACATACTGACCAGTTTTGATATTTCCAACATTCTGACCAGTTATGATATTTATGTCAATCTGACAAACTATGATATGTCTTTCATTCTGAACATATATGCTTATTCTAACCTTCCGTCAATTACGATATTTCTAAAATTCCAAATAACTTTGAGATTTCTTACATTGGGAAAAATTATGATATTTTTAACATTCCAGCCTACCATGATATTTCTATCATTCCGACAAATATGGTATTTCTAACTAACATTCAAACAAACTATGCTAGTTCTTACATTATGAGAATTGTGATATTTCTAACATTCGGACCAACTATGATATTTCTAACATTCCAACGACTATCTGACTGCAAGCTTTCCGACGGAACATGATATTCCTGTCAATTTGAGTAATCTCTTAGGAACCCCCCCCCCCAAAAAAAAATGTTAAAAAAAATAAAAAATAAATTTTAAAAGCATTGCTAGCTGTTTGAGGGACACTCTTGGGACACGTCTTCTTGTGTGAGATTAGAGATAATGCATACAAAATATGTCCATTCTGTCAGTGTTAGAGAAAACCGAATTCCTTGAAGACACCGACACATTAATAGAAGCCAAGACCGAGGGCGAGACGAGGGTGAAATTGATTGATGTGCTAGTGAGGACTTTGTTGAGCGGAAGATAAAAAAAAAAAAAAAACGTTAGAGGGCGAAACCCGTGGGTGATAACCTGCACATAAAATAGAGAATGCTAGGAAGAAGAAGGAAGATGAAAGAATGAAAAAAAAAAGAGAGGAAAAATTTTTTCAGTATATCAATTTTTTTTAAAATTTTATATTATATTAATAATCTAATGCCCCATCCGCTTCTACACAGCAGATTTATCACACCAAATATTTAAAAAAAAAGAGAAAAAAGAATATATAACGCACCAGATGCACTGGCGATATTTAAAAAAAAAAAAAAAATGAAGAATCAGTGGCATCATATTTCCTTCATCTTCCCATTGAAAATAAGGAAAAACTGTTGTTGTTGTTTTGTGGGGGGTGGGGTGGACTTAAGGGATGGGGATGAACATTTGAAAGAATGTGTTGTCATCGGCAGCGAGTCTATGTGCCCAGTTTCAGATCGATAGGTTGACTGGAAATGGGTCAATTAGCCGTCCGAATATTTTTTGCCCTAAGCACACGTAAGCGAAGTTAATAGAAAGGACGAAAAGACAAAATGTAATCTGCGTTAAAGATGAAGTCTAATTATTAAAGCATACATTTTAAAATAATATAATTTGGTGAAGAGATTATTAGATTTATCGCTGACACCGAAACGTGTGTTCCGTAAAAGCACCAATGAAGCATTTATAAATAGCATACTAGCTATGACGTCAATGAAATGAGGTATTTACAAAATTACTTTTTCGACAATCGTGAAATTTTAAATTATTTTTTTAAGTCATGGTGTATTGATGCTGATGAGTGATCCGGAAATTAAACTGGTCCTTAGCACTAGATCTCCGCGACGGATTCTACAACTATTTTTTTTTTTTGGCTTTAACCTTTTGACCGAAACAGGAAAGCGACTGAAATAAGGTTAGCACAATATAAAATAACTTTAAAAAAAGTAGGTTTAAACCTGAAAAAAAGGAACGCAACAAAACAACGAACACGTCGGCAGAAAGCCTTCGTCAGTGAACAAAACAACAGAAATAACCGTATAAAAAATTTAAAAAAATAGCACTTAGCTTAGACGTAGTATCCGTGGGCAGCAAATGAATTGTGACTGAAACAGCTCTCTACAAATTCAATTCTGAATCTTGGGGTTATAGGTAGTCCCGGAAACAAAATTTTCGTTTCCCTCTCTTGAGACCAACTAGAGACTTTGCTGGAGCAATCGCATTGGCAATACCGCAGGGTCCACATTCCCATACCACACACCGCATTCCCCCACATCTTATCGCCTCCATCCTATTGTGAACATCTGTTGACCTCCGTCCGATTGCCCACATCTTAACACCTACATCTAATTACACAGTTATTATCCACATCTTGTCACCTACATCACATTATCAACATCTATTCACATACATCCCATTATCAACATCTATTCACATATATCCCATTATCAACATATATTCACATACACCCCATTACCCACATCTTATCACCTTATCCCCATTACCCAAAAAGAATTACTTATCACCTACATCCCATTACCCACATCTTATAACTTAAATCACATTACCCACAACTATTGACCAAAATCCCATTTTCAACATTGAGTTTCTATTATTTCTTTACCCCTTTGATTTAACCCCCTTAACACGCACCACACCACACCACCTCACCCCACCACATCCCTCTCACCTTACCGAACCACACCAACTCTCACTCTACCCCACCACACCAATTCTCACCTTACCCCACCACACCAACTCTCCACAACAAATAAAAAAAATTTAAAAAATAATAAAGCACCTTGCCACCACCACAATAAATATCTTTGATAGCCTGGCACCCACCGCCTGCCTTGTATCTTCATCCCACCCACCCTTATACCCCCCTGACGTTCAGCAAAAACCTGCCCGTCCCGACTCCCAGGTGTCAACACTTCAGCCAGTGCTTTTTAACCCCGATGATGAGGAGTCGGCTGTCCCCGTCGGGCAGTCGTGATACTCAACTCAGTGTCACAGCAACGCTTGTCTCCATCCTCCACTGTCTTCCCCACAACCCATTAGTCTGACACACAAGCCTGGCTCAATCACACGCCACTCAATTCCTTCAATTCACGAATCTTAACTATTAGTCCTAATTAAGATATAACGTTTTTTTTTTTTTTTTCAATATTCTGAAATTTATGTTTTCTATTATGAAACTCTGATTTGTTGCATTTAGAAAAAATTACTCGGCAACGTGCGTTTATCCGACCGGAAAAACCCATTGAT
>CAXITT010000217.1:1078700-1089392 GCA_964033795.1 Lymnaea stagnalis | reverse complement strand
CCCCACCCCCCCCCCCCCCCCCCCCCCGATCTCCTTATCCGACCCACAGCACCAATTTCTCCGTCTCGCAACACCTATTTATCCGGGCCATATTATCTATTTATTGGAACCCGCAGCATGTATTATCTTCACGTCACATCTATTTATCCGGCCCATATCAGCTATTTAACTGACATGCAGAACTATGTGTCCAGCCTACTGCTTCTATTTTTCCGGCCAACGTCACCTATTTATCCAGCCCGCCGCATCTTATTATCCATTCATCACATCTATTTATCCGGCCTATCCCAGCTACTTATCCGGCCCAAACAACCACACTTATTTACTTATCGGGCCCACGACACCCATTTATCCAGCCCAACACACCTATTCATCCGGCCCACCGCACCTATTTATCCGGCCCATCACACCTATTTATCCGGCCCAACACACCTATTTATCCAGCCCAACACACCTATTCATCCGGCCCACGACACCTATTTATCCGGCCCACGACACCTATTTATCCGGCCTGGCGCACCGAATTATCCGGCCGAAAGTCCGTTGTTTTCGTTTCAGCCACACCTATTCATCCGGCCTGCAGCGCCTATATATCTGACCCGCCACAGCTACCGTAATTTATTTGGCGCATGTATCATGTCTAACTACTCCACCACCTAAGGGCTGGCTTACGTATCATGTCTAACTACTCCACCACCTAAGGGCTGGCTTACGTATTATGTCTAACTACTCCACCACCTAAGGGCTGGCTTACGTATCATGTCTAACTACTCCACCACCTAAGGGCTGGCTTACGTATCATGTCTAACTACTCCACCACCTAAGGGCTGGCTTACGTTTCATGTCTAACTACTCCACCACCTAAGGGCTGGCTTACGTATCATGTCTAACTACTCCACCACCTAAGGGCTGGCTTACGTATCATGTCTAACTACTCCACCACCTAAGGGCTGGCTTACGTTTCATGTCTAACTACTCCACCACCTAAGGGCACATTGAAAAGCATTCAATCATGCCCACAATGCACAGCTGTCTTCAGTCTCATCTTTCATTCATGTTTAGTTGAAAAGAATTGGAAGGGCTTATCAATGTCAGCCATCTCTGAAATCGATCGTGCTGACGGGGACACCCCCCCCCCCAATCCTCACACCTTTCCACATTGAAAACAATCGAGAGCTCATCCAATATAAATAGCAATAATAAATCACTGATGCATGGCTTAGTTTACACTTCCAACGCGTTGAAGAGACCTGCACTTATGTAAAATGTCATTGAAGTATGGACAAAAGACCAAAGAAACCTCACTGTTGGGTATGAGTGCAAACAGAGTCACGTTTAAAGGCAAAGAAAAAACAAAAAAGATTGGGGTGGTGGGAGTGGAGGGGAGAAGAGAGTGGTATGTCCTCTTCATTCCGCAGTAGTTTTCAATAAACATGACGATTGAGGAAAAAAAAAATTCAATTTGTTATTGTAGGATTAAATGGCTCTACTAACGGGCTTCTGGTGCGTTATGGTGTACTTCTGTCTAATGATCAGGCTTTGGTTGTTTTTTTTCTCTCAAGAATACTTTAGTCCATAACGGGTTCCTCAGCGATTCTCCAACCATTTGTAAAATCGGCGTCATTTCAGGTATTTTTTTTTAAAGAAGGGTGGCGGGCAGGGGTTGACTGGGCCGCCAGGACACCGGGAAGATTCCCGATGGGCCGCTAGGACCGGAGATATAATAAAAATAAAAGTCATGAAGATAGGGCCGCTTTTTGTTTTTTCCCGGGCCGCTTGAACTCCCAAGTCCACCCCTGGCGGGCCGCTTGAACTCCCCAGTCCACCCCTGGTGGCGGGCGGGGACGAAAACCAAAATTTGGTCGGCTTGTTAAGTTGTGTATTACTGGAGGCGCCACAGTGCATAGCAATTTAAATAAAACCTGCACATTCAAAGTGGGGTGGGGGGAAGGCCCCACCCTGCCCTACCCAAATAAAGTCCCTATTTGGCAAATGTAACTTTTAAGGTCCATCACTTTATGGTAGGTAAAACACGCAGATGTTATAAGAAATAAAAAGTTACTTATGCTCTGTCAGACTTTCCAAATGTAAACTTAGCTGTGCGGTAATTTTAGTATTTTTTTCAGGGTTACAGCCATCTTAAATTTATGTAACTGATAGGAAAAGAAAATGTAGTAAAGGTAAACGGGTAAAGGGGAAAAAAAACACAACAACTCGATAACAGAGAATATAAATTGATAGGCTGCTGAGACTGGACGTATGGGTATTAAGATCCCCCCCCCCATAAACACACAGACCCAACCACACAACGACCCATACACCCACATCCAAACCCGTCCACCAAAACACTTACCCAAACACACGCCAAAGCACCCACCCACACACTCCTAAACCCCCCACAAAAACACGCCCAAACACCCACCCACACACGCACAAACACCCACCCACACACTCCTAAACATCCACCCACACACGCCCAAACACCCACCCACACACACCTAAACACCCACCCACACACTCCCACACACACCCCAACACTCACCCACACACACACTAACACGCCCACCCACACACGCCCAAACACCCACCCCCACAAACCCAAACACTACCCACACACTCCGAAACACCCACCCACACACTCCCAAACACCCACCCACACACTCTTAAACACATACCCACACACTCCAAAACACCCACCCACACACTCCCAAACACCCACCCACACACTCCTAACCACCCACACACTCCTAAACACCAACCCACACACTCCTAAACACCCATACCCACTCACAGACACGCAATATATTTAAAGGTTAAGCTTTTATTATGTTATAAATATTTAAAAAGTATATTTTTTTAATTAAAAAAAGGTAAAAAGTATTAATTGTTAAAAATACAAAGCTAAAATGTATGTGTTTTATTAATAACATATAACGCTATCAATTATGTTCATTAATTTTACTTTTAAGAAGGGGACAATACATTTTCATTTTTGTAACGCGCGGTTATGAAATGAAAGAAATTTAAGATTTTTGGCTAACATAGGCAATTCCTGATATGACGTCATTTGCGTGTTTATTTAAAACAAATTAGTTTTAATTTTATTTCGCAATATTAACAACGCACTAAAAACAGCCAATGTTTGGGTTTTCCCGATAAATGTGATTACGATGTAATTCTTAGATCATACTTTTTAGATTAATTAAGTGTTCACAACTTTTAACGTCAGATAAATTGCTTCAAATAGTTCCTTACTTGTTACTTTAAATGTATTTGAAATTTATAATAATAATACTCAAACCTATCCCAAAATAAAAGCAAACCTTATTTATTTTTTGCGAATTTAAATATTTTCGATTTTTATAATATAACAGTATATAACTATGATTGTTTTTAAGAATCAGAATGTATCTAAATCTTTTCGGTTCTCTGGAGTTATGTCAGTATAAATCATTCATATATATATATATATATTTATATATTATAAATGCAATTGTCTAAGGCGAGGAAAATAGAAGCACGAAAAAAAAAAACCAGCAATGTTGCGTGAAAATATTTAGTGATGGAAGCAGATGTTACAGCAGGAACTGTAGAATGCAGATTAATAAAAATAATAATATTTTTTTAAAAAGCGATTCCGGTGACGTTATTTCCTGTTCAGTTTTTAAAAAAATCCAAAATATAAAATAGACTGCGGTTCGCCTGCTCTTGACATCAGTGCGTGACGCCTTTTTGCGTCGTGGTTTTCAATGGAAGAAGAGACGACGCCGAAATCACATTGATTTTTTGTGAGTTAATGAGTGTCCAACAGTTAAAAAAAAAAATTTGTCAGAACATGAGATGTTATTAAATAAAAACGAAGTTTTGTGTCGATCTTCTCAGCCTAGGGAATACTGGTTTTATTTAACCTTTTGTTGTGTCGAGTTTATTTTTTTTTTGGCAGCAATTTTTTTTTCTTTTCGTTAATCTTCAGGCTCTCCACATTGCTTGAGACTACAGCGACCAAACAAACCTTAAGAATCATCTGTTGCATCAGTGCACTGATCACAGCGGTCCTCAAAGCTGTGAAAATGGAGACAGCGGTCCCTGATATTTGTTTTTAAAGGGTGGGGGGGGGGAGCTTTTAATTTTTTGCACCATTTAAAAAAGCGACATCAAGGATGAAGTTAAATTTTTAAAAAAAAATTGAATTTAAAATGTTTTTGTAAACAAGTGGCCCATAAAATAAGATAAGATAAGATTATATCATTTTATCAGACAATAAATGTAAATATCTGTTTGGAAACCGTGTACACGTTCATTCTCAACATTATAAACAGTATGAATTAAAAGACAATTTTTAAAGTTGATTATTCAAAAAAAAAAAAATGTGTCAAGCATTAAGTCAGCCTTCTTATACCATAAAACATCACTCGCTCACTGACAATATTGAATTGAAGAGTGTTCGTTCCTTTGTTTTCTTTTATCGCCCGAGAAGCACGCTGGTAAATTCTGGCTAATTTTTGAAGAAATACATTTCTAAATATATATTTTTTTTCTTTTTTTTTTTTTTTTTTTTTTTTTTTTGGGGGGGGGGGGGGTTTTTTTTTTTTTTTTTTTTTTTTTGGGGGGGGGGGGTCTTTATTTCAAGGTTAAAGAATTCTCCTTGATCAAGCTGATCTGAAGTAACTCTTATGCAGTGGATGACAAGTATCTTCCCTTTTCTCTCTCCCTCTCTCTCTCTCTCTCTCTTGCTCTGATTTCTAAACAATGTTTTAAAGCAATTTTAGTTTATTTTGGTTATCGCAGTCTTAACACTTCTATTTAAATGCTGTCCAATCAAAGTTCTCCAAGCTGTGCCTTGTGTGAATAAAAATGGACCCAACTTGAAATTGATTGTGAATCCAAGTAAACACGGCATTTCCAAAAAACAAGCTATGAACATCCGGAAATTGAGAATTTGAAGATAATTTTTTTTTGTAGACTGCAAAAATGATAATTCTAATCTGAAATGATAAACTTTTTTTTTTCAAAATATGCGCGTCTTTTCTTTCTAAAAGCTTGTCAGGTCGAATGTGCTTGGGACGAAATATGAAGAAGAAATTTTGTACCCAAAATGATCGATCCGTTTCATCCTAACGAGGCTACCAAACGGTGTGGACGTCATCAGGTAGGAATAAGGCTCGGTGGGCAGGAGTCGAATCCAGAGAAGATGGAGAACCTGAAGGAGATGGAGAACCCTTATAAGCTGGAGAATACAAAGAATCTAGCAAGCCGAAAGGAAGATATAGAGCCCGAAGACGCTAGAAAACCCGAAGAAGCTACATAAAATACAGAAGATAGAGAAACCAAAGAAAGAGAAACCAAAGAAGCTAGAGAACCCAAAGAAGCTAGAGAACACAAAGAAGCTACAGAACCAGCAGGTGCGTGAGACCCAGAAAAAGCTAGAGAACAAGAGGGAGCTAGAGAACAAAAATGAGCTAGAGAATTCAAAGACGCTAGGGAACCCAAAGAAGCTAGAAAACCCAAAGAAGCTAGAAAACCCAAAGAAGCTAGAAAAGACAAAAGAGCTAGAGAACCCGAAAAAGCCAGAGAACCAGAAAAAGCTAGAGAACCAGCATGGTCGGAATTAGAGTTAACCCATCCACCGATCAACTATCTATCCAAACAGAGAAAGAACCAACCATTGTTTGAATGGGAAACAATAATATTCTCTACACCGAAATAATATGGTGCAAAGGAATATTTCCTTTCGTTCCTTTCTTTAAAGTTCTATTTTGATGAATTTTGAATTATTTAAAAAAAAACAAACAACAATGTACAACGCAGCTTTGACCAATTAAAAAAATTATTTAACATTCCTCAATGAAAGTCTAAGACTACTATTAAAAACTTTATTGTAAACATCCAACGGGAAATTTTGCCAATGCAATTTTGTTCCATGACGTTAAATACTGAACACTGTTAAATAAACTTGCTCACAAAATTATAAAGTTTACAACTTGGAACACGCCCGGCAAGGAAAAGTGTTAAGGGACTGATGGGGCCCTTATACACAATGATGGGGCCCTTACACACAATGATGGTGCCCTTACACACAATGATGGTGCCCTTACACACAATAATGGTTCTCTTATTCACATCACTGGTGCCCTTACACACATCGATGGTGCCCTTACACACAATGATGGTGACCTTACACACAATGGTGGTTCCCTGACACACAATGATGATTCTCTTACACACATCACTGTTGCACTTACCCACAATGATGTTGCACTTACACACATGTCTTTCGTAAAAACAACCCCAGAAATTGAGACATTGGGTTGTTTTCAAGACAAAAGTAACAGGAAATCTTTTTTTTCTCTGTATTTGTTCCTTTTTTAAAAAAGTTGTAAAAAAATAATTTTTACTTGTTAGGAATTCGTGATGGATATTATGTCTGAAATGTGACGTCATCGTTTGCTTATTTCTATCCTTATTTCTTTCTATTCGGTTTTTTTTTTTGGGGGGGGTGGGGCGGTGGGGGGGGGTGGTGGAATCTCAAATATTAAATTTCTATTAGAGTTTATTTTTTTTGGAGGTGGATTAAGGGTCTCAGACTGTATCAATGTTAGAGTCTCCATGCGTGAACTGTCGTAAAATTAAGACAAAACGTTAATCCTTGAAGTCGAGTACAGATCTTATAAAGCTAATAAAAATCTCTCTATTGACGTCAGCCGTACGTACGGCTTCTTCGGTTTACAGCTGACAATTTCGGGGAAGTATAAAATACGCGGCGAGAGCGGTGAGGGGTTTATTTAGCCGGGGGGGGGGGGGTGGGGGGGGGAGGGGGGCGGGTGGGATTTCCCCGCTAGTGTGATTTCAACCCAGACGACAATTTTTTTGCCGGTGAGGTCAAGCAAAAAAAAAAAAAAAGTATACGACGGCTTCTGTAAAATAAAGACACGATGACGTGGCTGGACGTCACACAGAGTGTTCTAAGCGCTTCATCTTGTAACTGTAAAATGAATTATACGAGTATAAATCAAATTAGATTGGTATCAGTTTAAAATAAATCTTATGAGTTTTAAGAATATTAATTTTTTTTTTGTATAACGTGTCAAGTCAGTGACGTCAAGGAACATTTTTCATTTTCTTGTTCACTTGTTGGCGTTGTTTAAAGATTGAAGGATTGAAATATTGAAAGATTGTGTTTTTTTTTTTAGACACGTACATTTTTTGTTATATCTTTTTTCATGGTTTCCCCATACCGTGCGTTTCCTATTTCTGTTTACTCTAAACCAGTGTTTCCCACACGTTTTGGTGCCATGCCCCAGCTAAGCCTTTCTAAAATTCGTATGTCCCCTATGGAGTATACACATAATTTTCAGTATTAATTAAAAAATTGAATTGTTTTCTACACTTCAAACGCTTATTATAAACTCAGAGCCTACCGAGTCTCCATTTAAAATATTGAGACCCTAATGACTCTCCTTTTAAAATACAAGTTAAATCTTAGTAGAATGTGGGTTTTCAAGTTCTAAATATTTTTTTTTAAAAATTGCCCATCAACAATCCATTGCCCCCCCCCCCCCCGGGGGGCGTGGACCCTACGTTGGGAACCACTGCCCTAAACTGATCTCTTTACCCCGCCCCTTGAATTAATTATCCTGCCAGCACGAAGTTCCACATCTTTTTAAAAAACAAGTTAAATCTTAGTAGAATGTGGGTTTTCAAGTTCTAAATATTTTTTTTTAAAAATTGCCCATCAACAATCCCTTGCCCCCCCCCCCCCGGGGGGCGTGGACCCTACGTTGGGAAACACTGCCCTAAACTGATCTCTTTACCCCGCCCCTTGAATTAATTATCCTGCCAGCACGAAGTTCCACATCTGTGTCAGTACTGCCAGCACTTATCCTCACGTTTTTGTCACTACTGACTGCACGTAGCACCACATCTCTGTCACTGCTGCTTTCAATCAGCACTACATCGCTGCCATTACAACCTGCACTTAGCACCACATCTCTGGCACTGCTGCCAGCTCTTAGCTCCCCATCTCTGGCACTGCTGCTTTCAATCAGAACTACATCTCCGCCACTACAACCTGCACTTAGCACCACATCTCTGGCACTGCTGCTTTCAATTCACACCACATCTCTGCCATTACAACCTGCACTTAGCACCACACCTCTGTCACTGCTGCCTGCCTTTAGCTCCCCATCTCTGGCACTGCTGCTTTCAATCAGCACTACATCTCCGCCACTACAACCTGCACTTAGCACCACACCTCTGTCACTGCTGACTGCCTTTAGCTCCCCATCTCTGGCACTGCTGCTTTCAATCAGCACTACATCTCCGCCACTACAACCTGCACTTAGCACCACACCTCGTCACTGCTGCCTGCCTTTAGCTCCCCATCTCTGGCACTGCTGCTTTCAATCAGCACTACATCTCCGCCACTACAACCTGCACTTAGCACCACATCTCTGGCACTGCTGCTTTCAATCACCACCACATCTCTGCCATTACAACCTGCACTTAGCACCACATCTCTGTCACTGCTGCCTTCCCTTAGCTCCCCATCTCTGGCACTGCTGCTTTCAATCACCACCACGTCTCTGCCACTACAACCTGCACTTAGCACCACATCTCTGCCACTACAACCTGCACTTAGCACCACATCTCTGCCACTACAACCTGCACTTAGCACTACATCTGTGTCACTGCTGCCAGCTCTTAGCTCCCCATCTCTGGCACTGCTGCTTTCAATCACCACCACGTCTCTGCCACTACAACCTGCACTTAGCACCACATCTCTGCACTACAGCCTGCATTTAGCGACACATCTCAGTCAGTTCTACCTGCCCTTTGCGTCACATCTCTGTCAACAATGACTGTCATTAGGACAGCATCACAGACCCTACTGACTTCTTACTGACACCACATACCTTCTACTATTTACTGCCTTTAGTGCCACATCATAGCCCCTACTCCCTGCCCTTAGCTCAACACCACGGCCACTACTATCCTCCTTCTGCACCATATTCCTGCCACTTATGAATTACTTCAACCACACACACACACACAGTGCAACTACTGACTGCGCTTAGCACCACAAAAAGTGCCACTACTACTGCCTTTCTCCCCACCCCCCCCCCCCCGCTCCCCTTCCCCCATTTTCAGGAACTGTTTTAACATTTTTTGCAATTTCCGGTGATTCAATCGTTGATAGAAGGAAAAAAAGACAACAACAACTTCACAAGACTTAACAACCATTGATCTGCTTTAGCTACGCATTACTTCCCGTTAAACTGAACATTCATTAATCATTCATGTAGACAAAAAACACTATGCACAAACAAATGAATGTTAACCAGAGAAAAGAACCGACCGAAAGTGACGATAGCATTAAAAGGTAACATTAAACCAGCAGAGGTATGCTGTTTAATTTTTATTTTTTTTTAAATTTCACCTAATGCCACGGTTGAAGTATTTATAATTTCTCACAGTGTTTACGAGATGGCAAAACGAAAAAGCTCCACCTTGTGGTTTAACTTGTGGTGCTTGACACACCTATTGAGATGAGTGATACTTTTTGTTTTACGCCTGGTGTGCAGCTATTTTCCCGCACTCCATAACGAGGTATGTGGAAGCTTGAAATAAGATAACAGGACAAAAAAACAAGGACGTTTCGGCATAAAGCCTTCCTCAGCCAACAATAGAAATGAAAATATAACAAAGAAAAGAGCACAGTAGACAACTCAAGTAGTATTCATTCGTGTCTCCGGAAGTGGGAAAACAGGAAGTGAGAGAATATAAATATAAACACTGTGAAAAATAAAGTCCACAATAATAATGGACCAGAATATCCAGGGATACATCAACACACATTATTATTGTGGACTTCATAAAGTGTCATGCATAACAGTAAAATAAAAAGTAGTTTAGCCCTAACATCTGTCACACCACGTCTGTGTAAAAAAAAAAATGCAGTTTAGTCCTAACAGCTGTTATGATATTTTTACCACAAATTAAATCTACTTCACAGTATACAGTGAGGGGTGGCCTTTTAGTAAAAAGTGAAGAGTACTTAAGTGGGTCTGATGGTAAACATAATCTTGGCCCTCCTTGGGGTGGGACTAGACCTGGCAATGCCACTGATGACGTACAGTAAACGCTCGAATTGTCAGGGAAAGAAATAGAGCGGGTGGAGCATCTGTTTAAAGGAGAGCATTTAGTCAAAACGTTGATGGGAGATCGGTCCCCAATGTACGTCTCTTGAATTACGAGTCTTGTGTCGTTATAGGTTGCACTTTTGCTTATAACCCTAAGGCAGCTGTCGGTCGAAATTGTCTCATAAGGCTATAGACATGTACTGTAAAGTAGCTTTCTTTTGTGGTAAATGTTTCATAAAGCTATAGTCATGTACCGTAAAGTAAATTTCATTTGTGGTCAATATCTGAGAAAGCTATAGCCACGCACTGTAAAGTAGCTTAAATTTTTAATAAATATCTCATAAAGCTATAGCCATGTATTGTAAAGTAGCTTTCACTTGTGGTAAATGTATTATCAAGAAAATTATAAAATGTTAAATAAAAATGTGTGTTGTTTAAGCAGTAAAGTTACAGCTTCCAAAACAAATCCTAAAGTTAAACAAAAAAAACCAACACACAAAAAAAAAAAAAAAAAAAAAAAAAAAAAAAATCAAAAAAAAAACAAAAAAAAAAA
>CAXITT010000217.1:1056880-1072249 GCA_964033795.1 Lymnaea stagnalis | reverse complement strand
CCCCCCCCCCGTGTACTTTTAAGTCAACCCTTCTCAGAACCGTCTGTGTTCGCATTAGCATCAGCTGATGAATGACTCAACACTTTTTTCTCATGTAAAAAAAAAAAAAAAAAAAAAAAAAAAAAAAAAAATTTTCCAAAAAAAAAAAAAAAAAAAAAAAAAAAAAAAAAAAAAAAAAAAAAAAAAAAAAAAAAAAAAAGTAAAAAAAAAAAAAAAAAAAAAAAAAATAATCTAAACACGTTAGAGACAGGAAGTTGTCAAAGAGGAAAAAGACACTGTACACGATTTCCCTTGCACTTGAAAGTAATATTTCCAAAAAAAGAGATAAAATAATAATAATTTAGGCATGTCAAATCAAAAGGAGAAGACAGGTTTTAAGGTGAATAAATTGTAAAGGTACCTTCTGTTTTTACCATAATATCAAAAGTGCCACTTAAATAGCGTAATTCATGACAGTGTTTTACATTATTCGTTTATTTTTCCCTTCCTAGAAGAGGATACGCTGGAACTGAAGATCAACAACAGTGTAGCCGTGTGTTGGCAAAAATTTAAGTGTTTTACAGCCGTGTTTTAGCACTACCTATGTTTTGCAGCCGTGTCTTGGCACTAATCATGTTTACCAGCCATGTCTTGGCACTAACCATGTTTTGCAGCCGTGTCTTGGCACTAATCATGTTTTGCAGCCGTGTCTTGGCACTAATCATGTTTACCAGCCGTGTCTTGGCACTAAGCATGTTTTGCAGCCGTGTCTTGGCACTAATCATGTTTACCAGCCGTGTCTTGGCCCTTATCATGTTTTGCAGCCGTGTCTTGGCACTAATCATGTTACCAGCCGTGTCTTGTCACTAATCATGTTTACCAGCCATGTCTTGGCACTAATCATGTTTTGCATCAGTGTCTTGGCACTAATCATGTTTTGCAGCCGTGTCTTGGCACTAAACCTCCTTTGCAGCCGTGTCTTGGACTAATCATGTTTTGCAGCCGGTTCTAACCATGTTTTGCAGCCGTGTCTTGGCACTAATCATGTTTACCAGCCGTGTCTTGGCACAAATCTTTATCATCTTAAATAAATAAAGGTATTTTAAATTCTTCCGGAAGAAAATACAAAAGAAGTCTGCTAGATATTTCAAGGATAGTACATCGCCATGACATTGCCTATAACGTAATCATTTCCTTTCGCTTCAAGCTTAACACATTTTCTTCAACNTTTTTTTTATCGGATTATTTAACAAAGATAAAAAGAGCTCACCACTTTTTTCAAATATTTTTTTTTTTTAATTTCAGAAGTTTCTTTTATTGTTCTGTTACAGAATGACGGATAGGATCCAAAAAAAAAAAAATTATAAAAAAATTTAAAAAATGAATGTCTTTGTTTCTGCATCTTCTATCTCCTTTCAATTTCTGTCAACGCGATGAGCTGACATTATATTCAACCCTGGCTCCTAAAAAATTCCTCTTGAAACAATATATATATAAATATATATATTTATATCTTTTTTAACTTTTTCAATTTTGACAGGCAAGCCTCAGTGCCGCAGACCTGCTTGTACTCATCGTCTGCCAGCCGTCAGCCATGTTGGAATTTTATACGCGCGAGCAATGGCTGCTGGGACATTTCATGTGTAAGAGGCATTTCACATCATTGAAATAATTCAATACCTATTGCAGATTTTGAGATGTGATTTTTTTTTTGGGGGGGGGGTGGGGGAGGGGGGGGGTGGGATGAGAATGTTGTTAATCACTTGGTAAAATCAATTTTAAATTTAAAACTACAAGCATGTATGATGATGGAAAATCTACTGTAAAGACTCTAGGCTTCCTGGAACTTTGATGCCAACGGTAAGAGTATTTAGTTCCCAATCCAGTAATTCATAAATGGGGGAAACTTTAAATCATGCAAAAAATCAACAATAAGCCCATCACTATGTTCATCAAATTGTCCATCAATATGTCCATCAATTTTTCCATCAATATGTCTAGCAATATGTCCATTAGTATGTCTATCAGTATGTTCATCAATATGTCCATAAATGTTTCTATCAGTATGTCTATCAGTATGTCCATCATGTGTCCATCAATATGTCTATCAATATGTCCATCTATAGGTCCATTGATGTGTCTAGCAAAAGATTGATTAGTATGGTCCTTAAGTATGTTCATCAGTATGTCCATCAATATGTCCATAAATAGGTCCATCAGTATGTCCATCAGTATGTCCATCAATATGTCCATCAATAGGTCCATCAGTATGTCCATCAGTATGTCCATCAGTATGTCCATCAGTATGTCCATCAGTATGTCCATCAGTATGTCCATCAGTATGTCCATCAGTATGTCCATCAGTATGTCCATCAATATATCCATCAATGTGTCCATCGATGTGTTCGGCAATGTCTCTGTCAATGTCTCCATCAATATATCTATCATGCTGTCCGTCACTATGTCCATCAATATGTTCTCGTGATTAATCCAGCTCATTGCTAAAATATTACTCATTCATTTCTTTGCGTTTTCCCCCCAGGTAAGTTGATTCCATTCCTGGAACACTGGTCACTCCACGCGTCTGTCCTTACCCTCCTTCTCATTGGGTTTGACCGCTACTTCCTCATCTGCCGGCCACAGGTTTGTTCACTTCACGTATACGCCTTTGTACGGAATCGTCGATCAGAAGAATCATTTTGATTATATCTTATAGCCTCCCGTGACCTCAACACCCTGCACCAGCTGATCAAAATCTGCTCTCACACCATTGTAGGTAGCTCTCTCCAGATCCACACACTGGCGATACAGTGTTATGTGATACACACTTACCAATCCAATTTAACAACCACTGTCTTATTTATCTATACGGCCTTTGAAATGTATCATGAATCTCCATACACCGGAGGCACTTCTTTCTTTTTACATTTCATAAACTGAAGACCATTACTGAAAAATCTTGTTTTTTTTGTTGTTGTTTTGCAGTCTAGACCTTCCCCTACCTACACGTGGCTGCCCCTGCTGCCCGTGTGGATCCTGTCGTGCTTCAGCGCCATCCCTTTCATCTTCCTGACCAGATTTGACATTGAGAATCGTGTAGACGGCACTCACGCTGAGGCAAGTAGTGCTCACTGCGTCAATGGGCGCGACTCAATATCCCGATAGGAAAATACAAATGCAGTCTGATTTTTTTATATTTTTTTTTTACATGTTTATCATAACTATTTCAATAATAGATTTCAAAAGTGATATTTTAAAAAATTATTTTTTTTTAAAGTTTAATAATTCTTGCGTTTTTTAAAACTAGTTTTTTTTTAGAAACAGATAGACCACAAAAAAAAAAAAAAAAAAAAAAAAAAAAAAAAAAAAAAAAAAAAAAAAAAAAAAAAAAAAAAAAAAAAAACAAACAAGAAACAACAAGAACAAAAACCCGATTTAAATATTTGTTTTAAATGGCACGACTATGATGAATGTATCAATGTGAAACTGAAACGGACACAGGTCTTAACTTGACAAAAATGTCTTTAATCAATGATTACATGCTTAAAACACTTCATGCTGACATCTGATTAAAAAGCACGAAGGCGTTGACCAAACGATCATTTCTTAAATTAATTGTGTAATAGCTAAAATGATGATGGCAGCGTACGTCATCACTCTCAGTGGCGTGCGATGTCTGAATTATTTGGTTGTTATATTGTTTTCTTTTTTTTTTTTTTTTGTTCAAGAACTAGTACGCTTTATGTTAATGGTATTGGCGAATTTCCTACGACCGGATGTGGAACTATATAGGCCACCCCCTTTTGTTGAAAATTGTTTACTATGCTATCGTTTTCGATATGGTAGGAATGGGTTTTCAAATGCCTATAAAAAAAAAAAATACAGTTTTCTTTTTAGATTCAGCCATCGTTAACTTTATATAAGTTTAAAAAAAAATAAAAAAAAAATATAGTTTTTTTTTTTAGATTCAGCCGTCCTTAACTTTATATAAGTTTTAAAAAAAAAGCCCAAGATATGGTTGTGTGTGTGGGTGGGGGTGGGGGGGGGTGGGGGTGTGGAGGGGACGTATTCAATGGACAGTTCTAATTATTTTTTTTGAGGTTCCAAATGGTACCACATGGTGCCAAATGGTGCCAAATGGTGCCAAATGGTGCCAAAGGTGCCAAATTTAAAGAAATTTAATAACTGTAATAATAATATGACACGCACATATCAGCGGCGTTGTGAATTGCCGGTTCTGGGAATACAGAAACTGGTGGCTAGATTCTTCTCGATATAAAATAGCTACTTATTTTTTTTGGTGACAAATCAACACATTTTTGCATTTAAAAAAAAAATAATCATAAAATGGTTATGTTTTCATTGGGTAGCATCAAACACATTTTAAAAAAAAAATTTCTACCCAATTTATGAGCAATTTTTAATTTGAATTTTTTAATTACTTTTTTTTTTTTACTATAGTGATAGGATAGTACCCGGAACTAGGCAATCACCTAAACGTAAATACACATTATTGTTGTTGTTATTGTTTTTGAATTTCCGATTCTAAGATTACAACCCAGATGGATTTGATAGCACTCTGATCACAGTGTGATAAACATTAATTTTTGTTCAATTGGAATTACCTAAATATTCTTTTAAAAAAAGCCTTGCATTCGTGTGAATCACCCGCAGCATTTTGCTGAGTCAACGCATCTTTTTAACAGGCCTGCGTGACAGAAGCGAACAAACTGCACTCCCGCATTTTCGTGGCCGTCATCTTCGGCCTGACGTTCGTCCTGCCCCTCGTCCTCCTCATCTTCATCTACACCTCCGTGATCAGGGCCCTGAGGCGGCTCGGCGGAGGCGAGAGCCTTTGCATGAAAGGGATCGCCAACAAGGAAAACCCTGAGTACGGGATCCACCCGTCCACGGCGAGAAGTCGCCGGCAGGTGACGCGCATGATGGTGGCCATCGTGGTCCTGTTCTTCGTGTGTCTCATGCCGTTTAAGGTAGCGTCAGTAAAATATTTTCTAATATGAATTTAAAAAAAAAAAAAAATTTAGGAGGTAATCGTAAGATACGCGGGGAACGGAGCTGGTTAAATGAAAACGATAATGCATTCCAACTGTAAACCGTTGTTTGCCTGTATCTTTATTTTGAGGTAAAAATTTATTGTTGATTTTTTTTAAGGATAAACGTCACCAGCTATGTTTTTATTCTGTCCATCTTCAGAAGTTGTGCTATACTCTTTGTATATCTCTTATTGATTCAACCTGAGCCCAGTCCCCCACCCACCAAACCCTCCTCGGCATTTCTTGATGTTAGTCTGTGAGTCTGCCAGGGACATAGTTCGCTGCAGTGAACATTATGTAATAGAAAAAAAAATTCATTAAAATCAAAAGCTAAATAAGGAATTACATAGCTAAGTTGCTTCCTTCAAAATCGTATGTCTCATTACCTTAATAAGAAATGACATTTATCTTCAAATTTTTTTTTAGCTTTTTTGTTTAAAAAAACATAATTTTAATTAATTTTTTTTTAATTACAAAAAAAAATAAATGACCACAAAAAAATTTAAATTAATGCAGCAAATAAGATAAGCATTGAGAAAAACATTTTTAAACATAAAAATTATTTTATAAATATGATTTTTTTCCCCCCGAATCGTCTCTATAGTAGAGCACTAGATTTGTTGTGCTAGGAAATCTGAAAGTTCAATCGGTAAAAAATCATCCTTCATAGAAAAATAAGGTAACTGATGGCTTGCACTTGCCTGTTCGTGTTGACCAAAGACGTGATATTTTTATAGGATGGAACATATGACCGTGCATGATGCTGGGGGGGGGGGGGGGGGGGGTACGCCCATGAGAACATGAAGCCATCCGTTCAGGCCGTCGTATTTATCGACTGTCCCCGCTCGTCTGAGGCGATCGATTCCCCGAAGTGTAGCAGAGAGGATTAATGGTCTACAGAGTAGACAAGACATTCATATTGCCTGTAAATGGTTTCGTTTTTTTTTTCCTTCTTCGTATCATCATATGCCATTCTTAGGAATAATAAATTTGGGATGATGTAAAAACAAAGATCAATAAGACAGAAGCCAACAACACAAATAAAACAGTTGAAGCAAGCGTTAATTATAATTTAAAGACAAGATAATATTTTAAACATTTGAAATAACTTATTTTTTATATTTTTTTACATATAAATAAATATAATAATAATAATAATAATAATAAAGTTTATTTGAAAATCACGCTTCATCCCCAAAGGCTCGAAGCGCGTTACATTGTCTAGTATATTAAAGGAGAAATGAAACAATCTATAATATACCATATTGAAAAAAAAAATGCAACATTGCAAATACTATATACGAGAATACCCTTTCTAAGTCTTTCATACCTAACAACCATAAACAACACAGGCCAATACACATCCACAAGATAATAGCTAGATAGACAACTTCATCCCAGCAGGTGTTTGCAATATAGATATGCCTTCAAATCAGTTTTGAAAGACTCCAGTGACGGGCTGGTTCTCAGAGCGACATGAAGGGTGTTCCAAATTGTTGGGCCAGCAAATGCGAATGTACGCCCCTCGTAAGTCCCAATGCGAACACGTGGTATCGAGAGTTTCCCACTTTCAGATGAGCGGTTATATACCAAACCAGTTATAGGTTTTCGAATATCGGTTTGAATCTGTTTATCAGTTTTTACAATTTCTGTTCAATTGTTCCGTACATTACGGTCATCTTCACATTATATTTTATAAGATTAAAGGCCGTAGTTAAAATTCAATCCATTTTTAGAACGGTCAAGGTAAGGCTTGTTTTGATACCACGATAATGCTAACAATAATTAGCCGAAATGTATATATTAATTATATCACATATGTGATTTTTTCCTAGTATCTAACTATTGATTTAATAATAATAATAAAATTCTGAATTTAAAAAAAAAAAAATACATCATTAAAATGATTTTTTTAAATAACCAATCAAAGTTTCGTTAAAACCAATAACCAGGTCTTATCGTTTGTCGAAACCGATAATCGGAAATCTAATTATTGTTTAGCATCCACAATTCCAAGACGATCTCGTCTAGAAATATCCCAGTATAAATGAGCTTCCGGTCGATGCCCCGCCTGACCCACATTTTGGGGCCAGCGAGTCATTTGACCGAAAAATTGTGCGTAATTAAAGATTAGTCGAGATTGGGTTGTTTTTATTAAGAAACTCGGGCGAAAAGTCAAGGAAAGGGGACACACGGTGGGGGGGGGGGGGGTAGCTATCAGTCCTTCTCTCTATCTTGGTAAACCAACACGTCACTCAAACCTGGTCATTGGCAGATACTCACGATGTGGCTGACCTTCGACCCGGGACAGAACCTCACAGACCTCGGGTACGAGCCGTACTACAACCTGCTCTCCATTTCGAGGCTGGTGACCTACATCAACAGCGCGGGCAACCCGGTGATCTACGCATGGATGTCCCCCAGGTTCAGACGGGCTTTTTCATTGTCTTTGCCGAGGTAAGGAACGGTACCTCAGAATTAGTAACAAGGTTATTAGTCCCCACAAGTTTTACCCGAAAGACGCCCCGAATAGGGGATGTCATTTAATAGAAAGTCCGGGTATTCCGTTTGGCCAATCTCTCAGCCGCTGTTCGGTAAGTCTGTTTTAATCCGAGTCGGACAAGCGAGCCTTAGCCTACACCAAATCGTGTTTAAAACTTTATTTTATGAAATATTTTACAAACAAATTGTTACGGCTATAAATAAATAAATATATATATATATATATATATATATATATATATATATATATAAATATGCGGAAATATATTGTTAGAAGCTATTATGATATTACGAAAACCTTTTCCCACAAATAGTAACATTACGTATAAAATATGCTGTTTTTTTTATGAAATATTTTACAAACAAATTGTTACGGCTATAAATAAATAAATATATATATATATATATATATATATATATATATATATATATAAATATGCGGAAATGTATTGTTAGAAGCTATTATGATATTACGAAAACCTTTTCCCACAAATAGTAACATTACGTATAAAATATGCTGTTTTCCGGGCTTAGAAATGAAAAACCCTATTGGAACTCATTTTAGAATTAAGCAATCAAAATTTAAAGTATATACATTTTTTTTTAAAACTGCGTTTTGACGTATGTATGCATTCAGAGGATTTAAAAAGTTTAATCTGAGAATCAAACTCTATGTTGTCTTTGTTTCTTCCTCCTTAGCGAGAGCTATGACAAAATATCTGTTGCCTGCATGTAGAGAACACCCTCTATAGTTACTCCCTACCCTGATAATAAAGAGGGTTCTGTTTTATCTTGTCTATGTGCCTAGGGACTTGCTTATTATAGCGGCTATTTAGGTTTTCGTTTCGGCCTAGTGAACTGCTTATTTCAAGAGGTTATGCTGGTCCTAGATTGTGCCTAGTGACTTGATTATTATAAAGTTTATGTTGGTTCCAATTTGTGCTCATGACTTGCTTAGTATAGAGGCTATGTTTGTTCCAGGTCATGTCTAGGGACTTTTTTTTAAAAATTGAAGCGGCTATGTTGGTCCTCCTAGATGTTGCCTATTGATTGCATATTATAGAGTCTCTGATTGTTCCCAGTTGTGCTCATGACTAGCTTATTAAAGATGCTATGTTTTTTTTTTGGCAAAATGGTTTTCGGTTTTAGAAATCCCGGTTCAAACCGGTTTTGTTATTTGTTTTTGTATTTATTATTTTTTTTACAATAAGGACACGCTGTATGCGCTTTCTATCCTCTTTTCAATCTCTCTTCTTTCTCTTCTCTTTCTCTTCTCTTTCTCTTCTCTTTCTCTTCTCTTTCTCTTCTCTTTCTCTTCTCTTTTCTTGTTCTCCTTTTCCTATTCTCCTCCTGTCCCCCTTCTATCCTCTTTCTCTTCTCTACTCTTTCTCCCTCTTTCTTTCCTCTTTGTGTCCTCTTTCTTCCCTATAGATCTTTATGATGCGTTGGGTATGGTTTTTTTATGTCTATCTTTTAGAAAGAGAATCATCCTCCTAAATGGGCCATAATGCCCCCACCCCTCCCGTTTCTTTTTCCCCCCACCCAAGCACATCTCGAATCATCATCTAGGTGTTGTCAACTAAACATCAACTAATTTTGTTTGTTTTGGAAAAGTGCGAGATGCTGACACACTATACGAGAACGACTCTCTGCCACATTTTACTTTTTTGTGCTGTGCGTGTGTTTAAGTTGTCACGCCTTAATACGAATGAGTGGTTGCTGGGTGGCCGAGTGGTCTATACTGAGTGAATCTCAAGTTCATGTTTTGGAGATTCAATTCCAGCCCAGTCAACCAAAAGCATCACCAACACCGCCGGGGAGGCTGTGACTCGTTAACCTTGGATGGCAACTCATCTAAGAGAAGGTAACTCTGAATTCAAACCCGGAGATGGAGTCCCGTAGGTGGATGCATTGGTACAATCAAACATTCCGACAACTCCAGCGACGCCACTGGTGCCAACCTGCATCATCCACATGATGTTCCCTCGCGTTATCCAGCGGCGTCGAGAGAGGCGATTTGCTGTTGGGAACCAGCTTATAATCCTAGAATAATTGTGGAAGGACGGACGCCAAAAAAAAAACAAACGATTCAAGCCTATGATCGAAAGTCTTTTGGCAGCAAGAGGTGGGAACGGAAGGATTTTTTTTTTAAAGTTCACTTTTTTTTGCTTAACTTTGTTTTGCAATTTTAAATGAAAAAAAATTAATAAAATCATTTCTGACGGACAACATTTATACAATATTTATTGCGGGTTCCAATTTAGTTTGAGTTAGCTCCGTTAGAGTCCGCTGTTATTCAGTGACGAATAAAGTTCGGGTTGTGTTCGGGTTCGATAGTCAGCAGTGGTCGGTCGTCAGCAGGGTTCGGGTTCGGTAGTCAGCAGGGTTCGGGTTCAGTCGTCAGCAGGTTTCTGGTTCGGTCGTCAGCAGGGTTCGGGTATGGTGTACTCGGTTAGGGTTCGTTCTGATTCTCATCTCTCAAATGACCTAGGAGCAGATTGTTATCACACGTGACGGGCAGGCGAGTCTGTTGTGTCACCATGGGGGATCGTCTCCTGCTATCTCGCAAGCCTGACATGTCACCACCTCTCGAGTGACGGGCATCGAAACTGCCGGGGAGTCGGAGCAGAGATTACCATTCACTTTTGTTGAACTGTTGCAAAAACCCGTCGCATCCATGTCACGTGTGATGTTCCGACACTATTCAGACCACCAGTCAGATCGCCGTCAATTGTGTCGCTCAGACACTGTTCAGACCACCAGTCACATCACCATCAAGTGTGTTGCTCAGACACTGCTAAGACCACCAGTAACATCACCTTCACGTGTGTCGCTCAGACACTGTTTAGACCAACAGTCACATCACCATCAAGTGTGTCGCTCAGACAATGTTCAGACCACCAGTCACATCGCCATCACGTGTGTCGCTCAATCACCCTTTAGACCACCAGTCACATAACCATCAAGTGTGTCGCTCAGACAATGTTCAGACCACCAGTCACATCACCATCAAGTTTCTCCCTCAGTCACTGTTAAGACCACCAGTCACATCACCATCACGTCTGTCGCTCAGACACTGTTAAGAGCACCAGTCTTATCACCATCAAGTGTGTCGCTCAGACAATGTTCAGACCACCAGCCACACCATCGCCACACGTTTCGTGTAAGACAAAGAGAAATAGTTGCAGAGGCGGATCACGGGATTTCTATCGATGAACAAATGAGGATCATCTGAATGCACCGTACATCAGTCTTTTATTGCGTTGTATCTTTTTATTATTTTTTAATTTGCTTGAAAGTTTCATACTTTTTAACACCACAGTCTCATGAGGTCATCTCGATCAGGGCGGAATTTTTTCACTCAAAGTAAGGACAGAAATATATAGAAATGGACGCCCCCCCCCCTTTTTTTTTACGCACACTGACCCCTTTTCCATTCTGTAAGTAAAAAGAAGCGTACTAACCCGGATGTTGTAAAATCAAATAATCAAATTCAAATTCAATGTTGTCAGTAAAGAGGAAATATTTTGCGATACATCGACACCCTTGAAAGATAGTGATCAACGTTAGCAATATTCTAGTTAGCAATGTTCTAGCTAGCAATGTTCTAGTTAGCAATGTTCTAGTTAGCAATGTTCTAGTTAGCAATGTTCTAGCTAGCAATGTTCTAGTTAGCAATGTTATCCTTATCATTATTCTAGATAGTGAGGTTCTAGTTAGCTATTTTCTAGCTAGCAAAGTTCTAGTTGGAAATGTAAAAGTTAGCAATGTTCTAATTGATAAGGTTCTAGTTAGCAATGTAACGGTTAGTAATGTTCTGGTTAGCAATGTTCTAGTTGGAAATGTCAAAGCTAGCAATGTTCTAATTGACAATGTTCTAGTTAGCAATGTTCTAATTTGCAATGCTCTAGTTGGAAAAGTCAAAGTTAGCAATTGTTTGGTAAGCAATGTCCAATTGACAAGGTTCTAGTTAGCAATGTTCGGGTAGAAATGTTCTGGTGTAGCAATGTTCTAGTTGGCAATGGTCTGGTTAGAAATACTCTATCTAGTTAGCAATGATCTAATTTAAATTTAAATTTTTACAAATTAGATGCTTCGAATGTGTTACGGGTAAGTTTCATCAGCTGAACAGGTATATGTGGAATGTAATCAATACAGATATCCCTTCGTTTGGATCAATAAAATAATATTATCGTATGGTATCTCTTGTTTCTTTCTTTTTCTTTCTTTCATTCATTCTTTCTTTCTTTTTCCATCCGTCTTCCTTTTTTTCGTATCTTTTCTTTCTTTCTTTCTTTCTTTCTTTCTTTCTTTCTTTCTTTCTTTCTTTCTTTCTTTCTTTCTTTCTTTCTTTCTTTCTTTCTTTCTTTTTTCTTTCTTTCTTTCTTTCTTTCTTTCTTTTTTTTGTATGTTTCTTTGTTCTTTCATTTTTTCTTTCGTTTACTTTCATGTTTTCTTTCTTTTTCTTTCAATTCTTTCATTCGTTTTCTTTTTTTCATTTCTGTCTTTCTTTTTTCATCTTTTTCTTTCTTTCTTTTATGCTTTCTTTTTGTTTATTTGTCTGTTTGCTACGTTCATTCTTTCTTTATTTTTCTTCCCTTGTCTTTATTTTTTACTTTCTTTCTTTCTTTAATTTCTTTCTTTCTTTCTTTCTTTCTTTCTTTCTTTCTTTCTTTCTTTCTTTCTTTCTTTCTTTCTTTCTTTCTTTCTTTCGTTCTTTCTTTCTTTCTTTCTTTTTCTTTTCTTTCTTTCTTCTTCTCTTATTTTATTTATTTATTTCTTGCATCCATTTTCTCGCTCTGTCTTTTCTTCACTCTCTCTCTCTCTCTCTCCCTTTGTATCCCTCTCACTCTCTTTTCCCTTTCATTCAATATCTCTTTTTTTACTCCATTATCGAAATCCTCCTTCAATCCGTCTTCTCTTAAATTTCCCTAAAAATCCATTGTATTCTTTCCAATTATCATATTTATCATAAATCAATAACTCATCTGCCAGATTTTCAGGACACGATATAATCTTGCAATCCACAGACATGGCTTAATCTCTCTCTCTCTCTCTCTCTGTCACTCCTTTTTCTTCTTCCTTCTTATACCCTCCCCGTCCTCGTGATGTCTCCTAAAACTTTATTTTGAAAACAAGGGCGTTTAATCTTTTCTATATAGAACCTTGCATGTCACCCCATAAAGTGCTGTAGACCACTGCATGTCACCACATAAAGTGTTGTAGACCACTGCATGTCACCCCATAAAGTGTTGTAGACCACTGCATGTCACCCCATAAAGTGTTGTAGACCACTGCATGTCACCCCATAAAGTGTTGTAGACCACTGCATGTCACCCCATAAAGTGTTGTAGACCACTGCATGTCACCCCATAAAGTGTTGTAGACCACTGCATGTCACCCCATAAAGTGTTGTAGACCACTGTATGTCACCTCAGAAAGTATCGTAGACCACTGCATGTCACCCCAGAGAGTACGTGGAACACTTCATGTCACCCCAGAAAGTGTGGTAACCCCTTTACCCCACTTTATGTTTATATATATCTAGAAGATAGAACACGCTTAACACTAGCTCTTTTTACATTATTTTTTTTCAGATGTAAGGAGAGATCCGAAATGAAAGCCTACTACATGAACTAGACAAAATGAAAGCCTACTAAATGAACTAGACGAAATTAAATCCTACTACATCAATTATAGACCAAGTAAAAGCCTACTACAAGAATTATAGACCAAATGGAAGCCTACTACATGAATTATAGACCAAATGAAAGCCTACGACATGAACAAGACGCAATGAAAGCCTGTTCATGAACTAGATAAACATAACTAGACAAAACTAAAATTAACATGAACTAGACACAATAAAAGAACACTACATGATCTAGACAAAAAGAAAGCCTATTCATGAACTAGATAAATTTAACTACAATTAACTAAAATTGACATGAACTAGACACAATAAAACAATACTCCATGAACTAGACAAAATGAAAGTCTACTTCATGAACTAGATACAATGTCAGGCGTCTGCGAGATCCATCAATCCATATGTGTCTCCTGGGAACACATTAAATTGTGTGTGTGTGTGAGTATTCATTTAACTTGTTCCTTTGATAGTCTGAACGGCATCTCGATAGTTATCTATTAATAGACTATGAAGGTTGGCTTGAAATGCTTTTGTTGTTTTACTAATAAATATGTGAGCATTTGATATAGTGTGAATTTGAATAATTTATTATAAGATTTTTGTGAGCATGAGTGAAGATTGATGAGAAACCGAACACATTGCTTAGAAGCTTGCTAGCGTGTTTCTGCAAGGACCATCTCGTTTGTTGGCAGTAGTTGAGCTTAAGTGGAATGAACATATACGCCCAGTGTTAACAGAAACGTTCACACATAAATATTCAAAGTGAAACATACAATCACGTAAGGAAAAGTTTTTTTTTTTAAAATCATAGAATCACACCAGTTGCATGACCAGGTGATGTGAAGTGTGGCTGGGGGGGGGGGGTATTGGGTCTTGACCTAGTGAGGGGGGTTGGGGGGGGGGGTGATGCTATTAAGAAGTTTTGTTAGATTTTAATGAACTCAAATAAATTATCTCCAAATCATCTGTTAAAAATAATCAATTCTTAATAATTTTTATTTTACTTGAAAAAAAAATTAGATATTAACAGCATCTTGATTGGATTGATTTAATGCAAAGTTCTTTTAACGCATAGTTCATTTAATGCACAGTTCCTTTATTATTTCAATGATATTTGTTTTATTACACCTCCAGAATCGTAAAATAAAATGGACGCGGTAACGTGGATGCGTTTAAACACTGATGAGGAGTGGCGATTAAAAAAAAAAAATTGGATTCGACCCAAGAGTGTTTCGATTGAAAAATGTGTGTGTGGGGGGGGGGAGTGTAGGAAAATGAACTAGAAAAAACTTTTAATCTCAATCAAGATAAGGAAAGTTGTGAAGGGAAGGAGACTATTAACTGAAAGATTTTCTTCACATTTTATTGTAATAAACCCATGTCTTCTGGATTAAGGCGAAATTTTGGGGAAAAACAATTTTATACACAAAAATGAAACCGTTTTGAAACAAACTGTTTAAAAGTAAGTGATTTTTGGCCGTTTATGTTTCTTCTTCCGATCCAAAATAATTTCACTGCTTGTGTTTAGATAGTTAGAAAACCAAGAGTTCGTATAACTTTTAATGTTAAGACGTTGGACTAGGCCACGTACCGTATATTAGCTCAGTCCCCTTAAACGACCCAAAGATTTAAGCATTCCAATGTAATGCGCAATTCAATACATTACACATGTCGCAAACTTGCATTAAACAGAACATGGATAATATGGTATAACTTAGATTTACTTCACATATTTAATATTTTCTAAAGCAGTGGTTCTCAACCTTTCAAATGCCGTCAATCCTTGGCGGCCCCAGCCTCAAAATTATTTTCGTTGCTATTTCATAACTGTAGATGTAGATCTAGATGTGTTTCCGGTTGGTCTTAGGTGACCCCTGGGGAAAGGGTCATTCGACCCCCAAAAGGGCTGAGACCCACAGGTTGAGAACCGCTGGTCTAAAGCAACAAAAGTGATATGTTGACTTGGTACCTGAGTGATTATCTAAAAGCTATGTTTCGTTGTAGGCTTTCTTATTATGTATCATTTGTCTCGATATCTTTCATCATTGTGAATATCTTCATCTAATACTGTTTTACTCGTACATTGTATATATATATATATATATATATATATATGAACCCAGCATATAGAACCCAGCATGACACCCCAGAAAGTGTCGTATATATATATATATATTTATATAT
>CAXITT010000217.1:1029569-1056060 GCA_964033795.1 Lymnaea stagnalis | reverse complement strand
CCCCCCCCCCCCCCATATCTGTAGCTAAGAAAATTGATTATTTATCATATTCATTTCTGTAACGTTTAAGACGTATCGTGTGGTGACTTGGGGGGTTGGGAGGGGGGGGTGGAGAAATTGTAGAATTGAATCCACGGGATACTAGCCCTTTACGTAGGCAATAACACATGTCTTGCACGTCCCGTCCCTGGACCCTGAACTTAATTAAAATCTTAAGTCCAAGATTCCTTTTCACCATAAATTTTTTTTACGTTTTCTAAACAATATATATATATATATAATTATGTTTTTACGTAGATTGAAATATTTTTGTTTTTTATTTTAACATTAAAAATTATACCAAAGTTCAAATATGTCACATATTTAGGTTTTGAGATATTGCAATCCTAATGATCCAATTACAACTTCATTTAATGTGTTCTTTTTTGGATGAGTGATACATTTTGGCTATGACTCTTTTTTCTGCACAAATTGACTGTAATGGGATTTTCTTATCAGAAGTATTTTTTATATGTCATGTTTTTATTACCTTATAAATTTGTCAAAGAGAATTTATGGAATTAAAAAAATAAGTAGAAACTTAAGAAATGTTAAAAATACAAAGCCTAAAGTGTGTGTCTTTTATTCATATTTTAAAGAGCAACACATAATGTTTATTGATTTTAAGAAGAGGAAAACACATTATCAGTTTTGTCACGCGCGGTTATTAAATCAAAGAAAATTAACGCTTCTTATTTTCAAGTTTAAATTGAGCTCTTATGAAATTTCTTTTCTTTTTCTTTATTTGAGTTCATTCGAAAATTTACTTCGATTTTGTTTTGAAGTCATTTAGATTAAATTAATTTAGATTTAAACTCGCATTAATAAATTATGTGCGCAACTTATCATTTATTGATAAAACACGCAAACATTTTTACTCAATTTAACAATGGCCTGTTTGTGATTTCAAAAATTGTGAACATTACATCGTTTTCAAAATTGTTTAATTAAACAACATCTAAAATTATTGTGTGTGTGTGTGTGTGCAATCCCTTGTAAGCATTTTTTTTCTGTGCATTTATGCATTTGTAAGTGTGTTGTTGTTGGTCACGATGACCAAGAACACGCAACAGCTTCGCAAGATATCTCCCCATCGAAACCCTCACGCATTGAACAAATCATATTCAATCAATCTTTCCCATTAAAAAACGGAAAAGAAAAAAAAAAAAAAAAAAAAAAAAAAAAAAAAAAAACGTTGGGGTGGGGGGGGGGGGTTAGGAGTGGGGCTGAAAATTTGGAAGAATGCGTTGTTGTCAGCAACTCGTTTATTTGCCAAGTTTCAGCTTGATGGGATGACGGGGAAAACTGACATGTAGCCTTCCGAAGATTTAAGCCAAAGAGAGACGAACAAAAGTGTAGTTAATATAAATGTTTTTTTGAAAGAAGAGCTTTCCTTCCACTCACATATCTTCAAGCAATCGTTGTAGCATAAGACTTTGTTGTGCCACGTGACCTTCGTCGCCAAAAGCCACTGCGACTGGCTCGTGATGACCTGTAACTTCGCATGGGAGATGCTGACACAGAGTGAGTGGGGGGTTGGGGGGGGGGGGTCGTTAGTGATGTGGAAATAAGAAAAACCAATTGAAAATACTAATAATTCGTTTCCAATAATCATTAAATATTTATGTTTTATTGTTTCATTTTTCCCCCCATACACTTTCTTTGCGATATGCATTTAAAAAAAATAATATGACTTTCTGGTATTTAGTTTGATTAAAATAATCTTTATATGAAAGTCTTTTAAAAAAAAAAAAATTCTTTTATTTCCATGTTTTCAAAAATTTTATTGAGCTTTCCCTCAGAAGTACTGCAATACTGGGGTATCAAAGTCTGCCCTTTGGGGTCTCTTTGTCTTGCGTCTCTTTCTCTGTCTCTCTCTCTCTCTCTCTGTTTTTCTATCTCTCTCTCTGTTTTTCTATCTATCTCTCTCTCCCTCTCTCTCTCTCTCTCTCTCTGTCTCTCTCTCTCTATCTCTCCCTGTCTCTCTTGATTTTAATGTGTTCTTTAGAAGCTTGTCAACATGGGACGATTGCGGTTGTCGCATCCATTTGCACGTAAACAAATATTGCTAAATACAAAACATAATTTATTTATTAAAAAACCAAACTCTTCCTTTATGTCATCAACGTATTAAGCAAATTGTTTCTTTACCTTTTGCCTTTCCCATGGATGGTCTTCAGGCCGGCCGCCAGAGTATTTGGGGGTATCGCCTGGCAAATTTTTTTATATTTTTATAAGGATTATCTAAAAAAAATATTTTATTAGAGTTAGGGAACTTTAAAATTTTACTCAGTGTTGTTTCCCTACCCCCCCCCCACCCCCACCCCCACCCCCATCCAGAATGTAAACCGGCTCAACTTTAAGACACAAAATGTCACGACATCTGTGATCTGCTCGGCACGTACTTGAACCTTGGAACGCCAACACAATCCGCTATTGAAACTGCGGGTAGAAACAAGCCGGCAACACACAGTGCTAGAAATAGTTTCAGGAGTAAAATCGCAATCATCGATCATAATAAATGAATTATGGACAACTAGAAAACCTTCATAGCATTGTAAAATTGCTATCTTTTTTCATTAAGCATTAAAACAAAAAAAAATTATTTTAAAAAAAATTGTGTTAAAACAAAAAAAAAAGCTTAAAATTTGGTCTTGATGATAAGATAAGAAATATAAGACGAAGTTAATGACGTTGTTTCGTGAGGTTGGCTAAGATAATAAGCGTGTAGGCAAACACATATTTAAAACAACATTTTCTATGTCAGTAAATATTTTGGTATGGTATAAGCAACGTACATTGTATCGAAGAAAGTGGCTACCTATTGGGACATACTTGACCTACCAAGGGAAAAATCTGTAATTGATAAAAATGTACTCTCTACATTTACTATATCAAGATGAGTGTCATCATGTTTGTTTGTATGTTTTGTATTTTAATTGTAAATTTAGAAACAGATAACAAAAAAAAAAAAAAAAAAAAAAAAAAAAAAAAAAAAAAAAAAAAAAAATTGACATGCCAATAATCTCTGATCTATAAGTCATACCTCGTGACTTATACGACATACATACTGACCTATACGTCCTACGTCCTGACCCACACTTTATAACTCCTGAGCTATACGTCATACGTTCTGATCTATATGTCATAAGTTCTGATCTATACGTCATACCTCCTGACCTATACGTTTAATAATTTTTAAAAAAAAATAATAATCTCTGGATAAGATTTCAAATGTTCATCCTTGTCTCTGTACGTGTTACAAGATTTATCGACATGAGATAATATGTTCATTTGTATTAAATGCGTTTAACATAGATGAGGGTTGAGGGGCCTGGGAATTTCCTGTTGTATTGGTTAATTCATTTAAAAAAAAAAAAAAAAAAAAAGTTTTTCCATCTTATTCTAGAACGTTCATTTCATTTTTATTAAATGCGTTTAACATAGATGGGGGTTGAGGGGCCTGGGAATTTCCTTTTGTATTGGTTAATTCATTTAAAAAAAAAAAAAAAAAAAAAGTTTTTCCATCTTATTCTAGAACGTTCAATTTTTTAAATATTTAAAAAAAAATGCTTTTATGTTTCCGTAAGTTTCTATGATTTTCCTAAGATTTTATATAATCAGTATTAAAGAAATTTTTGAATTTTCTCTAAAGTTTCAAGTGTAAAAGGTTCTACAATGTTACGTTCATTATAATATTAAAAATATACAGACCAAGTCTTAGGTTACGATGTAAGCTTCTGTGTAAAGTGTTGCGTCTTGGCCAAACTTGGTCCACAGGAAGTCTTAGGTTACGATGTAAGCTTCTGTGTAAAGTGTTGCGTCTTGGCCAAACTTGGTCCACAGGAAGTCTTAGGTTACGATGTAAGCTTCTGTGTAAAGCGTTGCGTCTTGGCCAAACTTGGTCCACAGGAAGTCTTAGGTTACGATGTAAGCTTCTGTGCAAAGTGTTGCGTCTTGGCCAAACTTGGTCCACAGGAAGTCTTAGGTTACGATGTAAGCTTCTGTGTAAAGTGCTGCGTCTTGGCCAAACTTGGTCAACACACCTTTCATAATCTCTTATAAAAATACCGGTGGATTTTAAACTGATCATATTGACATCTTGTTGTGTAAGGTGGTTCCCATTTTGATTTGGAATAAAGCACATAATTTAGGCGTTTTTTAGCCGATTTTAATTGGATAATTTTTAAAATAACGTTTGTTCGTTATCCAAATTAAAATACTCGAGGCTTTAAAATATAAATATTAAGTTGTTTTTTTGGTGGCAGGCGCCCACAATTTTACATTTTAAAAGGCAAAATCTTTGAAATTTCCTTCCAATGCTAATCAAGGACGTCTTTTGGGTAGTTCGAGATGGATATTGCAGGTTTTATATGAATTGCTTTGTACTGTTGCGCCGCCAGTAATAAGCAAATTAACAGGCCGACCAAGTTTTGGTTTTGCGCCCCCCCCTCCCCCGCCCTAAAAACTGAAATGACACTACTCATTTTTTTTTTTTGACAATGATTTAAGCGAGCGCATTCTAAAAGTTATATTTTTGTTTTAATTCTTAAGAAAATACCTTTTAATTTACAACCGCTTCGTTTCTCATGTTATTTAAGTCAGATCCGAACAGTACTGTCAACATTGTCAAATAAAAAATGTGTGCTCAGAAGTCAATAATATATTAAGTCAAGACCTGGTGAGGTTGTAGCAACATCTTGTAAGACAGTGACGGAGGAGACAATGAAGTTTGACGTCTTTGCGCTTGAAGTCCCAAAGGGCTATCGAGGCAAGAAAGGAAAGAAGCCTTCCGAATCGACATGTGGTCATCATTCATCCAGCTGGCAGGGAGAGTATCTGTGTACTACAACGTCTAGCTCTTGCACTTTTGCAGTGTTTCTAAAAGTGGGGTACGCGTACCCCATTGGGATACGGGAATATTTTCGGGCGGGAAAAGAGGGGGGGGGGGAAGGCGCTGCAAATTTTAAAAAAAAAATATTTTTTATCGTTATTAAAGTATATGCATTTTTTTTAAAAATAGGGTACTCAGTGTTACGAGAATTATAGACAGGGGTACACGGATGTTGAAAGTTTGGGAAACACTGGTCTAATGTAACCAAAACAGATGTCCCCCCCCCCTTCCACACACACACAGCTCTCCCGGGGTTTTTCCAAAAAGTGCCTTACAGACCTTCAGAGGTTCTGTCTTACGGAATGGTTTGTGTTTGTCCCGGTGTTCACATAGTACAGGGGGGCGGGGGGGGGGGGTTGAACGTTTAAATATTTACACTTGAAATACTTCATCAAAATTTTTAGAAATAACTCTTTCAAATCCTTTAATTTGTCTTCACATATTCGGGGTTTTTCCAAAAAGTGCCTTACAGACCTTCAGAGGTTCTGTCTTACGGAATGGTTTGTGTTTGTCCCGGTGTTCACATAGTACAGGGGGGCGGGGGGGGGGGTTTGAACGTTTAAATATTTACACTTGAAATACTTCATCAAAATTTTTAGAAACAACTCTTTCAAATCCTTTAAGTTGTCTTCACATATTCGAGGTTGTAGCTCAGTGTTAGTACAATTTGAAAAAAAAAACACACACACACACAAAAAAAACCTCAAGTTCTCACAGGTCATTGAACCTTAGCAGTGATTCCTAAAGTTGACCCCGTGGACTCCATATGGAGCAGCGGGTTTCCAACACGTGCGATAGAAAATGTTTAGACAACGCCAGGTTCTAATTTATTTTTATAAACAATCAACTATCCACATGCGATGTTCCCTTGGGTTGTCCAGCGGCGTGGAGAGAGCCAATTTTATGGCTAGGGATCCAGTTTATAATACTAAAAAAGAATAATCCCGGGGCCGTGTGGACTGTCGTCCAGAGAAGTCTATACCGTCGTCACATGGTGACGGACGGATGCCAGCAAAATTAACTATCATAGAACAAAACATCTGATGGACCTTATGCAAACCAGCAACTCAATTAGTCAGCACTGCTTGCAGAGACTCCTCCTAAGTGTGAAACAATATAATTATCAAGTTAACATATTTCAAAAATGATTAAGTGGATAAATTTTTACGGATTCATTATCCATTATAAAATTAAACTGCGTGGAACTAATTGAATTTTGTATATCATTAAAGGTGAATATCCCCACTTCTGAGTGTTAAATACCGGAGAGTGTTAATTCCCCATTTGCGACCTCCTGTTTGTGCAAAATATGTTTTTTTGTTTTCGGGGAGATGTCTTAAAAATTAGTCTTGCACGAACATGAAATTATGAGAAAGGAAAGTGGCGTTAAGGTTAATGTTAGAGTAGAGATTAGGTAGAGTAGGGATTAGGTAGAGTTGGGATCAGGTAGAGTAGGGACTAGGTAGAGTATGGATTAGGTAGAGTAAGGATTAGGTAGAATAGGGATTAGGTAGAGTAGGGATCAGGTAGAGTAGGGATTAGGTAGAGTAGGGATTAGGTAGAGTAGGGATTAGGTAGAGTAGGGATTAGGTAGAGTAGGGATTAGGTAGAGTAGGGATTAGGTAGAGTAGGGATTAGGTAGAGTAGGGATTAGGTAGAGTAGGGATTAGGTAGAGTAGGGATTAGGTAGAGTAGGGATTAGGTAGAGTAGGGATTAGGTAGAGTAGGGATTAGGTAGAGTTGGGATCAGGTAGAGTAGGGATTAGGTAGAGTAGGGATTAGGTAGAGTAGGGATCGGGTAGAGTAGGGATTAGGTAGAGTTGGGATCAGGTAGAGTAGGGATTAGGTAGAGTAGTGATTAGGTAGAGTAGGGATTAGGTAGAGTATGGACTAGGGTTGGTTGATGTAGGGAATTAGGGCTGGTTTATGTTTAGGGTTTTGTTGAACGTTAGAGTAATGGTTAGGGTTGTGGTTATGTTTGGGTTAAGTTTGCGTAACGGTTGGGTTAGAGTCGGATTAAAAATTTAAGATAACGTGAAGGGATTCAGCCGGCTCACAAATCATGCACATAGCATTTATTTTTACATGTTCAATTAATTTTATTATTTTAAAATCTTACATCTGCTGTGTTTTTGTTTTTTTTAAATAAACGTAATTCTGTACAACGCAGTGTTCGTTTCAATGTGTGCATTGGGTGAGTAAAAATGAAAGCTCGATTGAGTTAGATAATAAAACAAAATCAATGAAGGAAAGCCCGAATCTCCCGCTTAGCAGCTTCACGCGTCACTTCAGTTGACTATTTTTCATTCTATATAAAATACACAAAAATGAAAACGTAAGTGAGACTTCAAAAAATGAGAAGTTAAGAAAATAATCATTTCGGTTATGTCAGATAAGATTAAAAAAAATAAATAAATAAACTTTTAAGTTGATAAGAAAGCCGAACTAGTTCAAGTAAGCCAAAGGTATGGCTAGTCTACCTTAGCCTGAGATGTGGCTAGCCCACTTTAGCCAGAGATGTGGCTAGTCCTGCTTAGCCAGAGATATTGGCTAGTCCAGCTTAGCCAGAGATGGGGCTAGTTCAGCTTAGTCAGAGATATTGGCTAGTCCAGCTTACCCAGAGATTTAGCTAGTTCAGCTTAGTCAGAGATGTGGCTAGTCTACCTTAGCCTGAGATGTGGCTAGCCCACTTTAGCCAGAGATGTGGCTAGTCAAGCTTAGCCAGAAAGGGGGCTAGTCCAGCTTAGTCAGAGATGGGGCTAGTCTAGCTTAGCCAGAGATGTTGTCTAGTTCAACTTAGCCAGAAGCCAGAGATGTTGTTTCGTTCAGCTTAACCAGAGACGTGGTTAGTCCAGTTTAGCCAGAGATGGTGCTTGTCCAACTTAGCCAGAGATATGTTGCAGAGGACTATCTGACATGGTCATTCTCTTTCCGTATCATGGAAATATAGAAAATAACGAGTCCAATCATGCAGAAAAATCACATCTTAGAATTCAGTCTTTGAACATATAGATATCAAAAGTACTTTTGAAAAAATGGGCTTCGAGACGTGAAAACGAAGAGTTCATAGAAGAAAACAAATATTTTATTAAATGTTGTTATGGAAATCATGTTAATTTTTCAAAACTTTCAACCTAAAAAAACCAACAGAAAAAAAAAACAAAAAGAAAAAAAAACGAAGTCAAGATGGTATTAATTCATTAAAATCATTGCAGTCTTATCGCAAATTAAAATTTAAATCAGTGGTCCCCAAGCTTTAAGATTCCAGCTGGCTCATTTGAAATCCCATACTTTTCAAGCTCACGGCTTTTTTTTTAAAGACATCCCTGTGTATACTTGAGAATCTATGGGATGTATATCTAGTGCTTTCTCGCGGCTTGAATTGAGAACCGTGTAAGTCTCTTGCAGTCCAAGGCTCAAAGACTTTGAGCCCCTGATGTAAAGGATCTTGACGTCATTTAACTGCGGTATCTTCCTTGCGACCTGTCACGCTGAAACCGAACCGAAGTGCGTACAAAAAGTTACTTCACCGCGTGATCAGTAATGAAACTATTTAAACAACAACAAAAAAAAAAAAAACCACTGTGTATTAAAGAAATAAACGACTCTTTAGGACATCAGCCTGTTTCAGATTGATACTGTAAACCGTTCAAATCGCAGCTCAGATATCACTGGGTCATCTACAAAGAGTAGATTATTTATAGTCCAAGTGAAGAATTAAGAAGGGCTACGATTTGCAAAGCCTCAGCACCCAGCGGCGCAATCATGTGTTAAGTAAAAATCATCAAGACCAGCGACACAGAGTTACTAGGTGCAGCCCAAGTTCGTCCGTCACACTCTCAATTAAACACAGATTGCTTCCGCCTTTCTTTTATGCATTTTTTTGTTGTTGCCAAGGTTATATTTGTCCTACGGCCGAAATTACGCTGAAATGCCCCGACTCTGGCAAGGGTTAGTGTCAGCCGGGATTGACCGGTGGCGCCACTAGGATTAGTGCCCCCTGGTGTTGGCAAACATTTGTGCGCCGCTCCAACCCCACCACCAAACCCTTCCGAAAAAATAAAAGAGCAAAAATTAAACTCTCCAATTGACCGAAAAAAAAGCCACCCTCAATATAAAAGAAAAAAAAAACGTGCCGGCTGGAACAGACCACACCCCCTCTTCCCCCCCCCCCAACTTCTACCCCCACCCCACTTTTACGTTTCTGCCTGAAATCACTTGTTATGCCTCTCCCCCTTTTCTATAATAAATGTCTCTTTTTACATACTAACCAATTTTTTTTTATATAAAAGAAAAAAAAAACGTGCCGGCTGGAACAGACCACACCCCCTCTTCCCCCCCCCCAACTTCTACCCCCACCCCACTTTTACGTTTCTGCCTGAAATCACTTGTTATGCCTCTCCCCCTTTTCTATAATAAATGTCTCTTTTTACATACTAACCAATTTTTTTTTATCATACTTTAGAGATGAAACAAAATTTAAAAAATATATTGTGTAAAAATGTATACGCATAAAATGCAGTTTTCTCAGTAAAAAATAAAACGTTATAGAAATATATATTCTATAATTTTGTCAAAAAAAAAAATAATAATTAATATTTATATATTTCTACTTTCCTGAACTCGGTCCAGTGTTCGGAAATCTAATTAGTCGAAATTGTCAAAAATCAGCACTAGGACGATTAAAAAGTGTTTGAGAGTCAAATTTTTAGTCAAGAAACCATGTTTTTCGGAGTCAGAAACCGATTCTTGGCCGGCTGGCCGAGCCGCACTCAGATCGCCAAAGAGCTGCAAGCGAGCCGCGATTTGCCGACCACTGCCTTAGTCGATCGTGGAGTTGTCTAAGTATTCTATGGGTGAAATATGAGGGGTTATAATACATTTTTTTTCTAATTGGAAATTTTAATTTTAATTTTTTTTGTTTTGCTTGAAACAATCATTGAGGAAACAGGCGAAACAATCATTGAGGAAACAGGCGAAACAATCATTGAGGAAACAGGCGAAACAATCATTGAGCATGTCTACCGTATGTAAAGCTTGAAAAGGAGCACTAGTTTGTTATCTCTGGGCTCCATGACAGCAAACGTCACCTGCTCGGGTCCCGTGGGGGGGGGGGGTCATGTGACAATGTGAAAGGCCCCAGAGGGTAGGATATAAATATTTTAGTGATTAACTGATCATTTACTTTCTTAGGCTCGTCGGATAATTACAAAAACTCAAACGTAAAAGGTAAGACTTGTCACGTGTATTGTGTATTACACTTGTATTGTGTATTACACTTGTATTGTGTATTACACTTGTATTGTGTATTACACTTGTATTGTGTATAACATTTGTATTAGACAAAATATCCTACATAAATTACCACCGGCGCAGTGCATCCTGCGTAATATCATAAAGTTAGAATGACAATTAAGAAAAAAATCTACTTGATCAGTTCGTTTCATATAAAGAAAAAAAATAAATCATCCCACCTTTTCCCCCCTTTTCAACTCTTGCCCCCTCCCTCACCCAACCCAGCAACTCTTTTTAAAATAATAAATCACAGAGGAACTGCATAGCGCTGTCATTTTATGTCTTAACTAATATTGTCTTCCTTTTATCTCCAAGCAATCTATTGCTATTGTTTTTTAACAGTGTTTATTTTTGGTGTGTGGACTGCGCTCGTGATTATTTTGACGCCATTTTAGTGATGCCAATCCACAATTCCATTCTAGCGTTCCTCTCATTTGTGGGTTTTATGAGCTCATTATGGAAAAAATCTATACGTGGCCTTAAGGGTCGCTTTGACAAGCTATTTTGCTTTTTTACTGGGTTAGTTCATGCTGGTACCTTGCTAAGGCGTGACAGTCCTTCCTTCTCTTGCAGATGTTGAGGCTCGCCTTCGCTCTCGGCCTCCTGGCCGTTGTCTCGAGTGCCGGTTTGGACGCGGCTTGGTCGAGGTTCAAGGCCACCCACGGAAAGGTCTACAAGAACGCTCTTGAGGAGATGTACAGGTAATGGATGATCGTGTTGGTTGTGGAATGGTTGAGATGTACAGGTAGTGGATGACCGTGTTGGTTGTGGAATGGTTGAGATGTACAGGTAGTGGATGACCGTGTTGGTTGTGGAATGGTTGAGACGTACAGGTAGTGGATGACCGTGTTGGTTGTGGAATGGTTGAGATGTACAGGTAGTGGATGACCGTGTTGGATGTGGAATGGTTGAGACGTACAGGTAGTGGATGACCGTGTTGGATGTGGAATGGTTGAGACGTACAGGTAGTGGATGACCGTGTTGGATATGGAATGGTTGAGACGTACAGATAGTGGATGACCGTGTTGGTTATGGAATGGTTGAGATGTACAGGTAGTGGATGGCCGTATTAGTTCGTGGACGTCTCCGAATGATCAGGCAAAGGTCGCCATGATGCAATCCAATGTCACAAATGGATGGATTTTTTTAGATGCTTTTTATGACAAGCGAAAAATGATGTGAAAAAACAAAACAAATCGGGGTGAATGGATGGCATGTTTGATACGAGAGGTCATCAGAGGGCATGTTTGATACGAGAGGTCATCAGAGGGCATGTTTGATACGAGAGGTCATCAGAGGGCATGTTTGATACGAGAGGTCATCAGAGGGCATGTTTGATACGAGAGGTCATCAGAGGGCATGTTTGATACGAGAGGTCATCAGAGGGCATGTTTGATACGAGAGGTCATCAGAGGGCATGTTTGATACGAGAGGTCATCAGAGGGCATGTTTGATACGAGAGGTCATCAGAGGGCATGTTTGATACGAGAGGTCATCAGAGGGCATGTTTGATACGAGAGGTCATCAGAGGGCATGTTTGATACGAGAGGTCATCAGAGGGCATGTTTGATACGAGAGGTCATCAGAGGGCATGTTTGATACGAGAGGTCATCAGAGGGCATTCAAAGACATTGAAGATTATAAATAAAGCATGCGATACAAAGTTAATGATGACGTTAGATTCTTCATGATAAAGTATGGTAATATATATTTTGTAAACTGACGTGGGGCATTCCAATATAAGCGCAAGATATGTAGGAGTGAGTTATGTAAGAAATGTAATTTATGTAAGATATTTAAGATGAAAGGGTGGCGCTGAGGTGATTTAGAGGGGAAGTCTGTAAATGCAGTGGTAATGAGGTGAATGCGGTGTTAGATGTATATACTGTGGTAATGAGGTATATGCAGTGGCAATAAGGTATATGCAGTGGTAGTGGGGTATAAGTATTTAAAGTGGCCTATGTGTAGTAGTAAAGGGATGTATGCGTTGGAATGATGTGTATGAATCGGTAATAAAACTATGCAGTGGTAGTAAGGTGCATGCAGTGGTAGTGGGGAATATGCAGTGGTAATGGGGAATATACAGTGGTAATGAGGTGCACGTAGTGGTAATTCTGTATAATGCCATCAAGCGTTAGTTTGTAGGAGCTTAAAATCTTCAATTTCTTGAAAACCCAACCCCATGAACATTATCTGTAGAACTGAACTTTTTACATTCATAGGCGTAAGGTCTGGGAGGGTCACTTGGCGTACATTCAGGAACACAACGCCGCGTACCAAAGGGGAGAGCAGAGCTTTTTCCTAGGGGAGAACGCCTATGCTGACATGGTGAGTGCGCCCCCTTCATTTTTTATTCTTCATTATGTGCTGGATTATTTAAATAACAATTAAAGAAACGTGTATCCTGCGTGTATTCCTGCCAAAGAATAACATAATTTTTTAACCCACGATAATTATAATCGGAAGTCATGTGTCACGAGCGTCAGAAAGACCAAGTAGGAAAAACACATCCGGTGAGATGAGATCGTGCTGACGCATGCAGGCTTTGTCAAACGTTTCAGTTTTAACGAGTTCTGGCTTTCAAACAAAAGATGGCTTTGGGATTATAATCCCAATTACTATTGCTTTCTTTGATTTTTTAATATTGTGTTTAAATTTTGATTAAAAGAATATCTATAAATTTTCGCAACATTTGTCTGATTGGACCGGAGACAAAGAACCAAGACTTGATTTAATAGAGTTTAATTTCTCTGAAATTTTGATTTCTCTTATTTTTACTTTAAATAAAGAAAATGCAAAATATTTAAATTTCTATAAAAAAAAAATTATAATAAAAATGAAATACAGTTTCTAAATTAATTATTCATAAAATGAAGGCATTCTTTTAATGAGATCACCTATTCAATTAATATTAATGGCATGCAATTTGTCTCCTCTTAGACAAACGAGGAGTTTGTCAAGGTCATGAATGGTTACCGCATGCGCACTGGTCCCGGAAGTCCAATCGTTTATGCGGGTGGTGACCCCAAGGATCTGCCAGACACCGTCGACTGGAGAGACAAGGGCTACGTCACAGACATCAAGGACCAGGTGAGTTGGTATTAGTCGTCTGCCCAAACCAAGACTCTGGGCATGCCATCCAAACCTTGGCGTCTGTCCACTAAAAAACTCTTTGAGCGTGCCATTCAAACCTAGACCTTTAATATATTTTGGAACAGCATACATCCCGAAATTTGTAAATTTTCTTTTTACAAGCAGCAAAACTCTGCGCCTTTGTTCTGGGGTGTTCGACTTGCCGGGAAAATTTCAACATGTTGAGGACACCTGTCGTATATAAGTTCACTGCCTTGTAGAGAAGCTGATATACTGGAATCATCCAACACTGAATTCCGGTGTCTTGAATACGATCGATGTAGCTCACAGGGCCAGGAATCGATGGTTCCCCCCACTCCAAAGTTAATTAACCCGTAGATATTGGGGGACATTCTCTTGTGTCTTTATCCTAAACCTCGTGGCCAAGCTCCGCTCTCAATACGCTTGCTGTAATGGACGGCATTAGTAAATATGTGCTTTTGTATGTTCAAAAGGACATGGTATTTTTAAAGAACTGGATAACTAACAGAAAACGAGTTAATGAATTTCATAGGATAACACGGTAGCTGAAAGCTTGAAATAGAACGACAGAAAAATTAAAAAAAACAACCGAAAGTTTCGGCTGAAAGCTTTCCTCGGCAGACACGATAAATAAAAATTTTAAAAAAAGAGAAGAAATTGAAACAAGTTTTAAAAACTAAAGTGTTCGCCATTTGTTATTGCCGGAAGTTTTTGGAAATTACCGCTGTGAATAAATGTATATTTTATAATGTGTACCTTTTACGCAATTTTTTTTTGTGTTAAAATATTTTATTTTAGTTGAAGATTGTATAAATTATTTTTTAACTTCTTGGGGGCATTAAATCTGATTTTTTAAAATATTTAGAATAAATATTTGTTTCGTTGAGTAACAACGTAGGTTTAATTTTAAACATGAAAAATGGGCAAAAAATCAATTCCAAACTACATTTTTTGTCGTTGTTTTTGCTATTAAAAGGGTCAGTGTGGCTCCTGCTGGGCCTTCTCCACGACTGGCTCACTGGAGGGACAAAACTTTAAAAAGACAGGGAAACTCACCTCGCTGTCTGAACAGAACTTGGTCGACTGCTCACAGAAACAAGGTTTGTGTAGGAATAGCATTGATATCTACAGCGGGGAATGTAAAGAAGAAATACGTGGTCGACTGCTCAAAGAAACAAATTAATTTTAGTGTGAGAGTAGCATTTATATCTATAGCAGGAAAGGTGTAGACGAAAGATATGGTTGACTGCTTACAGAAACAAAGTAAACATTGTGTTTTTAAGGGTATTCCTAGACTTACAAAGTAATATACTCGATTTAAAGGGGGGGGGAAGAGAAATAGCAGCCATATTTGATAATTCGATCACTCTCCTTGAATCGGAATTCAAAACACACATAACAGGAAACATTTTTATAAAACAGGTAACCAGGGATGCAATGGTGGTTTGATGGACCAGGCTTTCACATACATCAAGGTCAACAACGGTATCGATACTGAGACTTCTTACCCGTACGAGGCCGTTGTAAGTATCGAGTCATCCAGCCCTATTTAGCCGAGTATCTGAGAAGCGAATCCGATGATCGTGAGGCTTTTGGTTTTGATGTCTCGAAAACATTCACATGTGCTGGATTTAGGACAGAGCTCTCGAGACAGGACAATTTACAAATATGGACTTGGCTCAGCAGACGGAACAATATATAAATATAGACTTGGCTCCTCAGACGAAACAATATATAAATATGGACTTGGCTCTCGAGACAGAACAGTTTATAAATATGGACTTGGCTCTCGAGACAGAACAATATACAAATATGGACTTGGCTCTCGAGACAGAACAATATACACATATGGACTTGGCTCTCGAGACAGTATAATATATACATTTGGACTTGATCTTAGGGGCCACGGCAACGATCCGAATGCAGGTCGTGCATCAGTAGAGCCATTATTGTTAACATGGCAGAGTTGATGTCTGCAGTCACAGTTGGTGCTTGTACTGAGAGCTGGTGTCTTTATTCATAGCTGATGTTTGTAGTAATAACTTTTCAGAGGTGATGTTTGTAGTAAGAGCTGTCTTTTGTAATCATAGATGATTTTAAAAAGGTCTGTTGTTTGTTGTTCAGAGCTGTTCGTAGTAAGAGATATTATTTGTAGTAAGACCCTCTGATGCTGTCAAACCTGCTAATTCTGTCACAGCTGCTAATGCTGTCAGAAATGCTGATTTTGTCAGGAAATGCTAATTCTGTCACAGCTGCCAATGCTGTCAGACCTGCTGGTTCTTTCACAGCTGCTGATGATGTCAAGCTCGCTTCTTGAAGTTCGGAGAGGATGCTCTCAACTTTCTATATGTATTAAATCAAACATTTGTTTTTCTGCCCTGACTTTCGAAACAAGACAAAGATTCCGTCCTCACCAAATATCATAATCCGCTCCCCAATTCCGTCATTTTACAATCTAGGTAACGACTTTTAGGTACACCCCCGAATTCATTTCAAGACTTTGAAGAAGAGTCGAATGTGTTATCATAAAGAAATAACTGCATGAACATTTGCTGGGGTAAAGCCAGTGGCCGAGGAAGAGGGTTCGGTGGAAGGAGGGGGAGAGGGGGGGCGCCATTCACACTGGGTGATCCTTTTGTTTCCTTACATGGAAGGGCGGCATTTTCGGTCAGGTGATGGAGTCTATTTCGTGGAAGGTGGAAGCAAAAATAGAGTCACGCCTGGGCAGCGCTTACCCTAGCTACGCCAGTTTGGGGGGCGGGGAGATGTCATAAACCGGAGGTAAACATTGAAATAAGTGAGAACGGAGCAATGGCGAAGGAGATTCGAGTCAAGTACGGTAATCACTCAGTGGCTCACTGGCATAGTGTTCAAGTGACAGCTGGAGATGACACTAGGTGTAGAGATATTTACACTCATGGATACAGTTTTAAAGGTTGAATCAATTTGACAACGCATAGGTTTATGTTATTAAATACACGGGTGCGAAATAAATTTAATGCACTCGTCCGTAATTTCCACACGATATTTTATTTAGCCGTTTAGTTTATTTTCGGTTTTGTTATAGATTATCGGATCGTCTCTTTCAAACTGCACAGTGCGCACATATCAGTTTGAACCATTTTGCACCCACACATGACTAGACAGAGACGGTTTTACAGAGACGGCAGATACAAATTATTTGCCTTGTGGCTGTTTTTTTTTGTTTTTGTTATCACTCAAGTAGCTGTGGACTAAGATGTGCTCTTGACCGTGTTGAAACGCTACGAATGTTATCTGCTAGCTGCACTTGTTTCACTCTAATCTTTATTTTTTCTGCGCGAAGGAAATTGATAATACTTTTCATAATTCAAGACTGGAAGCCAACATTAACGTTAAACGATATATTAATTGTGTATTTGTTTGATGGATAGGGATATGACTTTAGAAAAATTTATTACATGTATGACTGCCTTTGTTCAGTCTCACCGGGCGAATGAGAGGACTCAAAGCTGGTTAACTGAGCATAATTGATAATTTCTTTTAATATCTCTCTCTCTCTCTCCCCCCCCCCCCTCCCTCCCCTAACTCCCCTCACCCCCTGGATATGACGTTAGAAAAATTTAATTCATTTATGACTGCCTTTGTTCAGTCCCACCGGGCGAATGAGAAGACTCAAAGCTTGTTAACTGAGCATAATTGATAATTTCTTTTAATATCTCTCCCTCTCCCCCCCCCCCCCCCGTCCCTCCCATAACTCCCATCACCCCCAACAACACCACCAACCAGGACGACACGTGCAGATTTAACGCCGCCAACGTGGGGGCTGAGGACAACGGCTTCGTCGACATCAAGTCCAAGGACGAGAGGGCCCTTCAGGACGCCGTGGCCAACGTGGGGCCCATCTCTGTGGCTATTGACGCCAGCCACTCGAGCTTCCAGGTAGGTGCCACGTGGCTGCGCAGCAATCCTAATCCCGTGATCGGCAATAATGATTTGATCTGGGCAATAATGATTTGATCTCGGCAATAATGATTTAATATCGACAATAATGATTTGATATCGGAAATAACGTTTTGATATAGGAAATAATGATTTGATATAGGAAATAATGATTTGATATCGGCAATAATCTTTTTATATCGGAAATAATGATTTGATATCGGAAATAATGATTTGATATAGAAAATAATGATTCGATTTTCTACAATCTTTAAAAATCATTATCACAGCGTTAAAAATATATCATTAAAAATTCAAAGAAATAACAAAAAGACAAAAATACTAGTTTTTTCTGAAGTAATAATAAAGGTATATCAGTTATAAAAATAACGATGAACTTTGCAGTAGTAAAGAAATCCTCCTAATCTCCCACCATTAAAACGACCAATTAACTCTACAGATCCTACAGCTCTCGGGATAAAATGCTGAATTCAAATCCACTCCAAAATCCGATATCCTGACCCTAAAATTCCAAGCCCCTCAAGCCTTTTCACCTTTCAAATGCACTCCAAAACTTCATATTCCGATCTTTACATTCAAAATCACTCAAATCTACACAATCTATAAAAAAAAAAATAAAAAAAATAAAAAAAATTAAAATAAAAGGAGCTAGTGGGGAATGACCACAAAAATTGGCATCTTGCTGACCATAGAATGTTATTATTCCTGTTAATTAATCAGGACTTTTTAATGCAGTATTCTAATGATTTAAATATTAACTACGAAGTTTGAAAAAAAATTATTATGTTTGATACAAAAAGGTTTTAGGACCGCAATTTAAAAAAAAATAAATAATTAAAACTAAAGCCAAAGGTTAAAAGAATGCTTGGATTTTTTAAAAAAATAAATAATAATTAAAACTACAGCCAATGGTTAAAAGAATGCTTTGATTTAAAAAAAAAAAGATTTAAAAAAAATGAACTCTTAAACTGTATGTTGCCAGCTGTACAAAGGGGGCGTGTACCACAACCTTCTGTGCAGCCAGACAGCCCTGGATCACGGTGTTCTAGCTGTGGGTTACGGAAAATTCCAGAACAAAGATTACTGGCTGGTTAAGAACAGGTGAGTTAGGGCGTTGTTTTTTTTTTTTTTTTAATGGGCCGTTTGGTTGTAAGAAGAGGAGAGAGTGAAATGCAGGGCGTGGAACTTTAAGGCACCGAAGCTAATATATATCTATATTTATAAACATGTGTAAACAAAATCTTTCAAAGCTAGAGTCTTGCATATTCAAATTCTTGTATTTTCAAATTCTTGTATGTTCACGGTCTTGTATGTTTACAGTCTTGCATGTTCTTAGTCTTGCATGTTCACGGTCTTGTATGTTCTTATTCGTGTATGTTCACGGTCTTGTATGTTCTTATTCTTGTATGTTCATAGTCTTGTATGTTCACAGTCTTGCATGTTCTTAGTCTTGCATGTTCACGGTCTTGTATGTTCTTATTCGTGTATGTTCACGGTCTTGTATGTTCTTATTCTTGTATGTTCATAGTCTTGTATGTTCACAGTCTTGCATGTTCTTAGTCTTGCATGTTCACGGTCTTGTATGTTCTTAGTCGTGCATGTTCACGGTCTTGTATGTTCTTAATTCTTGTATGTTCACAGTCTTGTATGTTCTTACTCTTGTATGTTCAAAGGGCGGGGCTGACTCATTAGTACCCAAAAGACGGCGCGTGTGATTTAGGTTTAGAAGGAACGTTTAAGAGACACAATTGTAGACACCGGTCAAAGAAGATGTAAAGGTGGAAGACACTTGAGCTTTTCGCTTGTGTTGCTTTGACACCAGCGTATGCAAGACACCACCATTGTACAAGACACCACCATTGTACGAGACACCACCATTATACAACGACGAGCAAAGGATTGTTTCTTTGATGAAAGGGATTTGTCTCAAAAAGCGAGTTGTACATACCTGCATGTGTCCGGTTGGTTTGGGTGGGGGGGAGGGGGCGTGACTTGGTTAATTTGTTGATTGATACCGTAACGACCGATTACTCTGGTACTAGATTGATGTTGTAATGTATTGAGTCATGGTCGGTTGGAAGGCTAGTTCATACCGCTAAGGACGTGATGAAGACCAGAAAGAATGATCTATACATTGATTTGGGCACTCAAAATATTTAAGAAGAAGAGGAAGTAGACTGGTTAATTTGGTTAAGGGAGGGAGAAAATCTTATTGATTTAGCGGAGAACGAGATAAAGACCGGTTAATCGTCTTAAGGGAGAGAGAAAGACTAGTTTAAAATGACGGGTTAAATTAGTTAATGACAGATGAAAGATTTGTTGAATTTGTTACAGACAGATGAAAAGCTGTTTGAATTTGTTAAGGAAAGATGAAAGACTTGTTGAATTTATTAAGGACAGATGAAACACTTGTTGACTTTGACGAGTGGGAAACACATTTAAGATGATTTCAGTATGACAACATAGCACACGAAGCTAAACTGTTTACTTACACCGCTTATTCTACGTCTTCAGCTGGGGCACATCCTGGGGAGAGAAGGGATACATCATGATGTCTAGAAACAAGAACAACAACTGCGGCATCGCCACACAAGCAAGTTATCCTACAGTTTAATGAGATTTACTTGCTCCTTATTTTTCTTGTGTATTCCACGTGACCAATTGTCCTTCTATGGCCTGAAGGGACAATGGACATTTGACTATTGTCATTCGACAATTGTAATTTTACACTTGGCATTTGAAAATTTATACTTAGCAATTGAAATTAGACAATTGTCAATTGATTTTTGCAATTTGACATTTGACAATGCTCTCTTGATATTTGTCTTTTTCTAAGTGACGTTTGACATTTGGCATTTGTCAATTTAATGTTAGAAACTCATGACTTAGAAAACACTAATAAATTTCCAATGTCCACCCAATATAGTATTTGTTTCACATTTCCTTCCCGTGTGGTTGACGTTGTTTGTGTGGCTTGTGGTGTATGTGCGGCTGGAGGGTTATGTTTGACTGATGGTGTATGTGTTGTTGGAGGGCTATGTGTGGCTGGAGGCGTATGTGCGGCTGGAGGGTTATGTTTGGCTCATGGTGTAAATGCGGCTGATGGTGTATGTGCTGCTGATGTGTATGCGCAGTTGATGGGGTATGTGCGGCTGGACAATAGATCCTCTTTTTTTCCAAGTGCTGTCAAAACCATTTATGACCGCGTCACACTTCTTAGACGGATGACAATTGGCGACTCTGCAGTTCATCTTTATTAGTATTTCGGTGTTTAAACCAATTTCAGGCACCGTTCTAGAGTGAATAATGAGTAATTTAAATATTTCAGAAAACGATATGAATTAAAGAAAAAAAATTCGCTTTAGTAAATTTGATGTATGAACCCATGAGTCAGGGGCAAATCTGATTTTAGTACCCATGAGTCAGGGGAAAATCTGATTTTAGAACCCATGAGTCAGGGGCAAATCTGATTTTAGAACCCATGAGTAAGGGACTAATCTGATTTTAGAACCCATGAGTCAGAGGCTAATCTGATACATGCTATATTTTAGTGGACGGGTAGATAAACACGAACAAGGAGTTGGATCCCTCGTCCACAAATACATTAAGAACAGTATTATGAGCTGTCGACCGGTTTCGAGCCGACTCATCACTCTTCGTCTAAGAGCAGCACCGTTCAACATCACCATCGTGCAGGCGTATGCACCAACTACAGATTATACACCAACTATACTGACGAAGAGGTGGACGACTTCTACCATCAGCTAAAGGATGTGCTAAACCCAACACCCAAGAAGGACGTTCTTGTTGTTCAAGGTGATTGGAATGCCAAAATAGGAGAAGATGCCTATGAGAACTGGAAAGGAACGTGCGGACGCCACTGTAACGCAACTTCAAACAAAGACGTCTGAGGCTCTTGGAATTCGCCAGCTTCAAACCAACTCATACTGGCCAATACACTGGGTGCACATAAAATGTCCAGGAACTCCACATGGCACAGCCCCAATGGGAAACACCACAACCAGATTGACTACATCATGTTGCAAACATGCTTCCCGTCTAGTATAAATACTGCCAAGACTCGCAGCTTCCCTGGAGCTGACATTGGAGGGGACCTCGACCTAGTCATGATGATTTTTAGGCTGCACTTAAAGAGGGTAAGCAAATAAGGAAATACGAGAATCAAATTTGACCTTAAAAAAGCTGAAGGATCCCAAAATAGCAGAAGCTTTCAAAGCAATAGTAGGAGGAAAATTTGCAGCGCTTAACATCGTAGATGCCGACTGTTCGGACATGGGCACACTGATTGATAACTTCAACACAGCTGTGACGGACACAGCTCACGACATCCTTGGCAAACATCAACCAACCTGAAACCCATGGGTGACAGCTGACACACATGATCTGGGTGATAAACGGAGGCAGTTACAGAACACAAAAATGGTACATACAGAGGGGGGGGGGCAGTAAATATAGGACAGTTAACCAATCCTTCAAAAAAGGTATGAAAAGGGCTAAGAAGAAGTGGATTGAAGAATGCTACGACATTGAAAAATGCTTGAAGAAAACAATAGCAAAAAAGCTTACCAGTTGGTGAAAGAACTAACCACTGCAAAAGAAGGACGTAGTACTACCGTACATGATAAAAATGGTAAATATTGGTTATATTGAACCGACTACAACCATATGCGGACAGAATCATTGCTGAAGAACAGGCGGGCTTCAGACAAGGACGGGGCACTACTGAGCAGATTCTAAACCTCCGAATACTGTTTGAGAAATATGCTCAACACCAACAAAACCTATACCACGTCTGTGGACTTTAAAAAACATTCGACAGGGTTTTGCTTGCTGCTTTATGGGCCACCATGAGGCACTACTACATCAACACAAACCTCACCAGAATGATATAACAACCTCTATGATAATGCCACCAGTGCAGTCTTCCTCTACAACAACATCGGAGAATGGTTCAAGACCACGGTTGGAGTACGTCTAGGCTGCCTGGTCTCCCCCCACTCTGTTCATCATCTTCCTAGAGAGAATTATGTCAGATGCTCTGGAAGCGCATGAATGGACAATCACCAACCTACGCTTTGCGGACGACATAGACGGACTGGCTGGGAACGAAGAAGAGCTAGCCAACCTGGTAAGGCGTCTCGATAAGACCTCATCGTCCTACGACATGCTAATCAGTGCTGAAAAGACAAAACTGATGACAAATAACACCACAGGTATCACCACTGAAATTAAGGTCGGAGAGGAAGACTAGATAAATATATATAAATAATAATGATAAAAAAATTAAAACAAACGAAAATAACAAATTCTTCATACTTACCGACATCTCGCCACAAGTGGCACACTACATCTAATTACTACACCAATGAATGAGATTGCTGTCTATGAGTACTGATAGGAGACCATTTGACCTAGTTTAAAAACTTTTGTGACCGTTATCATTTTTTTGTTTCTGTGTTTTATTTGTTTTTAAACAGTTTTAGAATAACGTTTAAACGTGATCCCTCAACGTTTGGATTCTGTTGTGAACTAGATTTAGTGGCCGTGAATGTTTGGTATGGGAAGGGTGTTTGGTGTTGTGCGTATTTGTGTAGCTGTTTCTACGTGCTTGGTATTTTATGACGTATGTTGGTATGGGGAAATGACGGTAATGACTGGTGTTGTGATTTCGTATAGCAATGATGGAGTAATTAAACAATGGAGTGTTAGCGATTTTGAGTTGTTTGTTTTAAACAAGAGACATGTGACATGAATCGAGGCTTTAAGTAACTGAATCACAACGAACTATTGAGATTGTAACAAATACATATTTTTATCTTTTGCGTTTGTGATTTTATTTTTTCCTTTCTTTGCAAATTGGTGTTTTTTTTTTTTTAATTCATTTGTTTTTTTATGTGGCATCGTGTGCTAAAAAAATAATGGTTAAACATAATAAATTCCACAACTCATTTACCTCATTTACTTCCAACATCATAATCATCATTTCCTCAATTCATTTGCACGATAAAACTCAATTTGTCCAAACAATGAACTTGTGTGAGAAGTACCGGTTTTCTTACTTTGCCTTTAAATCTTGACAGATGTTCCCTACAAATCACGGCAGATATTTCCTTAAAATTCTTGCCTGAAGAAAACACGCAATCTTGATTGTTCAATGGCCCTTATTTTATTTTTCCACAACACTACATTTGCCTGCTTTTTCGTTTTTCTTTTCATCAAAGTCTTATTCGTCGTAAAAGTAATTCATCACCAATTTAATGAATACAAATCATATTTTAATTATTGTATTTAAAATTTTTAAAAAAAATTACTAAATTTCAAAATCATAGCACTAGCTCTCCAGCACTTGTCAGGACGATCATAAAACTGCACATCAAGAGAAGACGGTGAAACTGAAGCCATGTGCCACCTTAAAAGTTTGATGATTTGCGAAACAAAATAAGAGAAAAAGAGAACAAAGCAAACATACGCTATTATTTTTTTTTTAAATCGTTTTTATTTACTTTGCTTTTGTTCGTAGCCGGAGATAAAAAAATCAGACGGCTCATTGACCCTTTTCCCGTCAACCTTTCGAGCTGAATCTTGTCACATGCACTCGATGCCGATTCAAAAATCGTCCCTCCAATTTTCAGACCCATCCCCCAACCCTAAACCTTAGCAATCAGTTTTACCTGTATTTGAACGGAGACGTGAAGGGAATATGACGCCACTGATTTGAACGAAATAAAATTCCCGATAACTGCGTTCAAAGAGATACTTGTTAAAATAAGTGCGTCTGGTGCGTAATATATATATATNAATTGTGCTTCTTATAAAGTGTGTTACTTGAATGCATGTTTTGTGAAATTTTCACCCCCCCCCCCCCCAATCCCACCACCCATTAGCTTGATATTACATTTTGTAAAGGATTTAATACGAAAATTTGGTGTTTTTTTGGTTTGTTTAATTATAACCACAAACGCACAGCACAATGTAACACTGTATCACTGTAACAATGTAACATTGTATCACTGAAACAATGTAACACTGTATCACTGTAACAATGTTAATTTTTAAACATTTATTGAATTTTACATTGTGGAGCTAAACTAGGGACATATCTGCTTCCATATAGGAAAGGCAAAGATTTAGAGTTGTTCTTTTGCTCGATTCACGTGACCTTTGTCCCAATCTGAACGGCTTTGTTTAAAAAAAAAATATATATATAGATATATATATATATATATAAAGATATATATTTTTAAAAAATCGTTTCGTAAGGTGTGATTACGTGGGACACACCCAGCCGTACAGGCGACACACTGGTGGATGATGACATCGCGACACGCACAGTTGGTGAAGCTCTGCCACAGTGTGAGTGAACCAGGCCTGAAGAGAAGCGACATCCCTAAGTGCTGTCAGAACGTCTTGACATTTCTTTGGGGGGGGGGGGGGGGGGGGAGATAAGGTTTATCTTCCCTCTTATCTAAAGAGTCTTTTTTTTTTTTTTTTTTGTCCCTGGACCTCAAACCAGTGAACAGTGAACCTCGCATTATGACCTGTGAACCCCCCCCCCCCCACACACACACACTATTGATCAGTGAACGTCAATCACAAGAAAATGCTTTGCTTATCTTAATTAAACTTTGAGGACTGTCCACCATGAGCTTTTTTTGTTGTTTGAATCTGCTGCTTAAAGAAGTTGATCATAGTAACTTTTCGGGCAACAGAGTTAGCGCCCTTATATTCTATATTAGTTTACTGATATTCTGACGTAAGATTTTTTATCATTTCGTTGTTGTTTTAAAAAAATATATATTTTAATTCAATTTTTTTTTTTTTTTTTTTTTAAAAAATTTTTAAAATTTAATTTTCAAATCCTTTTTTTTTTTTCCCTTTTTCCTTAATTTTTTTTTTTTTTTTTTTGCAAACTTTGCTAAAACTGAATTTTCAAATCCCTTTTTATTTTGCCCGATTTCACTAATTTTTTTTTTCTTTTTTCGCCACCTTCATTTGGCAAATTTAAAAAAAAAAATGAATGTAGCTGACCAATATTCCTTTGACTCATCTAATGTCTTACTTATAAATCACCAACTGATGGACACGAAATTTGAATTGGATGCTGTGAATACTGGTCGGTCTCAGGCAGGGATTGAGCTCTTATCTGGCCTGGGGTTTCCATCGGGGTCGATATCCGATCCATCACAACAGTGTTCCTTTTACCATGGCTTAATTTATATTAAAAAAAAAAAAAAAAAAAAATTCTATGCTATAATGTCTAAAGCCGTTGTTGAAAATATGTTTTTCGTTAAACTTTTTTTAGGGGAATTGATTTAAAATTAATATATATCATTGTAACAAGTAGTTTTTTGGAGATGACAACTTTTCACCTAAAAAAATAATTATCCACAGCATCCCGTACCTTTGTAATCTCAAACGATATTAAAATTTATCTCGACTATGCCTATGCCAATCTTCTACGCTTTGTTCCATTTAATTATGCTAATGGAATTTATCTATCTTATGTGTCGTTTATCTAAGCTATATTTTATGAATCTATGCTATGTGTCATTTATCTAAGCTATGTGACAGCCGTTTATTTACGATGTGTTCCATTTATTTATGCTATGTATCATTTATCTATGTTATGTATCATTTATCTATGTTATGTGCCATTTATCTATGCCCTGAGGCATTTATCTATACTAGGCTCCATTTATCTATGCCAGACTCCATTTATCTATGCTATGCTCCATTGATCTATTCTAGGCTCCATTTATCTATGCTGTGCTCCATTTATCTATGCCTGGCTCCATTTATCTATGCTAGGCTCCATTTATCTATGCTAGGCTCCATTTATCTATGCTATGCTCCATTAATCTATGCTATGCTTCATTTATCTATGCTAGGCTCCATTTATCTATGCTATGCTCCATTTATCTTAGCTATGTACTACGTCCTCTGGCATGGGACTTGACTTTTACAAATTTTCGGTCGTCATAAACATGAAACGGGAGTTCAAAGGTTAAAGGTTGCTTGAATTAGTAATTAGTATTGAAATTTTTTCAAAATAATTAATGGTTAATATTATAAAGGCGGTTGATGTCCGCAAAGCGAGGTCAATCGGATTTTTTTTAGTCTTGTCGTCCCCCCCGCCCCCCCCCCCCCTACTCCCCCCCCCCCTCGGTTCGCGTTGACCAATTTTAT
>CAXITT010000217.1:1007502-1029378 GCA_964033795.1 Lymnaea stagnalis | reverse complement strand
AAAAAAAAAAAAAAAAAAAAAATATTAGTCTTAAGATGTTAAAAATAAGGCACATCAATACGGAAATGACTTTTTATGATGTTAGGTTCGTCTCTCTCTACGTAGTTTTCCTATATAATTTTAGTAATTTATAAAAAAAAAAAGAATACTCACAATACAACTAGACAGTATAGCAATCTCGTAAGATTTATTTAATTTTTTTTTTTTAATACTGTTGTTGTCTTTTGATTGTTTTGTTGTTGTGACCTTAAACAGCTTAAACTGAAATTTTATTTCAAATTTATATTGGAATATTCTTTTTATTATTTGCATTGTTATTGCTATTTTTGTTGTTGCCGTATTTGACGTAACATGTTTAGGGAAAAAAAAAAAGGTTTGTACGTTGAATATATTCCACCGTCTCTTGTAATCTCATCTTTACATAATCTTTAACGTGATAGATCTTACAATGGAATCATATACGATATTAAAAGAGATCAACTGTGAACATCAAGCATGTTGGCATAATAGGGATATCACCGTACTGAAAAAAAAAACAACAAAACATTTCGCTAATGAAAGCCTTAGAAGTATGAAATTGAAAAATCAGAAGCCAGAGACCTGAAAACCGAAGCGTTTTGTTTTTTGTTGTTGTTGTTTTTCAAATGTTTATTTTTTTTTAGAACCGGAAGAGCTAGAAGTGCTCAGCTTGAGATTGGAAGGGCGAAACATACATTCCTTGCGCCTAAGACGTGGCGTAGACGGATTGAAAACATCGCCGCGCTACTTATGTTGACCGGCGAACGTCTGCTGAGACCGCGCAAAGTTAAGGTGCGGTGCGGGGATCGATGCGTACGACGGAGGTGCGTAAACAATGAAGTGATGGTCAAAAAGGCACGGGCTTTGTCCATGGGGGACGCGATGTCTGCTCGGGAGGGAGAGGGCTTCGGATGGAAGGGTGTCGGAATGACAAACTGCATACGCGCACTTTTATCTGAGAGACGGCATTGACAGTTGGAAAGCAAAAAGGTGTGTGGAGTTAAAGACGAAACATATGGACAGTGAGCTACGTAAGAGAAACAAAACAAAACGGCAGTAGGTAAAAAACAATACGGCAGTAGGTAAAAAAACAAAATGGCAGTAGGAAAAAACAAAATGGCAGTAGAAAAAATCAAAATGGTGTTAGGAAAAAAAACAATATGGCAATAGAAAAAAACAATATGGCAGTAGGAAAAAACAAAATGGCAGGAGGAAAAAACAAAATGGCAGTGAACCAAAACAAAATTGGCAGTAGGCCAAACAAATAGGCAGTAGGCCAAACAAATAGGCAGTAGGCCAAACAAATAGGCAGTAGGCCAAACAACATGGCAGTAGGCCAAACAACATGGCAGTAGGCCAAACAACATGGCAGTAGGCCAAACAACATGGCAGTAGGCCAAACAACATGGCAGTAGGCCAAACAACATGGCAGTGTACAAAACTGTAACACACCTACTCTGACATGGCGTGGGAGCTTATTTCTTATGCTGTGGGTTATGTCAGTAGTATGGTTACTTATGTTATGTTGATAGTTCAGGATGCCGACTAAGGCTTCTTCATTCTTCCACTTATAATCCGGGCACGCAAATAAGAATACTGAATCCTGGTTAAACTTACAGTACTTTATTGAACACACTTTATATTGATAATATTAATAAATAATCCTTGCATGAATGTAATTTCACATATATATCTATAGTATTCCATCATTAAGAAAGACACGTCCTCACACTAAACTGTCAACTGTCTAATCACACAGCTCTCACGCTACTGACTCTACTGCTCTGCGCTCAGCTCTCTACTATATCAGTCAACTCATACTTTATTACCAGCAAAGCGTGCAAAACAACCGCTCTGACAAAAACATAATTTTACTCTCCAAAAACGTGGAGCTCACATTTGTATCTCAAAATACATGGTCAACACAATTCACTGTTCACTCATGCTACCTCTCTGTTTTCATGTGAAAACATTGTCCGTTACAAAAACAAACTGCATGGCCGCAGAAAAACAGTAGGGTGACTTGAGTCAAACGGCAATAATAGAGCTGCGCTATGTTAAAACCATATGCTTGTATTTTTTTATGCATAGTATGTCGAGCAAATGATTTTAAGTTAAATGTGACGCGTCGTCGTTCTTTAGTGATGAAACTACCAAAACTATTTGAGTGCTTCATTTCTATTGGCGTAATATGGAACAACTAGGCTTAAAACATTATTAGTGTCACGTTCATCATGACTAACTAATCCGCTGGGAACAAAAACTCATGACCCAGCATTTCTCATCCCAAGACCCAATATTTCTCATCCCGTTACCCAACATTTCTCATCCCGTTACCCAACATTTCTCATCCCATACCCATCACTTCTCATCCCATGACCCAATATTTCTCATCCCATTACCAAATATTTTTCATCTCATAACCCAACATTTCTCATCTCATGACCCAATATTTCTCATCCCGTTACCCAACATTTCTCATCCCATGACACAGCATTTCCCTTCCCATGACCCAAAATTTCTCATCCCATACCCATCACTTCTCATCCCATGACCCAATATTTCTCATCCCATTACCAAATATTTCTCATCTCATTACCCAAATTTTTCATCTCCTAACCCAACATTTCTCATCTCATGACCCAATATTTTTCATCTCCTAACCCAACATTTCTCATCTCGTAACCCAACATTTCTCATCTCATAACCCAACATTTCTCATCTCATGACCCAATATTTCTCATGTGACAAGTCACGGCGCGACCCAAATGATTAGCTCTAAAAAAAAACAAATAGACCTTGATACCTGTTATCTCAGGAAGTGATATCGGCAACAACAACAAAAAAAATACATTTATATAAATTTGGTGAGTGTGAAATGAGGCAGGGGCGTAGCATCGAGTTAGTCACTATGTAGGAAGCTTAAGAAAGAGCTAGTTACCATGTAGGAAGCTTAAGACAGTGCTAGTTACCATGTAGGAAGCTTAAGAAAGAGCTAGTTACCATGTAGGAAGCTTAAGACAGATCTAGTTACCATGTAGGAAGCCTAGGACAGAGCTATTTACGCTGTAGGAAGCCTAGGACAGAGCTAGTTACCATGGGGGAAGCCTAGGACAGAGCTAGTTACCCTGTAGGGCGCCAAGAGCAAAGGTAGTTACCAGTTAGGATGCCTAGGAACAGAGGCAGCTGAGAGGGATCATAGGGTGCTTTAAAATAAGCTTAGATACAAGTTAAAGATTGAACGCTTCAAGGTAATTTGTATTAAAGTTAAACTGAAACTGACATCATTACTCTTACTAAAATTAAAAAAAATAAATAATAAATCCATTGACTGAATATAGTTCTCGATGGTTGACCATGTTGAAATTGCTTGTAAAGTAAGAATTACTACATTAATATCTAATCAGATTCCTTTTCGTGGGATAACTCTTTCAACATTAAAACAAACCAAAGGAGTCTACGCGTAGTAATCTTTCCTTTTTTTTAAAACATCTTCCACCAGCTGATAATTCCAGTGCAATGAACCCGTGACTTAAAGAGTCTCGCAGTCGCCATGGAGCTTGTAGAGTCTTCTACTGTGGAAGTCTCAGGGATTATGAATATTTACTTAACCCCGCACACCGGCTTCAGTGCGTTGACCAGGGAGCTTTAACATAAAGCCGATTCTGATTCCGACACAGAGTGGCCTGTACACAACCGAGTGTGGTCTGTACACAACAGAGAGATCTCTACACAACAGAGTGGTCTATACAAAGGCGAGAGGGGTTTGGTACACAACAGAGTGTGGTATGTACACAACAGAGTGGTATGTACACAGCAGAGTGTGGTCTGTACACAGCAGAGTGGAATGTACACAGCAGAGTGTGTTCTGTACACAGAAGAGAGGTCTGTACACAACATAGTAGTATGTACACAACAGAGTGTGGTCTGTACACAGAAGAGAGGTCTGTATACAACAGAGTTGTCTACATTTATTCAAACATTTCCGAGGAAGCTGCTTTAAAATTCACCATCAAAATTCGCTCTCTCTCTCTCTTAAAAAAAGAGGTATGCTTAAGAAATAATCACATACCATCTGGTTTCATTCCGACGGCTGGAGCTGTCTGGTAAGACTACAGATAATCAGTGAGAGACGTCTTATTTAAAAACCACTAGGCTACCCTTCCCCACTCTTCCCACCCACCCGAACACAATAATAGCTGGTGAACTACTGTGACGACCTCATTACACTTGGATTTTTTACCCAATCATTTGTGCGAACTAGCCTCCCATTCAACCACTACCTTTTATAGCAGATAAAAAAATGTCTGTATACCAGCTGCTTTTAATGTGAAATTGGAATTATTTAAGATGAGATAAAATAAGATAGGGTGAAATAAGATAGGGTGAAATAAGATAGGGTAAAATAAGATAGGGTGAAATAAGATAGGGTGAAATAAGATAGGGTAAAATAAGATAGGGTGAAATAAGATAGGGTGAAATAAGATAGGATAAAATAAGATAGGGTGAAATAAGATAGGGTGAAATAAGATAGGGTAAAATAAGATAGGGTGAAATAAGATAGGGTGAAATAAGATAGGGTAAAATAAGATAGAGTGAAATAAGATAGGGTGAAATAAGATAGGGTGAAATAAGATAGGGTGAAATAAGATAGGGTAAAATAAGATAGGGTGAAATAAGATAGGATAAAATAAGATAGGGGGAAATAAGATAGGGTGAAATAAGATAGGGTAAAATAAGATAGGGTGAAATAAGATAGGGTGAAATAAGATAGGGTGAAATAAGATAGGGTGAAATAAGATAGGGTGAAATAAGATAGGGTGAAATAAGATAGGGTAAAATAAGATAGGGTAAAATAAGATAGGGGGAAATAAGATAGGGTAAAATAAGATAGGGTGAAATAAGATAGGGTAAAATAAGATAGGGTGAAATACGATAGGGTGAAATAAGATAGGGTAAAATAAGATAGGGGGAAATAAGATAGGGTAAAATAAGATAGGGTGAAATAAGATAGGGTAAAATAAGATAGGGTGAAATAAGATAGGGTGAAATAAGATAGGGTAAAATAAGATAGGGTGAAATAAGATAGGGTAAAATAAGATCAGAGGATATAATAAACTTACTGTTTTTTTTTCTTCAAATAAATAGAAATATCTTTGACTAAAAGGTAAACATTCACTTTCAGCAGATAAATAAAATATACATTTTAAACAAGACAACATTTTACAATTAAATACAAGACATCTAAAATATTTCTCGTGCGCAGAAATCAGCAATCCATGAACTGCTTTAGTGACAATGATGATTTTTTGGTGGACATTTATATTAGTACCCGCTGGGGGAGGACATTGATTTTGAAATTATAGTTTTTTTTAATTTTTTATATCTTCCTGTCCCAAATTGAATAGAGTGACCTCGCCCTGATCGAGCTGAGCTTAGGTATCTGTCCTGAAGACACGTCTGACGTTTGGCGATTTTGCAGTTATCAGAGGTTATCCGACATAATGACGTAATGGAGAAATTGTCAACGCTGTATCTGACACATATTACACCCCAGCGCACTTTGCAAATCACGGGGAATACATGTGCAGATAGAACGGTGTGACCCTTCCTAAAATTTTCTGGTTCCGACATCATATGACAGGAGCTATCAAGATCATCATGTGATCAGGCCTATAGCGCCAAGACGAGATTACGCGTACCAATAAATAGTTGTTCGACAAAGGTAATCTTACTGTTGGTGTGTGCCGGGATAGTGGTATCATAGACATAATCTTGCCAAGGTAGGAGGATCCCCCTTATTTGGAAAGTTAAACTCTTGTGTTCAAACTTTAGATCGGTTTACTCGCAACTAGAGTAGAATTACGATGGTATTGTTATTTTTCAGCTTGAATCAACTAGAGTAAATTAAGATGGCATTTTTAGGTTTGATCTTGAATCATTTCGAGTAAATTTAGGTGGTATTGTTATTTTTGAGCTTGAAACCTCTAGAGTAAATTGTTTTTTTTAGCTTGAATCCCCACAGGTTTCATAAAAGGATCTACAGAACCTCCCCCAAGCGATTGGTGAAGCTGTCTGCTATAGGCTTTTAGCGTAAATTGGTCTTGTCCAACAGTTAAACTGCTAGTGAAAGATTGGATGTGAATCTCTTTAACAATTTAAAATCAATATTAAAGTTATCTTTGATGAAATGTTAGATCTAATATTTTAAATGCAAGAGTGGGGCTCTCTAACGTATATTTCTAAAAGTCCTTAAAAACAATATTTTTTTTTGTTTTGAAAGTGTAGGTTATTTTCTTGTAAAAGAATTTTTTTTTTAAAACCACATATTTTCAAATTCATTAAATGTGTGTAAAAATGCGTCTTTTGTCCACGTTTAAAAACATAAATAATCTATTTAAGAACAAATTAGATTTAAAGGAATCACCCATGTAATGCATCTAGGCCCAGTTCCACTCCATGACAGAACGGAGAACTTAATCACACTGCGCCTGTCATCTCGTGATCAGGAGCTTCAGCAATTGGGTCAGGATGATTTTGAAATGACACCTGATTTCGGAACCCTATTAAGGTTTCAATCACTGCTCCGACTGTGAAGTAATGTAGCGAAAGCTCCAAATATGTGTGTGAATGACCCCATTCAAATCTCTTTAATACCTTGTATTTTTTAATTTTTTTTTTTTTTTTTTTTCTCATAATTTTCTGGTCGTATTCATGAAGTAATTCCAATTCCAACAAAAGTCGCATCTAAACATATTTCGAACTAATTTCACAAGATTTTCTTCAACGGTTTAAAAAAAAAAAATCCCTTTCAAATTTTTTTAATTCCTTGTTTTTTTTAATTTTTTTTTTTTTTCTGTGCTCAGAAATTTCAGGTCGTAGTCATGAAGTAATTCCAATTCCAACAAAAGTCGCATCTAAACATATTTCGAACTAATTTCACAAGATTTTCTTCAACGGTTTAAAAAAAAAAAAATTAAATAGCTACAGCACTGTTTAAAAAAATGGATTTTAAACACATAAATACTCGATTTCACTCTCGAATAATTCAAACTGGAATCGAATACCTCCAGCTATTTTTTTTTTCCAAGTATGTCTTTTGATCCGCTTCGTTTGTTTTTCCTTTTCTTTTCTTTCCTTTTTTTTTTTCTTTGTTTAAAGGGAAGACTTACAATTTTTTTAGACGAAATTAATGGAGCGAAATGTATCCTCGCGTTGCTGTGCACACTCCGTTGCCCGTTTCCACCTCTACGTCAACAACTCCAAATTTACGAAAGCTTTAAGGGGTGGCGTTGGTGTCCCCTCGTTGAATTTTTTTTATATTTTTTTTTTTTTTACGCCAGATGTTGAAACTCACTCTCGCACTCGGCCTCGTGGCTGTGGCCTCTTGTGTCAGCCTGGACGCTGAATGGTCAAGGTTCAAGGACACTTTCGGCAAGGTCTACAAAGATGCCCGGGAGGAGATGCTAAGGTCAGTGTTGGTGACATCAGTTTAAAAAAAAACAACGACTTTCTTTAGAGGATTCATCAAACTTTGGATTATCCGGTGACAGAAAAAGTGAGGGTGTTTTTTGGGTTATTTTTTTTTTTTGGGGGGGGGTATATTTTTTAAATGGATAGTGGAGCAAGGCATGCGAAAGTTTCAAAAAGAAAGAGAGGACGGTAAAGAAGAACTTTTAGGCTGAAGGCCTACCTCAGCAGACAGGACAAATGAATAAGCAACAGGAAATGGAAAGTAATTCAACATTGTTTGAGTTTCCGACCTTAATTTTACTTTCTCTATCTTTTAAGCTTCCTCATCACTTTGTTACACCATTACCTTCACGCAGTCCTTTATTTATCACCCTTAATTATAAAGGAAACGATTTACCATAAAAAGCCAAATTACAGGAACTAAGACTTAATTGCTCTTTTCATGTTTTTTCGGTCTGTTTGATGATTAGCTTTAGAACCTTTGTGTGAACCCCCTTCTTTATGTGGGTATAAAAATAATTGTAGTGTCTTGACGTGTTGTATTTACGTCACACGGAGGACGTTCCGATTGACATATGAAAACACGTCCTGCCTAAAACGTCCTGTCCTTGGTTTATATGGGCGAACACATTAGGGATGAATTTTCGGAACCTCACACAAGTTATGTAAAGATCTATGTCAGTGACGAGAAGTTCCGCATAGAGTTGAATCGATTTCCCGTGTGTCTTTGGGGAGGTTTACTTACTACTGTCCCGTTTGTCTTTGTGGAGGTTTACCTACTACTGGCCCGTGTGTCTTTGTAAAGGTTTACTTACTACTGTCCCGTGTGTCTTTGTGGAGGTTTACTTACGACTGTCCCGTGTGTCTTTGTGGAGGTTTACTTACTACTGTCCCGTGTGTCTTTGTGGAGGTTTACTTACGACTGTCCCGTGTGTCTTTGTGGAGGTTTACTTACTACTGTCCCGTGTGTCTTTGGGAAGGTTTACTTACTACTGTCCCGAGTGTCTTTGTGGAGGTTTAGTTACTACTGTCCCGTGTGTCTTTGTGGAGGTTTACTTACTACTGTCCCGTGTGTCTTTGTGGAGGTTAACTTACTTCCGTCCCATGCGTCTCTGTGGAGGTTAACTTACTACTGTCCCGTGTGTCTTTGTGGAGGTTAACTTACTTCCGTCCCATGGGTCTCTGTGGAGGTTAACTTACTACTGTCCCGTGTGTCTTTGTGGAGGTTTACTTACTACTGTCCCGTGTGTCTTTGTGGAGGTTTACTTACGACTGTGCCGTGTGTCTTTGTGGAGGTTTACTTACTACTGTCCCGAGTGTCTTTGTGGAGGTTTACTTACTACTGTCCCGTGTGTCTTTGTGGAGGTTTAACTACTACTGTCCCGTGTGTCTTTGTGGAGGTTTACTTACTACTGTCCCGAGTGTCTTTGTGGAGGTTTACTTACGACTGTGCCGTGTGTCTTTGTGGAGGTTAACTTACTTCCGTCCCATGCGTCTCTGTGGAGGTTAACTTACTACTGTGCCGTGTTTCTTGGGGAGGTTAACTTACTACTGTCATGTACTAATTATTTAAAAAGGCATATTTGTAATAAGTTACAGAATCTCAGTATGAGCTTCGCCAACGACCTGTTTAAGCATCTTTAACCATTACTTTAATGGAAAATCATAGAAGTAACCCGAAGAAACTTTTAAAGAAGTCCTGTTATGGAAAGTCAAAGTAATATTAGAAATGTACTGTCGCGTAAGAGGATGTAAGAGATTTCATTTTTTATTTTCATTCCAGCAAATATATATTTAAATTATAGAAGAAAAAAACATTCTTATGCGCCATCAAAGGGAATTTTGAAGAAAAATAATAGTTGTCATTTTTAAAAAAAAAATTGTTGATGACAATGTTTTCATAATTTTCCTTTAGGCGTAAAGTCTGGGAGGGTCACCTCTCCTATATCAAAGAACACAATGACGCTTACGAAAGAGGAGAGTACAGCTTTTTTCTTGGAGAAAACGAATTCGCTGACATGGTGAGGAAAGATTATAAAGCATTGGGCATGGTCATTAAATAATATAAAGGCAGTGTCATGGAGATTAAATAATATAAAGCAATTGTCATAAAGATAAATGGTATGAGGCAATTGTCATGGAGATAAATGGTATAATTCACTTGTTATTAATGTAAATGGTATTAAGCCATTGTCATGGAGTTATTTGTAAATACAAAAGTAGACTGCGTGCTGGGTGCTGGAGTTCAATTCCAGCCAGAGCCCAGTTAAGCAAAAACACCACCAGCCCTTTGGTGGATGGGACTCGTTAGCCTGGGATGGCAACTCATCTAAAAAATGGAAACTCTGAAATCAAAACCCGGAGATGGAGTCCCGAAAGGCGGACAACATTGATACAATTAAACATTACGACAACCCCTGCGACGTCTCTGGTGCCAAGCTGTATCATCCAATGATGTTCCCTTGGGTTATCCAGCGGAGTGGAGAGAGGTGATTTGCTGTTGGGAACCAGCTTATAATCCTTGAGGAAAAATCCCAGGTCATGTGGATTTCGTCCTCCGAAGTCCACTCCATCGTCACATTGTGACAGACGGATGCCAGCAAAAGCAAAAGACAGGGTCACATTTAAACGAGATTAAAGAGTCACTTCTAGATAGAGTGTAGAGTGTAAGTAGATTTGGTCATGCGCAAATAGACTGCGTTACGTGTAGGTATAGATAGAGCCAAGTTAAAATTGATTGGGTAGCTTTTGGGTTGGTTTGGTGAAATGAGATAAAGATTAGACCACGTGTAAGTAGATTGAGGCCCACGTGTAAATAGATTGGTTCACGTGCATACACGACTTCTATGCAGGTTACCACGTGAATGTGACGTCACTGACAAGGTCTTCTGCAAATTCGATCTACAACTGATATATTAATAGAAATTTTTCTGCAAGCTTTATGGTCTTTTAGTTACTACAACTCTCCAATGGCTGAAAACGCGAGTTACTGTCCCTTTTCAGAGCAACGAAGAATTTGTGAAAACCATGAACGGATATCAAATGAGAACCGGAAATGGCAGCCCTCTTGTGCACGTCGGTGGCAATGTCAAGGACCTACCAGCAGAAGTTGACTGGAGGACTAAAGGATATGTTACAGATATTAAAAATCAGGTAACAATAATTTATAGTCTTACATTCTGCCCCAACTACCCACCCCCCAGGTTCTTTCTTAATCTTGTTTTGTAGTAGGCGTTGGAGACTTGATGTGGCTTTTTAACATAAGCAGTTTGACGTGAAAATAAATAAATACCAAAGTAAGTGTTATGGCAGCGGATTGTGGCGCTGAGCAACATTTTTGTAGTATACACAATAATGATGGTGTCATAGAGCAAGTGACAAACATTTTGAAAGAACATTGATCTCATGAACACATTGACACAAAGCTATTTTCTTTTTCTAGTCTCGATGAGAAACTCAGCGCACATTTCAGCTCATAACTGTTTACACTTTGCCTTTTCTAGACACGATGAGAAACTTAGGGCACATTTCAACTCATAACTGTTTACACTTTGCCTTTTCTAGACACATTGAGAAACTTAGGGCACATTTCAACTCATAACTGTTTACACTTTGCCTTTTCTAAACACGATGAGAAACTTAGGGCACATTTCAGCTCAGAACTGTTTACATTTTGCCTTTTCTAGACACGATGAGAAACTTAGGGCACATTTCTGCTCAGAACTGTTTACACTTTGCCTTTTCTAGACACGATGAGAAACTTAGGGCACATTTCAGCTCATAACTGTTTACATTTTTCATCTGTCAAATCATTCCCACACCCTGCTCAACACCACCAAAAACAAACAGACTTTTAAAAAGTGTATTAATTTGTTTATTTTTTTTAAATTAAAGAGCATCAACTAATTTTTTAATTTTTTTTACAAATATTGAAATTGATTTTAAACAAGCACTTGTTAAAGTATTTAAATAAATTATGATCTGATTAGGAAGATAACAAATCAAAAATGAATTTAGGATTTTTTTTTAAAATTAAAAAAAATATGTATTAAGTTCCGTTTTTCAAGAATGACATGAATAGTCCAAATAAAACTGAATAGCCCCTGAAAAATGCAATATATATATATATATATAATTTTTTTATTGTTTCCATTGTAAAGGGTCAGTGTGGATCCTGCTGGGCTTTCTCAACGACTGGCTCACTCGAAGGACAAAACTTCAAAAAGACCGGGAAACTCACCTCGCTGTCTGAACAGAACTTGGTCGACTGCTCACAGAAACAAGGTCAGTGTATGCTGAACATTTAAATCAGTGGCGTCGCTAGGGTTATTGTAGTAAGTGTTGGCATTACAATTTTGCCCCATCCCCCGCCCAACTTCCTCGAAAAAGAACCAACATTTTTTTTGTCCGAAAGTGCCACCCCCTCCTCAATAAAGAGAACAAAAAAGTGCCGCTCGGAGCAGACCCCAACCCCTTTCGCCCCACCACTCCGACGCCAGTGTTTAAAATCTATAGCATCAAATGCATAGACGGCATGTTATTGAGTGAACTGGTTTAAGGTTGTGCTGGCTGCTACAATAGGGGTGCTGATGGGGTACTATGAGGTACTATGGAGTACTGTACTGTGGGCTACTTAAACCGGAATCCTTTGTGCACACTTGTTATCTTCATTTGATAATTTAAGAGCGCGTATGCTTTCTCCTCATAGTTTAATCACAGCATAAGCATGAGCGTGTTAACCGCAAGGTTTCTGCCTGCATCAACAACATGATTCATTGGTGGTTGGTCGGTATCATTGGTGTTTTTGGTCGGTATCATTGGTGGTTTGACGGTATTTTCGGTGTTTGGTCGGTGCCATTGGTGTTTGGTCGGTGTCATTGGTGTTTGGTCGGTATCATTGGCGGTTTGACGGTATCTTTGGTGTTTGGTCGGTATCTTTGGTGTTTGGTCGGTATCTTTGGTGTTTGGTCGGTATCATTGGGTTTGGTCGGTATCTTTGGTGTTTGGTCGGTATCTTTGGTATTTGGTCGGTATCTTTGGTATTTGGTCGGTATCATTGGGTTTGGTCGGTATCTTTAAAAATAGGCTGTTTAAAGTCAGTGTTGGTTTCATAACGTAACAATGTTACACGACTTTGTCAATCAAATTAAGATCTTTCTTCGGGTTTCAGTAAACTGGACTATTGGGTTTCAGTAATAAGGGAGGTTAGGTTCATTAATAACGACCGTTGGTTTCAGTAATAGGGACCATTGGGTTTCAGTAATAGGGACCATTGGGTTTCATTAATAGGGACCATTGGGTTGCAGTAATAGAGACCATTGGTCTAGTCGACTGCGTTGCTTCAGTACGTTATTAAAACGTACATCTTGAGATTAGTTTATCTTTTCTTCATGTTGAACACGCTTTCCGATTAGGGCGAGGACTTTGGTCACCGTTATTTTAAAAGGGACTTTGCGCTCTTTACGTGTTTCTGCTGAATCTTCACAATCAGTGGTATCCTTTATGTCATAGTAGTAAATCTGTAATATATATTCTGCTTCTGGTTCGTCCGTCCGGCAACATTTTCAAACCGCAACCACCCACCACATTTAAACTCAACATGTTTTTTTTTTTTTTAAATGAATAATACTGAGTGCCCCCCCCCCCCAAAAAAAAAATCTGTAACGTAGCGGGACGTCTGTACTCGGGTTAATTAATAGGTTTATTTAATTATGTCCACTGTAGTGGGGGGGCGGATATTCTTCGGTTCTGCTATTGTTCGCGCTACCCTGTCACACAGCGGCTACCCTGTCTCACTGCGAGCTTCACGCGTACAACATCACCTCTGTTCCGGAATCCGGCAACTGCCTGTTCCTATCAGTGGGTTATTTCTTGACACGAACGGTTGACGACGGCGATGCACGCCCACTACGACACAGGCCCAGTAGGTTTGGTTACATTTCATAGAAAATGAGACCTTAAACATGTCCCCAACATAATTTTTTGTTTTTTTGTTTTTTGTGTAACACTTGTACCCACCGGACATTTTCTCAGAATACATGGATCCGGTGTACAACCGGGTGTATTTATATTCGCATAGATGTCATACAACATGGAAAAGCAATTATTATCTTATAAGTAGCAACAGCAACAAAAAACCCTGCCATTCACGTCGTTAAACTGTACACCTGGAAGATTTCTAAGAAAGACTGGACATACCTGATTGAAACCGTTATTGCAAGACGGGGGGCAGTATGAAAATTGACGTCACTGTTACAGTCATGAACTTGCTCACTGCCCTTTTGTCCCGTTTGATCATTTCGTATGTCTAGGGTGTTATAAGCCCATTTTCATAGACTCGTTGCCTAGTCGGCCTTAATGTCGCCTGATGGACTATGAAGTGTGTTTACACTTTGCGAACAACTACTTATAGTTTCATTTCTTCTGACTCCAGGTGTATTACTTGTTATGTTTAGTGTATTATCTACTTTTGTCATGTCTATATATGTCATGGCTACTTATGTCATGTCTACTTCATGGCTACCTATGTCATGACTACTTATGTCATGTCTTGTTATGTCATGTCTCCTTATGTCATGACTACCTATGTCATGTCTACTTGTGTCATGTCTACTTATGTCATGACTACTTATGTCATGTCTACTTATGTCATGTCTACTTATGTAATATCTACTTATGTCGTGTCTACTTATGTCATGTCTACTTATGTCATGTCTACTTATGTCATGTCTACTTATGTCATGGCTACTTTTGTCATGTCTACTTATGTCATGGCTACTTTTGTCATGTCTACTTATGTCATGGCTTCTTATGCTATGTCTGTTTATGTCATGACTCCTACTGTCATGTTTACTTTTATTATGACTCATAATGTCAAGTCTCCTTATGTCAAATCTACTTATTTCAAGTCTGCATATGTCATGTCTACTTATGTCATGTCCAATTAAATTATGTCTACTTATGTCAAAACGTCTTATGTAGAGACCGACCGAAAGTGATTTTCTGATTTCGGCCGAAGCCGAAAATGGGCCGAAAGTTTAAAATGACTTTCGGCTGAAACCGAAAAAAGGCCGAAGGTTTAAAAATGACTTTCGGCCGAAACCGAAAAAAGGCCGAATATTAAAAATGAATTTCGGCCGAAACCGAAGCCGAAACCGAAAATGTAATATTAAGTTATTTTGAAATTCGATCTCGCATACATCTGCATACATCGAAAATGATGAGGGAAAGTATAAATATTTACATTCTTTTTATAAAAAATGAGATAATCGTGAATATTAATAAATAAACATCTAAAATAGGGGTCTCAAACTCGCGGCCCGCAAGCAATTTGTGACCCGCAAGACGATATTTTTCGGCCCGCTACATGACGGAAAAGTTTAGTGTAAATGTGCCGGCCCGTTTCCCTCATTCTCATATCTATAACGTGATTATCCGCGACGGTTTCAGTCGAATCACACCGACTGTCTAATTCTGATTATTTTTTATATATTTTTGTATGCACCAGTGAGTAGGCGGATGAAAGTGAATCCTAGTTCTTGAGAACCCTTAATGATTTTATTGTTATTTATAAAGGTTGAGCAGATTGTAACAGTTGTAATCGCTTTTTTTTTGGATTACTTGATGCGGCCCACTCTCATTCAGACACTACCTCCTGCGCCCCCCCCCCCTGATGATTTTAGTTTGAGACCCTTGATCTAGCCTAATGAATTTTAATATAAATGTAATTTAAATTGCTTTACAATTTTTTTTTAAAATTAGTATGGTAAGAGAAAATTTGGCTAAAATTGGGGGGGGGGGAATTAATGCAAATATTATTTTTTTAAACTGGGTCTCTAAAAATTGTGGTTCTAAAAGATCGCTTAATTTGTTTTTAAAGATCGTTTTGTTGGTTGTTATTGATTGGTTAGTTTGTTCTTAAAGATCGGTGAGTTTGTTCATAAAGATCGCATAGTTTATTCTAAAATATTGCTTAGTTTAATCTTAAAGATCGCTTAGTTTGTTGTTAAAGATCGCTTAGTTTGTTGTTAAAGATCGTTTAGTTTGTTCTTAAAGATCGCTTAGTTTGTTGTTAAAGATCGTTTAGTTTGTTGTTAAAGATCGTTTAGTTTGTTCTTAAAGATCGTTTAGTTTGTTGTTAAAGATCGTTTAGTTTGTTCTTAAAGATCTCTTAGTTTGTTGTTAAAGATCGTCCAGTTTTTGTTAATGATTGCTTTATTTGTTCTTAAAGATCGTTTAGTTTGTTCATAAAGATCGCTTAGTTTGTTGTTAAAGATCGCTTAGATTTTGTTAAAGATCGCTTAGTTTTTTCATAAATATCGCTTAGTTGTTCTCAGATAATTGTTTTTGTTCCTTAAGATCAATAATTTTTTGTTCTTTAAGATCTTTTAGTTTGTTCCTAAAGAAAATTTAATTTTCTGTTAGAGATCGCTTAGTTTATTCTTATAAATCATTTAGTTTACTATTAAATATCTGTTTTTTTCTTAAAGATCATTTATTTCGGTCTTAAAAATCGTTTAGTTTGTTCTTTAAGATCGTTTAGTTTGTTATTAAAGATCGCTTAGATTGTTCTTAAAGATCGCTTAGTTTGTTTTAAAGATCGTTTAGTTTGCTCTTAAATGTCCCTTAGTTTGTTGTTAAATATCGTTTAGTTTGTTCTCAACGATCGCTTAATTTGTTCTTAAATGACGCTTAATTTGTTGTTAAATATCGCTTTCGCTGAGTATTAAATGACCAAAAACTAGAGTTACTTTCGGCCGGTGGCCGAAAGTCTAAGTCAATTTCAGCCGAAACCGAAGAAAAACCGAAAGTTAACTTTTCTCTTTCAGCCGAAACCGAAATAAAGCCGAAAGTTAACTTTTAAGTTTCGGCCGAAACCGAAACTTGGCCGAAAGTGATAAAATGGCCACTTTCGGCGCCGAAACCGAAGCCGAAGCCGAAATTCGGTCGGTCTCTAGTCTTATGCCATATCTCTTACTGTCATATTTGCACTTGATTTGTTTAATATCTTCATGTCTAAGTTCATGCCTGTCTTTTCCTTGTCGTACAGTGTCATTTCTATACGTCTTGACTAATTACTTCATATTGAAAATTCTCCCGTCTCTGTCAACTCATGTCCGTCACACGTTATGCCTAGAAGCACGAAGACCATGTGTTTCATTCAGCCCCCCCCCTAACCGTTATATAATCCAAAAAAATCTCCAGCCTGCGTGCAGACTATAACTGTAAAGCTGGGGGGTAATCTTCGATCATCATCATCATAATCATTAGATCCAGTGGCCATTTGAGCATGTGCCCTTCCGCCTGCGGCCATGGTGACGAATTGACACACAATTCGCAGCTGCTATTTGTCTGAACATAGGGTGTTGGTGTATTTTGGTGATCTTGGTAGGTAGTTTCGGCGTAGGCTGTGAAGTGCCTGGTAGTGGGCGAGGTGATGTGTTACTGTCTCACGTGGATGTCTGCAGAGGGGGCACAAAGGTGTTGTGTCTGTTTTTATGGGGTTTAGGTGGTAAGATAGGTTTGTGTGTCCTGTGTGCGGGTGAAAGGTTATGACCTCTTAGTGTCTTGAAGTAAAGGAAATGTGTTGGATTATTAGGGTCGGGACTGCGCATGTGCATGAAAATACATCTTCAAGTTGAGGCCATTGATCAGCTCTTCCATTTTGTTAGCTCTGATAATGTACTTTAAAGTGTTGACTTATGTTAGTATACTTTTGGCTGTTGATTGGTACCCCTTGTTTTGATAGTTTTTATGCTCTTTCTTCCCATGCTATATTGTGGTGTCCTGGTATAGTGTGTCCTGGTATATGTGTCCGGGGATAATGTGGTTTGCTAGTACATTATAGTGTCCTGGTAAGTTGTGGTGTCATGGTATGGTGTGGTGTCCTTGTATACTGTTGTTTGCTGGTATATTTGTGGTGTCCTGGTATATTGTCCTGTCTGGGTGTATTGTGGCGTCCTGTTATATTGTGGTTTCCTGGTATATTTGTAGTGTCCTGGTATATTGTGATGTCCTGGTATATTGTGGTGTCCTGGTATATTGTGTCCTGGTAATGTGTCCTGTATATTTTGGTGTCCTATTACATTATAGTGTCGTGGTATGTTGTGGTGTCCTGGTATAGTGTGGTGTCCTGGTATATTGTGTCCTGGTAAATGTCTCCTTGTATATTGTGGTGTCCTAGTACATTAAAGTGTCCTTGTATGTTGCGGTGTCCTGGTATGGTGTGGTGTCCTGGTATATTGTGGTGTACTGGTATATTGTGGTGTCCTGGTATATTGTGGTGTCCTGGTATCTCTTGCACTGCACAGCTTTCGAGGAAAGGGTTCATTTTCACAAGTAGTAATCTACTTTTGTTGTGTGATCTTGATGACAGCTGCATGGAGGATTGATTTGCACTCGGAGTATATAACGACACCTTATTGTTTTTGTGGGGTTTTTTTGTGTGTGATAAACTGTAAAAAAATTACAGATAAGTGCTCCAACAGCAGACGCGCCTGCTTCACATTTGCTGCAGATCGCATTATTGGGGTTGCAGAATTCGGCACATGATTTTTCTGGGTACTCTTTTAGAAAAAAAACACAACCAGAAAGTAGGGCTCCTTCGACAGCTTAGGTCTCCTGTGTTATGTTTAGATTATATAATCTTGGTAGGATGAAATGTCTTTTTCTGTAGCTATCATTGCATGTAATAGGTCTGTACATTTTTTGGGGTATCTTTTTAAATAAGTCCCTTCTAATATAAGACATTTCTTAATATTGGTTTTAGGTATGCTTTGCAAGTCTGTATAGAAGTGTCCATGCCCTAGGTCCATCCTTGCCTAAGTCTAATTCTGAGGTTGTCTGTGTCTCGATAGCTATTTTCGTTTTGGCATTGGTCTGATTTACAATAATTTCCCTTTCAACTGTGGGAATATTTTTCTACAGTAATTCTGGCAGATTGTCTGCTTTTTATTGCTTTTCTATATTTTTGTCCCAGAAAGATTTATTTTTCCGCATGGGAGGGCCAGTGCAATACGAGGCCCGTCCATTCAGACACAGTTAGGTGGGAGAAACCATATTTCATAAATATCCAGAGATGAGGCAGTTCCTGGTACTTCCGGGAAGTTCCTACCTCTAAACAGAAGAGTATTGTCATGCGCAATCCCCTCCCCCCTCCCCACCCCGTAATCTTCAATAAATATTCATGAAGGACAACCGTGTTTTATCTTGACTTTGTGTCCGTTGTGAGCAGACCAGATGGCGGGGAAAAATAATATAATGAGTTTTGTGACGTAAAGTGGCCTTACACAATGGCAAGAAATAGAAAGAGAGCTAGTCACTCAGAGGGAGAGCTAATCACTCAGAGGAAGAGCTAGTCATATAGAGGGAGAACTAGTCAAACAGAGGGAGAGCAGCTAGTCAGAGAGAGAGAGAGAGAGAGAAAGCAGGTCAATCAGAGGGCAAGCTAGTCATATAGAGGGAGCGCTAGTCATACAGACGGAGAGCTAGTCACTCAGAAGGAGAGCTGGTCACTCTGAGGGAGAGCTAGTCATAGAGAGGGAGAGCTAGTCACTCAGAGGGAGACCTGGTCAATCAGAGGGAGAGCTAGTCACTCAGAGAGAGGGAGCAGTTAGTCACTCAGAGGGAGAGCTAGTCACTCAGAGGGAGAGCTAATCGTAGAGAGGGAGAGCTAGTCACACAGAGCGAGAGCTAGTCGAGCAGAGTGCACCTCACAGAGGTAGAGTAAGAGATATAGTCATACAGGCTGGCCGACAAACTCACTGACAGTTGATATGGAAGACATTCAATGTTAGGGGCAGTCTCACAGTCTTAAGACCGAAATGTCCAATTTAAAATGAATCAGACAAACAATCAGACAGTTAATTGGACAGGGCCCCCTGGTACAACAGACCTTTTACTATAAGTTTTAGTTTATGATGCTGAGAACTGACAAGGCGGAAGAACAGCCACGCATATCACTGTGCAGACGGGTGGAAAGGAAGGGCCATTTAAAATATATGGACAATGTGATTGGTTCTTGGGAGGGGGGGGGGTGATCTTCTTTGGTGAGGTTTGAGGCTATGGGTAAGTCGATCTATAATGAACTTTTTGGGTGGCCTTTGAAGCTGTGTGTCATTTGAACTATAAATTGGGTGTAAGGAAGGGCCATTTAAAATATATGGACAATGTGATTGGTTCTTGGGAGGGGGGGGGGGTGATCTTCTTTGGTGAGGTTTGAGGCTATGGGTAAGTCGATCTATAATGAACTTTTTGAGTGGCCTTTGAAGCTGTGTGTCAGTTGAACTATAAATTGGCTGTTTGATTGGTTCTGTTTATAGATCTTGTTTAGCGAGGTTTGAGGCTACGGGTCAGTCTATCTATAATGAACTTTTCGAGTGGGCTTTGAAGATGTGTGTCATTTGATCTATAAATTGGCTGTTTGATTGGTTCTGTTTATAGATCTGGTGAAGTTAGGATTGAGGCTACGTTTCAGTCGATCTATAGATTCACAGAAAAGCTTCCCCTTCATTAAACCTCACTCATCCGCGACCATTGAAATAAATTTGGTAGATTTAAAGTAGGGGCAATTTTAAAAAAAGTACAGAACAAAAAATTCGCTCACAACAAATGACAAGCCAGCTAGAAAAACAAAAAAAATAACCCTCATTGATTTGACCTACTTAAATGACCTACTTCGACAAGGTACTTAATTCCCGCCATTACTGTCTCAGTCATCAATATCACAGGTCGTTAGTGAAATAGATGTTTACACGACTTGTGATCTAAAATTCGTCCAATCGTTTCCTTGAGCACTTGAAACCTCTGCGTGCTGGAGCAGAGAGCGAGCGGTTTGGACACATTGCCTGTCGGGATTTTATGACCTTTTTTTTTGTTCATGACTGTCTCTCGTCCATGCAAATGTTAAAATACTGGTACATGAGTTAAACTGGCGTCCAGGAACATAGGGTGGGGGGGGGGGGGGGGTATAAAAAAAAAAAAAGACTGTCGCTGCTGAGACGACCCTCTTTGCGTCTGTGTTAATCCATTACTCTCTCTCTCTCTCTCTCTCTTTCTATGTCACTCTCTCTCTCTCTCTCTCTCTTTATTTCTATTTTTGTACATACATTTCGTTCTTTCTTTTTCTCAATATGTCAATATCTCTCCCATCTCCTCTCTTTCTCTCTCTCTCTCTCTCTGTGACAAGCTATCTCGATCGCTCTTTTACTCTCTGTCTATATATCTCTCTCTACTCTCTATTTCTCTTACTCTGTCTCTCCCCCCGACAATCTCTCCACCTCTCCCTTTCTTTTTCTCTCCCTCTCCCCTACAATCGATCTTTCTCTTTCCTTTCTCTCTTTCTCTCCATGACGATCTATCTCTACATTTCATTTCTCTCTGTCTCAATATCTATATCTTTCCGCCCCTCTGTCTCTCTCTCTCTCTCTCTCTCTCTCAAACTCTCTCTGAACATCTATCTCGTTTTTCTATTTCTCTAAATCTCAATATTTCTGTCTCTTTGTCCTTCTTTCTTTCTCTCTCTCGTTTTTGTTATTTCTCTCTCTCTCTCTCTCTCTCTCGCTCTTTCTTCTATCCTCTCTAAATATATGTCAAATATTTCCACGAAATGAACTCTTTGCACTACTAATGATATACTTGAAACACCATCTCAGTATCGTCCCCTCGTGTTGGATGCAGCCTGTTTACGTCAATCAACTCAATCATGGCAGCTACTTCGTAACCCCCCACCAAAAAAAAAAACAACAACAAAAAAACAACACTTTTATGAGCATACTGCAAGTAACAAATGTTAGGGTATCGAAATCATCCAATAACTGAACCGATTCCATCTTTTGACAGGAAACCAGGGCTGCAACGGTGGTTTGATGGACCAGGCCTTCACCTACATCAAGGTCAACAAGGGTATCGATACTGAAACATCGTACCCATATGAGGGCGTCGTAAGTATCGCAACTTGTTTTTAAAAAATCAGACTGTTAAATAAATTATTTTATTAACTTGTTATTGTGGCTGCATTGTTGTTGTTGTTGTTGCTTTTTTGTACTCATTATTTATTGAAGAAAAAAAAAGAGATTCCATAACATAAAAGAAGAGTGTTATTTAAAATGTGAAATAAAAAATAAACAAATAAACAGAAATAAATGAGATGATACCATTCTATTGCTATTGTGTGGACCTGATTAAAAATCGAATATTTGCTACAGCTTTAAATCCCCCCCCCCCAAAAAAAAAAAATAAAAAAATAAAATAATAACGATTTTTTAACAAATTTTTTTCCCTCTTGTTTTTACTAATATTGCTAAAAAAAGAGCATTATCATTCACGGCGAGGAAAATTACATTTATTTTTGTAATCCTCCATAGTGGCTTCGCTTTTTTTTTTTTT
>CAXITT010000217.1:943738-1007378 GCA_964033795.1 Lymnaea stagnalis | reverse complement strand
TTTTTCAAGGGGAAGAAAAAATAAAATTCTCGGTAACTGCGTTAAATGAAATACTTTACAATTTAAAAAAAAATAAATATATATATCGTAAGTGCGTTTGGCGGGAAATATGTTATTTCCGAACTCGTTGGTGAAAATAATCTGGAGTGTTAATGTGGGTGGGATATTATAATAATAATATAGTTCAAAGGGGTGATGAAATGTGTGGTTAAGAGCCTTGGGTTGGGGGGGGGGGTTAGCACTAATTGGGATTCTTATAAAGTACGCTACTTCTTTAATACTTTGTCACTTTTTCCACCCCCCCAATTGTTCGATATTACATATTTTAATGGATTTATACGTAAAACTTAGTTTTGAGGGGATTTATGTGTCGATGAATTTGAAGTCTATTTTTTCGTTTTAAAACAACTCGTAGCCCTCCGTTATCTTAATCCGTCCCAGACTGCACTTTCCCTTATCGCTGTGATCATACGGAAGCGGCTGTGATAAAAAAAAAAAAAAAAAAAAAAAAAGTGGTGTATTTTAAAATTCTAGTCCAGTGATTTTTTTTCGTACCGGTAGTTCATGACAAGGCCACTAGGTGAGTGCTAAAAAAAAGGTAGTCAGTACTTCGGATAAACCCCATTGTCACGAAACTTCACAGGCTGTGCGAAAACAAGGATGTGTTATTTAATTTTGGTTTTCTGAACGATCGAATGACGGTCAGTTTTATCGACCGATATCGGTTTGTGTTAGAAGCGATCAATATGTTGTGACGAATTTTTCAAATTTTGTTTCGTTTTTTTTTGAACAACAGTTTTAGGTACTAAACTATTTAAAGATAAAATAGATCTTCTAAAACATTGCCCTACTTCCGATTCTTAACCCATGACTTGCGAGTCTTAATAGGGTCACCTGATGGTTTCTGTGAGTCACCGGTGGGTTTTGTGTGGGGTCACCGATGGGTTCCTGGGGATCAACGGTGGGTTTCTGTTGTTTATGTGGGTAAACGAGGGATATCTGTGGGTCACCGGCTGTAACAGTTATTTACTAAAACATAATTTGTTTAAAACGAAATGTTCAATTTAAAGTGGCGTCTTACTAATTTTTGAATATTTTCTTAATGCTCCAATTTGAAACAGCTGTTTTCGATGTCTCTTCCCCTTAACGTAGTAATTTGTTTAACATGATATATTGAGGGTAACGGGGGTCAATTATTTTCAATAATATTCAATCACAATTTAAAAAAAAAAAAGGTTTGGGAGTCCCTGGTCGACTGTGTGGTATGAAATATGAGCCAATAAAAAAAATGTTTTTTTTTTCTCCACAATTTCATTTGGAATATTTAAGGTTAGCTCTATGATCAGATACAATAAAACTAAATGATTTTTTGAAAATATATATTTGTTAAACAAGGAAAAATAAAGTTGATAGAGGAAATATACGCTAATAGTAAAAACAAATAATAATAGATGCATATAAAGATAAATAATAGAAGGAAAATTTTGTCAATAACTAAGAGAAACATAGATCATGCGTTGTTTGAAAACATTGCTCATTATCTTAATAATCCGGTGAAACAAATTAAAATACATCTGGAAAACTTAATTTAATAAATAGCATCAGATAAAAAAAATTTTTTATTGAAAGTGTTGGAAAATTAATATCACTTAGATAAGTATTTTTTAAGCGCTTTTTTACAAAAATTGAATGATAAATAGTTTTATTAATTTGTTATTATTAGAGATGTTATTAGTGGTGTTATGTGATTGGGGAACATGATTAAGAAAAAAATCTTATTAAGAAGATTACCCGAGCCTGCGTGACCTGGTGCTTAAATATGAATGCTTATTTTCAACAACAAAAAATTGTGACGTCCCGTTATTTTACTCTGAAATAAACTTATCGATATAAAGCTGATTTGCCCTTTTTTTCCTAGGACGACAAATGCAGATTCAAGGCTGCCGATGTTGGGGCCCAGGACAGCGGTTTCGTTGACGTCAAGTCCAAGGACGAAGGGGCACTCCAGGACGCCGTAGCCAATGTTGGACCCATCTCTGTGGCCATTGATGCCAGTAAACTCAGCTTCCAGGTAGGTTGATGTTCAAAAATATGACTCTATAGTAGAGAGAGAAACGATTGAAATATTGTTTTTTTCCCCCGTCTCATTACGATTGCTAAAATAAGATCGGGTTGCATTTGATTGTGTGGCTAATTAATTGCAATTTATGTGAACTATATTGAATACAATTAGAATACAAGGATATTAGATTGGCAATGAGATAAGGAAATAAGAAACACGTGGCCAGGGAACACTTTAAATCAAGCAAGCTCCAAACGAGCCACAAAACAATCACAAAACAATCATAAAATAATCAATCACAAAAACAATCACAAAAAAATCATAAAATAATTAATCACAAAAACAATCACAAAACAATCATAAAATAATCAATCACAAAAACAATCACAAAAAAATCATAAAATAATTAATCACAAAAACAATCACAAAACAATCATAAAATAATCAATCACAAAAACAATCACAAAACAATCATAAAATAATCAATCACAAAAACAATCACAAAACAATCATAAAATAATCAATCACAAAAACAATCACAAAAAAATCATAAAATAATCAATCACAAAAACAATCACAAAAAAATCATAAAATAATTAATCACAAAAACAATCACAAAACAATCATAAAATAATTAATCACAAAAACAATCACAAAAAAATCATAAAATAATCAATCACAAAAAACAATCACAAAAAAATCATAAAATAATTATTCACAAAAACAATCACATAAACAATCACAAAAAACATTTTGCAAAACAATCACACGAACATTCACAAAGCAACGACCAAACAATCACACAAACAATCACAAAAACAATCACAAAAGCAATCAAAACAAACGAGTGATTAGCAGAATGATCACCCCATTCTCTCGCCTCTTACAGCTGTACAGTGGCGGCGTGTACCACAGCCTGTTCTGCAGCCAGACGCGGCTGGACCACGGTGTGCTGGCTGTTGGCTACGGCAACTACCAGGGCAAGGACTACTGGCTCGTGAAGAACAGGTGGGTTTTTAAAAATGTCAGGTGTGATGCTAAGAACAGGTGGGTCTTGAAATGTCAGGTGGGATGCTAAAAAACGGGTGGGTTTTGAAATGTCAGGTGTGATGCTATTAACAATTACAGTTTGGTTGAAATGTCAGATTGACGTTGTGTTCCGTATTTTCTGATGATTCAACAGTCACGTTCAAAAATGAAGAAGAGATCGTGGAATAATATATTTTTTTTGTTTGTTTGCATTTTTGTTGTTATTGTTTTTTTAAAATGAACTAAACGTCCTTTTATTTCCTAAAAATATAACTAAGAGCAATGTCATTTGCGGATTTTTAAAAAAAGGAATATACTTCTTATCATTAAGGTGTCAATTTTCTTTTAAAAAAGTGTATAGCAATAAATAGATCAGAGCGCATTGTAATAAACAGATGGGTGTATATTACTAAATTGATCATACATTTTTGTAATAAATAGTTTATAGTGTACAGTGTATATATCATAGTGTATGTATCATAGTTTAAAGTAATAAAAGACCATATAGCATTGTAATACATATTTCATAGTGTATAATGTTTTGTATTTACATTTGATTCATTTCACTATTTCTTTCTGTCCACCAGCTGGGGCACATCCTGGGGAGACAAGGGCTACATCATGATGTCCAGAAACAAGGACAACAACTGCGGCATCGCCACATCGGCCAGTTACCCAACAGTCTAAGGGGGATAACCCGATTAGAATTTAGAAATCATTTCTTTCACGGTGGAGTTATTCTAATTAATTCGACGGGACAAGTTTTAATTTTTTTTTACATTTTTTGAAACTCAATAAATCTTAATAAACACTGATGCTGATTGGAGTTGTTAAAATTTAAGTTGAATACTTTGTAAAATGTTATTAACTGTTACATATTTCTGAAGATCTCTTTTTCTCCTTGATTTGATTAGAAAAAGAAAAATAAAAAAAACAAAAAAAAATCAACAAAAAGTTAATGGATTGCAAACATTCCGCTGTGTTGCATATCAACTTTGCGATAAGTGATGATAAGTCTAACATAAACAGAGAACAACTAATATCATTAAATTAAGTTTGTATCAATTGATATAGTTATTTTACATGAATTCTATACCAACAATATAATTTAACAAAAGCAAAAATGTACGAATGTTGAAGTTTCCTCATTGCATATAATTAATTGTATTATTCTCGATGGGAAAAGGGTAAAAAGCTAAAGGTCTAAACAGTTTAATTGTATCAAGTCAAATTCTCTTTAGCTTTCATTTTAATTTAAAATTGTAGATACGGTAAATAAAAGTTATGTCATTTGTTAGAAATACATGCATTACATTTCCTGGAAGGAATACCCCAAGAACAAATTTAAATATCTACTACAAGACATTTTTACTAATAGGGAGTCACCAAAAAGAAAAGAAATAATCTCAACATTAATTAAAGGTTGTTTTTTTTGGTTGTTTTTTTTTGGTTGTTTTTTTTTTTGGTTGTTTTTTTTGTTGTTTTTTTTTTGGTTGTTTTTTTTTTTGGTTGTTTTTTTGGTTTTTTTTTTTTGTTTTTTTTTTTTTTTTTTTTTTTTTTGTTTTTTTGGTTTTTTTTTTTGGTTGTTTTTTTGGTTTATTTTTTTAATGTTGCCACCGACAGTCAGAATTTGATAATTTTTTTAAACTGAGCCAACATTTTAAAACACTAAAACGTCCGAACACCAGCAAGAACAAAGGAAATAAAATTAGGAGTCCCGGGGGGGGGGAGGGGGGATTCAATAAGTTAACGTTTAGTTAAGCCTGATAAGAAAGGGTGCCCTATAAAAATCACTAACTAAATAATGGAGATACTATTTAAATTTTTCATAGATCGTTCCTTTTAAATGATCAAGTTTTATGGAGAAGTATTGACCAGCCCTCAATGGACTGGATATTTTTAGTTTTAAATCCACTTATATTTCAATATGAGCTATAAAGTGTATTGCTACCAAGATAGGCCGAGATTCATGAGGTCACATATAACCTAAGGTGTTGTCTAAGACTGTTTGTATTTATATTGTTAATATAAGGAATACATGAAACAGGGCAGCCGGCCTTAAAGTAAAGGATGTTATGAGTTGCGTTATCTTAAATATTAGAATACGGATAATCAATTGTATGTGTACTACGGTTGGTCAAGATCCATCTATTCACGTACGAGAAAGTACTATTAATTAAAACAATCAAAAGATCTTTGCAATTTTCAAATATTTTCATTAATATTTGTTCAAAGTATCCTCATTACATAATTGTATTTTGAAAAAAAAAGAGTATAGGAAAATTTAATGTTTTAAAGATAATTACCACAAACAAACCAAAAAAAAGTTATTTTTTTTCAAACCATAATTTTTATAAACAAGTGATTTTAAATGCATGCAACTCAGAATCCCTGGAAGGAAAAAATCGGGAAATCAGCAGTTTGGCGTTAGGAAAATTACTCATATAATTAAAGTTGCAACACCTCAGTCCAAACTCTCTGAACGGATTTTGCCATTGAATAATTTGCTGAAAATTTACTGCGGAAAAAGCCTAAGCAATTTTTTTTTTTTAAATTCTGTTGTTTTAATGTAACTTAATACTTAATACTGTACGTCAAGTTTTTGGTAGGTAGTAATTCAAATAAGAAATAAAATGGAGGGTTGTGTCAATAAAGTCATTGAGATATTAGGTAAAAAAAAAAAAAAGTGGTATCACGAATAAAAAGATAACAGAATAAAAAAAAAAAAAAAAAGAAAAAAATAGAAATAAAAANTTTTGGTAGGTAGTAATTCAAATAAGAAATAAAATGGAGGGTTGTGTCAATAAAGTCATTGAGATATTAGGTAAAAAAAAAAAAGTGGTATCACGAATAAAAAGATAACTGGTTGAAAGAAAAAATCCACAGGAAAGTATAGATATAAATAGAATTAAACTGACATTTCAACGAGCTTTTAGATCCCACTATACATCTCCATAGAACAATATGACACTTTCCAAATTAAATTAAATGAGCTAGAAATTTTCGACAAATGAGCTTGCTATGTATAATTATATTTGAAGTTCTACAAATTCTACAACTAATGCCCTAACTGTGAACATTTTTATTTAAGTTCAAAGAGTAAAACGGTGCGTGTCTATTTCATGACGTTGCATTTTAATATTAAAAACCTGGTTTTGTGAGTGTGATTCATCACTAATTCGACGAGAAATACTCATATATTAAATAAGAAACCAATTTATAATTGTTTTTCTTCGTAAACCTAACCAGTATGTTTTATCATATCCTACCCTAAACCCTACCAATTTAAGAAATACATTTTAACCTAAACTTTTTTCAATCATGATCAATTTTCTTAATCATTCAATACATATATATAATAAGAATTGTGTTTTAATTTCCATACAAATGGCGTAGGAGATGTCTAAGCGAGATTTCTGGCTAAAAAAGTTGTGTATGCCCTTTTTGTAGCTTTCTTTCAGTAAGATTATAGCATTTAATATAAATCGAATACAAGTTGTTTCTTGAATTTTTTTTTTAAATTTCATTCTACCGTATTTTTAGCGTATCTGACGATTTTTAACCCATGACAATATTTTCAAAAGTTGGTGATCCTCTTATATGCCGGGGGGTCGTCTTATACGCCAGGGGTCGTCTTATGAGCCTTATAAGCTGTTATACGGCGCCCAACTGAGACAAATTATGATTTTTTTTAAAAACAAAAACATTGCCAAAATCAAGTTTCCTGTTGGTTGTTTTGTACATATGAATGAAAAATGCTGGATGGGTAAAGAAGGGGTAAAGCTAAAGCTCAATAATGTATGAAGCAGACGACCAGGTGGAATTATTCAAAAACGTATTCTACCGGATTGTTATATGTCCAGGGCTCATTTAGCTCCCAGCACCAATATATATATTGTTTGTTATGTACCTCCTATTCTCATCATTTCCAGTTTGGCTGACAGCATAGAAAACAAACAACACGGCAGCTCCCTTGGGTTTTTATTGTCTAGTCCTTCCTTTCAGCTTTAGGGTGAATTTAACGAACCTGGCCAGGAGCCTGATGGAGAGCATTTATTGTTAATTCTCTCTCTTTTTTTTCCCCTTACTAACACAACTGGTTAGACTATCACAGGAAAAGCTGACCTTGTGAACCCTTATGCGTCATTGTTGCCGGTCAGGCGTCATGCAGGAAAACAATTTTGAAAGTGCCCCGTCGTGATCCTGCCCCCCTCCATGCCGGGCCCCCCCCCCAACAATGATAAATCGCTTAAACAGTATAACGCCTAATCGCAAGGCGCATGTCTATTGGCTGGAGTTGTTGGACGGCTCGAATCCGGGAGCCTGTATTACTAGTATAATGTATGATGATGTCCGCTTTGAAGGGGGTTCACTTGTTATATACTAATGGAGGCCGTAAGAGTCTAGACTCGATGATACCGAGTTCAACAAGAACAATAACTCTTGGTACTGAAACAAAATCAGAGACGAACAGAAATCCACCTTTAAAAAGGAGTATGTTGTTATCTTCCTGATTTCACTAAATAAAACTGCAGATAACAGCACTAAATGTGATTCTTTAAAATAAATTGTAACGGACTATGTTTTCACATGAAAACAGAGAGGTAGCATGAGTGAACAATGAATGGTGTTGACCATGTTTTTGTCCACGAGGACAATGAATTGTATTTTGAGATACAAATGTGAGCTCCACGTTTTTGGAGAGTAAAATTATGTTTTTGTCAGAGCGGTTGTTTTGCACGCTTTGCTGGTAATAAAGTATGAGTTGACTGAGATAGTAGAGAGCTGAGCGCAGAGCAGTAGAGTCAGTCAGTAGCGTGAGAGCTGTGAGATTAGACAGTTGAGCTGAGTTATAGTAGTCTGAGGACGTGTCTTTCTTAATGATGGAATACTATAGATATATATGTGAAATTACATTCATGCAAGGATTATTTATTAATATTATCAATATAAAGTGTGTTCAATAAAGTACTGTGAGTTTTAACTAGAATTGAGCATTCTTCTTTACGTGCCTGAATAATAAGTGAAAGAATGAAGAAGACTGAGTCGGCATCCTGAAGCGTTAATATAAGTAACCATACTACTGACATAACCCACAGCATAAGAAATAACATCCCACGCCATGTCAGAGTAGAAGTGTGTTACAAATGGTGTCAGAAGCGGTGTAACGACGATGCGTTACAAATATTGTCAGAAGTGTCAGAACAACGATGTATTACAGAACATTGAGTAACAACGATATATTTTAACAGTCGAGTGAAGCATACATCGAACGTCATTACGCCCGTGTATGAGTCAAATCTGAGAAGAGTCCACGACACACAGAGCAAGCTGACAACGATTGAATTTAGGTCAGTCACGGGAGTCAAAAGTTCAGAGTGCAAACAGCTAACTGGTACACTGTTTCAATTATATAACAGTGGAGTGAATATTCTCGTGGAAGAAACAGCAAGAAATCTATTTTACAGTTATTAGTCAACGAAAGAGATGATCCACACAAAACCAAAAGAAGTCTGATGTCATTACAGATGAGATGTTTTATCAAGACAGCGGAAGTAAGATTTCCCCAGCATAATCTTTACTTTATACAAGCCGCACAGTTCAAGTCAAGTAATTCTTCAAGTAATTCTTCAATTACTCACAAGTGCAACAGAACCGGAGAGAAATTAGACAATTTTCAATTATTGGATTATCACAATTACACTATTACGCAAGGTACTTACATTGGAGTATTGCAGCAATTTGTGGTGTAACTTTTCTCATTGGATTATTTTACCCAAGTACACTACCACATAGGATTATCTACTACCTAGAAGGAGCATCTACTACATAGGATTATCGATTACACAGAAATCAGAGCGTCACAGAGGAGCAGAGGTGACCAACTACGGATTTCTTTTAAACACTTGGTATTTATGTATTTATGTGTTATGTATTATATATAATTTAAGACTTTAAAAATCTACTTATATCATACTTAATTAGATTAAGTAAATTTTTTACTTTTTCTGTATAATATAAGTTTAATTTTAGAGTATACTGTAGGGACATCCACGGTGTTATCTTTCCTAGGGAAGTTTTTTTATTAAAACGGTAAAGGTTTCTTCTGGCCCTATTTATAACACTGTAGGATAATTTTGTGTTAGCTGTGAAGTCTAGTTTGTACATTGTCATAACTGTTGTTTTTTAGTAGATCTTGTCATATTTGTGCTATTTGTCTTGTCATTGTTATACATATTGTCAACCTACTGTCATATTTTCTACTATCTTGTGGTCCATAAACTAAACAGTACTTTTGTATTTGTTGTCTCATTTGTATTCATGTAAACGTCTACATATCTGTATTTATGTTGTGAAGTAGACAATTTAATTATTTTAAATTTTTCTTACACTTATTTATAACTTATAATTCATGTATCAACTTGCATTTGTGTATACATTCATTAACATGTAAATATATGTAATATTGTAAACTATTTTAATTGATAACTAAAGAATAAGGAGATAACTGATATACTGATACATACCAATATAATTTTAGTTACTCACATTACACAAAAAAATGGCAGAGTACTTAGAATTATTAGAAGTAGGTGAGAAGCTTGGCTTGAAGCAGGAGAAATTAGCTGACTTCGTAACTCGAGAAATGGACAAACTTAGGGAAAAACAAGACAAAGACAAAGACCGAGAAGCTAGACTGTTAGAGAGAAGCGACCTTAAACAAATAGAAGAACTAAAATTAAAAGGACAAAAGGAAATAGAAGAACTTAAATTAAGAGAACAGGATATGAAATTAAGAGAGGAAGAAATAAAACTAGAAAGAGCTAGAATAGAATCAGGACAGCATACACCATCAACAAGCAATAGAGAAACCAATAGCACATACAAACCTAAATTTAGAGAATTTAATGAACATAAAGAAGAAATTATTAGTTATCTATCACAATTTGAGGGCATATGTCAGTCTTACAATTATAGAGAAGAGACTTGGGCTAATATTTTATTGAGCAGATTATCAGGGAAAAGCCTAAGCATTATCAATTCACTTAGTGAAGAACAAAAGAATAATTATACCTATATAAAGAAAGTTTTGTTAAAGTTCTATGGAAACACAGAAGACATTTATAGAAAAAATTTCCATAACATAAGACTAGAGAGAGAAGTAGATCCTAACACCACCATATTCAATATTAGAGACAATCTTGTCAAATGGCTTGAATTAACTGAAATTGACCTAAATGATCCAAAAGCATTACTGGATATGTTTATCATAGACAAAATATTAAGAAATGCATCAGTCTCTTTATTTTCATTCCTTAAAGAGAGAAAGATTAAAAATGAGCGTGAGTTAGTTGACTCAATCATGAGCGTCACAGAGGAGCAGAGGTGACCAACTACGGATTTCTTTTAAACACTTGGTATTTATGTATTTATGTGTTATGTATTATATATAATTTAAGACTTTAAAAATCTACTTATATCATACTTAATTAGATTAAGTAAATTTTTACTTTTTCTGTATAATATAAGTTTAATTTTAGAGTATACTGTAGGGACATCCACGGTGTTATCTTTCCTAGGGAAGTTTTTTTATTAAAACGGTAAAGGTTTCTTCTGGCCCTATTTATAACACTGTAGGATAATTCTGTGTTAGCGGTGAAGTCTAGTTTGTACATTGTCATAACTGTTGTTTTTTAGTAGATCTTGTCATATTTGTGCTATTTGTCTTGTCATTGTTATACATATTGTCAACCTACTGTCATATTTTCTACTATCTTGTGGTCCATAAACTACACAGTACTTTTGTATTTGTTGTCTCATTTGTATTTATGTAAACGTCTACATATCTGTATTTATGTTGTGAAGTAGACAATTTAATTATTTTAAATTTTTCTTACACTTATTTATAACTTATAATTCATGTATCAACTCGCATTTTTGTATACATTCATTAACATGTAAATATATGTAATATTGTAAACTATTTTAATTGATAACTAAAGAATAAGGAGATAACTGATATACTGATACATACCAATATAATTTTAGTTACTCACATTACACATAAAAATGGCAGAGTACTTAGAATTATTAGAAGTAGGTGAGAAGCTTGGCTTGAAGCAGGAGAAATTAGCTGACTTCGTAACTCGAGAAATGGACAAACTTAGGGAAAAACAAGACAAAGACAAAGACCGAGAAGCTAGAATGTTAGAGAGAAGCGACCTTAAACAAATAGAGGAAATGAAATTAAAAGGACAAAAAGAGATAGATGAACTAAATTTAAAAGGACAAAAGGAAATAGAAGAGCTAAAACTAGAAAGAGCTAGAATAGAATCAGGACAGCATACACCATCAACAAGCAATAGAGAAACCAATAGTACATACAAACCTAAATTTAGAGAATTTAATGAACATAAAGAGGAAATTATTAGTTATCTATCACAATTTGAGGGCATCTGTCAGTCTTACAATTATAGAGAAGAGACTTGGGCTAATATTTTATTGAGCAGATTATCAGGGAAAAGCCTAAGCATTATCAATTCACTTAGTGAAGAACAAAAGAATAATTATACCTATATAAAGAAAGTTTTGTTAAAGTTCTATGGAAACACAGAAGACATTTATAGAAAAAATTTCCATAACATAAGACTAGAGAGAGAAGTAGACCCTAACACCACCATATTCAATATTAGAGACAATCTTGTCAAATGGCTTGAATTAACTGAAATTGACCTAAATGATCCAAAGGCATTACTAGATATGTTTATCATAGACAAAATACTAAGAAATGCATCAGTCACTTTATTTTCATTCCTTAAAGAGAGAAAGATTAAAAATGAGCGTGAGTTAGTTGACTCAATCACAACATTTAAAGATGCTCACCCCAATGAAGAACTAGACAATAGAAACAGCACACTAGCCTCTATTAGAAACACACCCAGTGATAGGGACAGTCAAAAACAAAACACATATCAAAATAGAAGATACCACAGCCTGCCTGCCAGATGGCAAAACAATAAATTTCAGAAAAGTCATCAAAACAATTACCAGACACCATATACTAATTATTCAAACAACAACAAATGTTTCTACTGTGGCATTCCAGGTCACAAAAAATATGAGTGTAGGAAATTACATAGAGATTTAGGACATTCACAACAATACTATCAGAGAACATCACCCAACAGTAGTCCAATTAGATACAACAGTGCAAATAGGAGTAGACAACCATATAAAAATCAAAGATATAATTCCAATCAGACTAACAGTAGACAAAACACCAAACCACATGAAACTTTAGCTAGCGCATGTCACAGTGAAGGAAGTTTACAATTTTTTCCTTCTTATGTAAACAACCAGCTTGTTCAGTGTCTAAGAGACACAGGTTGTACAACAATAGTAGTTGACAAAAAATTGATTGATCCTAAAGACCATATATCTGAAAAAACCACAGTCATGTTAGCAAATAACACAAAAGTTGAATGTTATAAAGCAGTAGTGGACATAGACTGTCCATGGTTGACAGGAAAGGTAACGGCAGTACTTATGGACAACCCAGTATGTCAGTTAATAATTGGAAATATTAAAGAAATTCCAGATAATTCCCAAGAACTATTCTTAAATTGGATTGAATCAAAAAATTTAACCAAAGAGTATATAAGTGCAATAACAAGACAACAACATAAAACTAGTCAGACACAGCCTGAAATAGAAGAAAAATTAGACATTCCAAAACAAATATCTAGAGAGGACATAATTAGAATGCAGACAGAAGATAGGCAAATTCAGGACATTAGAAACAAAATTAAGGACAATAACACAATTTATAGAGGACATAATTACACAATAAAACACAATATTCTAATTAGAAATTTTGAGAAAGGTGAAATCAAAAAATCTCAAATAGTAGTACCAGTAATACTCAGAAACAAAATACTCAACCATGCACATGACAGTCCTTTGGCTGGACACATGGGTATAAAAAAAACATTAGAGAGGGTCACACAGAATTTTTATTGGCCAGGCATACACAAGGACATAAAGAAACACATAAACAAATGCATACCATGTCTGACAAAAAACCCAATACACAGTAAACACAGAGCACCCATACAACCCACAGACAAAATAGGTAGAAACTTTGAGAAGGTAGCTATAGATATCATTGGTCCTCTTAATCCACCATCAAATAAGGGACACAAATTTATTTTAACCATGATTGATATGGCATCTAGATGGCCAGAGGCAATTCCCCTCAAAAACATTAATTCAGAAACAATTTGCATGGCATTATTAGATGTATTTACAAGACATGGATTCCCTGATAAAATATTGTCAGATAATGGAACACAGTTTACTTCCAACTTAACCAATGCAGTTACAAAAATGCTAGGTATAATACAAGTACATTCCACAATATATAGACCACAGGCTAATGGTATGGTAGAACGATGGAACAAAACACTAAAAACAATGTTAAATAAAACAACAATAGACCACCCTAGAGAATGGCACCTATATATACCCATGGTTTTATTCGCCTATAGAGAGAGTATACAAGACACCACTGGGTACTCTCCATTTGAGCTAATGTTTGGGGCCAATCCAAAGGGACCGTTAACTCTTTTTAAAGAAAATATTTTAGGCCAGAAAGGCACACAACAAGACACATTTGACATAATTACAAAAATTAGAGAGAGGATTACATATGGCATAGAAAATGCTAAAGAAAACACTGATAGGGAGTCTAAAAGACAAAGACATATAAAGAATACACATAGATACCTCAGAGATCTTAAAGTACATGATAAAGTTTTGGTATGGTTGCCAAACAATAATGGACAAAAGATTTGGCAGGGTCCGTTTACAATTCATGACAAGTTAAATTTAGTTGATTATGTAATTCACATGAAGGGTGAATTGAAAGTCCTACATGTGGACTTGCTCAGAAAATATGACTCTGTTCCTGAAGAGTTAGAAACCATCAGTAATGAAATAAGTAGCACAGCCACCGTTGCTAGTGTTATACAATTAGAAGACAATGAAAATAACACCACAACAAACAGACACTTAACAACAATTCTAAAAGAATACAAAGATGTCATCACAGAGAACATAGGACACACTAGCAGTTTAGAACACAAGATAATATTAACACAGGAACCCACATTCAAACACAAAATCTATCCAATTCCATATGCATTTAGGGAAGAAGTAAAGAAAGAACTAAATCATTTAATACAGACTAACAAGATTAAAAGATCAGATTCACCAATAGCATCACCCATGGTAGTAGTAAAAAAGAAAAATGGCCAGTGCCGTATATGTTGTGACTATAGGGAGTTAAATAAAATCACACAATTAGATGCAGAACCCATGAGGGACACCAGAGAACTACTGGAAGAAATAGGCTCCTCCACATTATTCACCCACTTAGATTTAAACAGAGGATTCTGGCAAATAGGCATGCATCCGGATTCCATGCCTTTGACTGCATTTGCCACAGAGGAAGGCTTGTTCGAATGGACAGTAATGCCATTTGGTCTAGTTAATTCCACCGCAACATTTTCTCGATTCATGCGAATCATGTTAGAAGGCATACCAAATGTAGTACATTTTGTCGATGATATCTGCATTCACACTAAGGATATGAAGACACATATAGAGACTATAAAAACAGTACTAAACAAATTAAGAGCACATGGAGTTACAATAGCACCAAACAAATTAAAGTTTGCACAAGAGGACATTGAATTTTTAGGATTTAAAGTCGGTAAGAACACAATTCAGCCCACAGAACACAACAGAGGAAAAATACTAAATATAAAAACACCACACACTCAGAAAGAAGTAAAAGCCATTTTAGGTTTGTGCAATTTTTACAGCACTTTTGTTCCAAAATTTTCTGATGTTACACTACCCTTAAGGAAACTAATAAATAAAGATAGCAAGAAACAAATAGTATGGACGGATGAATGCGAAAATACACTGAGAACAATCAAAGAAATTTTCCAAAGTGACAACATATTGTTATCACCCAATTTTAAACAGTCTTTCACTCTAGTTACAGACGCCTCCAACATTGGATTAGGAGCTTGCCTTATGCAAGAATACAATCATAAATTAAGACCAATTACCTATTTAAGTAGAGCACTAAGCAGAACTGAAATTAACTACTCAACTATTGAAAAAGAATGCTTAGCAATTGTGTGGGCACTTACCAAACTACAGAAATATCTATTGGGCAGAAAATTTATATTATTGACTGATCACAAGCCATTAATGGCACTAAATAGAAAGAAGATAGCAAACAGTAAAATAAACAGATGGTCGTTGATACTATTAGATTATCAGTATGAGATAAGGACAATAAAAGGAAAAGACAATACAGTAGCTGATTTCCTTTCCAGACACATTGAACATGCAGACAATGACAAAGACACTGACTTAAGACACATTAGTCAGACATTCTAAATGAATATACACACATACGTTCACTCAGTTTTTTGATAAGACACTTGTACATATCAATTTTTGTAAATGAATATCAGATTTTAACCAATTGTAAATTTTCTAATGCAAAATTTAAGATTGTTACATTCATTTTGCAGTGTTTATTATTCATTAAGATGTCAATGTCACTTCACATTATCATACATAAAGATTTTAAGAGGTTGTCATTGGTGATTTTGTAATTTTTTGCCAGGGTAAATTATTCACTAGTAAAAGGCCCTGTATTTCATAATGATGAAATGTTAATGTTGTTACACTGATTTGATTGTTAGATGTGGCATTGAAATTTTCTAAGAGACATTATCATTATTTCAACATATAATGCCAAAAATTTTGTTGCACAAAATTTTTTCAGATGGGTGGGGCATGTAACGGACTATGTTTTCACATGAAAACAGAGAGGTAGCATGAGTGAACAGTGAATTGTGTTGACCATGTATTTTGAGATGCAAATGTGAACTCCACGTTTTTGGAGAGTAAAATTATGTTTTTGTCAGAGCGGTTGTTTTGCACGCTTTGCTGGTAATAAAGTATGAGTTGACTGATATAGTAGAGAGCTGAGCGCAGAGCAGTAGAGTCAGTAGCGTGAGAGCTGTGTGATTAGACAGTTGACAGTTTAGTGTGAGGACGTGTCTTTCTTAATGATGGAATACTATAGATATATATGTGAAATTACATTCATGCAAGGATTATTTATTAATATTATCAATATAAAGTGTGTTCAATAAAGTACTGTAAGTTTAACCAGGATTCAGTATTCTTATTTGCGTGCCCGGATTATAAGTGGAAGAATGAAGAAGCCTTAGTCGGCATCCTGAAATATCAACATAACATAAGTAACCATACTACTGACATAACCCACAGCATAAGAAATAAGCTCCCACGCCATGTCAGAGTAGGTGTGTTACATAAATGGTGGCAACATTTTGTTGTTGTTGAAATGTTGAGGAATAAAATCTGCGTCGCAAAAAGTGGGTTGGGGTCATTAGACTATTAATAGAGGTCATGGGGCGTGGACAAAATGGGCGTGGTAACAGGCTCAGGGCAAGTTCTAATTGATATTGTTGTAAAGAGACTCACTCGCGTTCACGTTAGGTCAAATGTTCAGCTCCACACCCATCGCTCGATCAATGCATTTTGTCAATAACGTAATTTGACATTTTAAAATACAAAGGTTATAGTCAGATCCTTAGCGTGATGATCGACAAAACAATGACACACCCAATGTCATCATAACCGGGCATCGCCTTAATGACATTTACGGTCTGCGTCAGGAAACTTCAACCAGCAATATGACATTGTCTGCTTAAAAATAAAAATTCGTTTTGTATTCTTTATGGATGGTGCATTGTAGCATTATACTGTTGCTCACCAAAATAGTTCAGTGGGGACAGTGTACCGCTTTCAGCCCAAATAGTTCAGTGTGACATTGTACCGCTTTTAGCCCAAATTGTTTAGTGTAACAATATACCGCTGCTTTACCTAATAGTACAATGTAACATTATGCGGCTTTTAGACCAAGTCGTTCAGTGTGATATTATACCGCTGTTATACCAAATTGTGCAATGTAACAATATAGGCCTATCGCTATTTTACCAAAAAGTGCAGTGTAACATTATACCGCTGTTAGACCAAATATTTTAGTGTGAAATTATATTGCTTTTGGACCAAACACTTCAGTGTATAATTAGAACAATTAGACGCTGTTAGACCAATTAGGGCAGTGTAACATTAAACCGCATTGTGACATTATACCGCCGTTACACAAAATGGTTCAGTGTAATATTATACAGCTGTTAGACCAACCTTGTTTTTATATTATATCACGTAATAAAATAAAACTGATGCTACTAGTGCCAAGCTTCTTCTTCTTCTTCTATTTGAGGGGCCCACGATCAATGCGTTGATCATTCTGGCTCCTGGTTTGAATTCAGAGTTTGCCTTCTCTTGGATGGGTTGCCGTGCAAGGCTACCGGGTCCTCTCCACCCGGGCTGCTTGGGATGTTGGCTTTGGTGGAGATTGATCTCCAGACCACCAGCTTTGGTTTGAGACCGTTTAGACCGCTAGGTCACCCAGCACACGTGTCATTGAACAGATCATTCAGGAATGCAGACCACAGCTCAACAACTTTGAATGTATCACTCACGAATGCACACCACAACACAACAACATTGAATGTATCATTCACGAATGCACACGCAAGAGCAAAAAAACATTGAATGTAACATTCATGAATGCAGAACACAACACAACAACTTTGAACAACACTGAACGCATCTTCACAAGGCCCACCGCTTTAACGTCAACATATGATTTTTTTCCCTAGCTTATCCAGCGGCGAGAAGAGAGGTGACATTCTGTGTAGGGAACCAGCTAAATATTTAAGAGATTAAGCCCCAGCCTTGTAGATTTCGTCCTGCAAAATCTACACAATCGTCACATTGTAAGAGACGGATGCCAGCAAATGAATTTAAAGAAATATACTTTCTTGAAAGGACGGAAGCAGATCTAGATCTATTTTTTTTTGAAAAGTTAAAAAGCACACCTGCATCCAAAAAGTATGTAAGTGGCAGTGAACTACTTGTAAAACATTATATCTATATACATATATATTGTAAAACATTGTATATATTTATACATATACTCTTCTTGTGTTACTTTCACAGAATTTAATGTATTACTTTTTGTAATATTTAAAACACATTTTTTAATGATGGAACGCATCAGTAAAAGGATATTTCTTAAATTTTACGTTAGAAAAATAACGTCTATCACTCGTTTTGAACTTTCAAATTTCTGCTTAGCCTAAGCCATGGATCTGTCATTACGTTGTATTTGATTCTCCAGTTGATAACATTAAGATCTACTCAATGTTACAATAGAAAAGAAAATGATTTCTTTTTTTTTGCTCCATGATCATTTTTGTATAACACAACTGTATAACTCCTTTGATGGTTGAGTCGTAACACGGAAATACTAAAGCGTTTTGCTGCTCAACAAATAACTCATCGTTATTGAATTGGGGAATCATGAAGCCACTCAACAAATCACTCATCGTTATTGAATTAGGGAATCACGAAGCTACTCAACAAATAACTCATCGTTATTGAATTAGGGAATCACGAAGCTACTCAACAAATAACTCATCGTTATTGAATTAGGGAATCACGAAGCCACTCAACAAATAACTCATCGTTATTGAATTAGGGAATCACGAAAACACTCAACAAATAACTCATCGTTGTTGAATTAGGGAATCACGAAGCCACTCAACAAATAACTCATCGTTGTTGAATTAGGGAATCACAAAGCCACTCAACAAATAACTCATCGTTGTTGAATTAGGGAATCACGAAGCCACTCAACAAATAACTTATCGTTATTGAATTAGGGAATCACGAAGCCACTCAACTAATAACTCATCGTTATTGATTTAGGGAATCACGAAGCCACTCAACAAATAACTCATCGTTTTTGAATTAGGGAATCACGAAGCCACTCAACAAATAACTCATCGTTGTTGAATTAGGGAATCACGAAGCCACTCAACAAATAACTCATCGTTGTTGAATTAGGGAATCACGAAGCCACTCAACAAATAACTCATCGTTATTGAATTAGGGAATCACGAAGCCACTCAACAAATAACTCATCGTTGTTGAATTAGGGAATCACGAAGCCACTCAACAAATAACTCATCGTTGTTGAATTAGGGAATCACGAAGCCACTCAACAAATAACTCATCGTTGTTGAATTAGGGAATCACGAAGCCACTCAACAAATAACTCATCGTTGTTGAATTAGGGAATCACGAAGCCACTCAACAAATAACTCATCGTTGTTGAATTAGGGAATCACGAAGCCACTCAACAAATAACTCATCGTTGTTGAATTAGGGAATCACGAAGCCACTCAACAAATAACTCATCGTTGTTGAATTAGGGAATCACGAAGCCACTCAACAAATAACTCATCGTTGTTGAATTAGGGAATCACGAAGCCACTCAACAAATAACTCATCGTTGTTGAATTAGGGAATCACGAAGCCACTCAACAAATAACTCATCGTTGTTGAATTAGGGAATCACGAAGCCACTCAACAAATAACTCATCGTTGTTGAATTAGGGAATCACGAAGCCACTCAACAAATAACTCATCGTTGTTGAATTAGGGAATCACGAAGCCACTCAACAAATAACTCATCGTTGTTGAATTAGGGAATCACGAAGCCACTCAACAAATAACTCATCGTTGTTGAATTAGGGAATCACGAAGCCACTCAACAAATAACTCATCGTTGTTGAATTAGGGAATCACGAAGCCACTCAACAAATAACTCATCGTTTTTGAATTAGGGAATCACGAAGCCACTCAACAAATAACTCATCGTTGTTAAATTAGGGAATCACGAAGCCACTCAACAAATAACTCATCGTTGTTGAATTAGGGAATCACGTAGCCACTCAACAAATAACTCATCGTTGTTGAATTAGGGAATCACGAAGCCACTCAACAAATAACTCATCGTTATTGAATTAGGGAATCACGAAGCCACTCAACAAATAACTCATCGTTGTTGAATTAGGGAATCGCGAAGCCACTCAACAAATAACTCATCGTTGTTGAATTAGGGAATCACGAAGCCACTCAACAAATAACTCATCATTGTTGAATAAGGGAATCACGAAGCCACTCAACAAATAACTCATCGTTGTTGAATTAGGGAATCACGAAGCCACTCAACAAATAACTCATCGTTGTTGAATTAGGGAATCACGAAGCCACTCAACAAATAACTCATCGTTGTTGAATTAGGGAATCACGAAGCCACTCAACAAATAACTCATCGTTGTTGAATTAGGGAATCACGAAGCCACTCAAAAAATAACTCAACGTTGTTGAATTAGGGAATCACGAAGCACTCCAACAAATAACTCATCGTTGTTGAATTAGGGAATCACGTAGCCACTCAACAAATAACTCATCGTTGTTGAATTAGGGAATCACGAAGCCACTCAACAAATAACTCATCGTTGTTGAATTAGGGAATCACGAAGCCACTCAACAAATAACTCATCGTTATTGAATTAGGGAATCACGAAGTTGTGTGCACCACATAGTTGCCATTTGTTTTCGTCACTCCCCAAAACAAAATGGACCACAATACGATGTGAAGCCATAAAATATTTAAAGGGTGTCCTTTAGAAATGACCTACTCTTTATACAGTTCTGAAGCGCAGATTTTCGTTCTAGAATCAAGCTCATAAATTGACATTTTTACCACGCGCCATTATCATATAATTATTAGACTATAAATACGGCTGTGAGCTCAACGGAAAGTTCATTCTCAGCAAAGTTTTGCTGCAACAATTCATGTTTTTTTTTGTGGTTTAATTCGTCGGTTTAAATCTTACAATATATAAATTATTCAGTTTTAACTTTTTTTTTTTCTTCAAATAGTAAATTCTTTAATATTTAAATTGTATTTTAAAAAAAAAAATAATTAAGATGGCTTCTTCCAAATGGATGTTCGTATCTTGTTAACGTAAGTATGTCATTTTGTGTGTTGTTTACTGTGAACCTATATATAGCATTCTGGGGGGGGGGTAAAAGTGAAGACGGCGTAATGGGAGATTAGACAAACACATTCTGGAAATAAAATAGAATGTAATCAGAAAATGAAATGTATTACTTATTTTACTTGGAATTACGTTGTAAAAGTGAAAGAGCTAATGAAACATATGCTATAAATGCATTATTGAACTAAAACAAAATAATAATACATTAAATCAAATTGCAATAGGGGGACGATGCTCTCGCATGTTTTATTGCAGTTGACATGTCCTAAAATATAACACGTTAAAACTAACACAAGATTACCCTCGTCTCCTCTTAGTGCAGTTGGCATGTCCTAAAATATAACACGTTAAAACTAACACAAGATTACCCTCGTCTCATCTTAGTGCAGTTGACATGTCCTAAAATATAACACGTTAAAACTAGCACAAGATTACCCTCGTCTCATCTTAGTGCAGTTGACATGTCCTAAAATATAACACGTTAAAACTAACACAAGATTACCCTCGTCTCATCTTAGTGCAGTTGACATGTCCTAAAATATAACACGTTAAAACTAACACAAGATTACCCTCGTCTCATCTTAGTGCAGGTGCCCGTTTCCATCTCGTTGCAGACAGGATCCTGTTTAGTACACACATTTTAGAAACACTTGTATTCTTTAAATAAAATATTACATTACCCAACGTGTTATTCCTCTATACCGATGTGCGCCAGGCTGCTGACTAAATATTAATTTCAATAAATTACGTAATAATTAGAGAATATAAAAAAATATAAAATTTTATTAATCTTTAACAAAATCTTTTTCAAAGTTAAATGAATATTTTGCAAGCATATCTATGTAAGCTGGTAGGATAGGCCATGCTTTAAATATCTAGTTCTTGTGGGTTTTTTTCAAAATGATTTTATAGAGACCAAAGGAATTTATAAAGAAAATGAATGGTCAACTATTAAATTAGTAAGGACAATGCATTTATTACGAACGGCTAATTTAGAATAGGAAAACGAGGTATGTGGAAGTTTGAAATAGAGAATAGGGCGAAAATATTAGGACTTTCGGGATAAAGCCGTCTTCAGCGCATAGGACAAATGAAAATATAAAATATCCCAAATAACAGAGCACAGAAATCAACTCAAGAGATATCCATTGTTGTCGCCGGAAGAGGGAACACAGGAAGCGAGAGAATATAATTTTTTAATGAGACTGTGAAAATTGAGGTCCACAATAATAATGGACCAGAATATCCACGGATACATAAACACACAGCAATAAGAAAATAGTAGAAATAAAGGGAAACAGAGAAACATTAGTAGGAAAGTATTTGATGAATACCATATGGAGATATGGTGCCAAACAGCTGAATACATGTATTTTCCATTTTAACCCTCTCTGATGTGTTACTGTATGAAATCAGTGCCGTAATGGTTACACCCAATGCACCATTATGTTCATCTCTGTTAAAATGAGAAGAGACTGGGGAAGGTTTACCTAGTTAAATTTACCTTAGATGTTCAGTAAACTTATCAGCCCATCTTCTGCAAGTTTCACCTATGTAACTAGATTGGCATCTACGACACACAATCCCATATATTACATTACGGCTGACGCAGATGATATAGATATTTCTTAAGTGGGTCACCGTGCTCTGTTCCTTGTGATATTTCCATCTGTCCTTTGAGCTGAAGACGGCTCTATGCTGAAAAGTTCAAATCTTTTTGTCCTATTCTCTAATACAAGCTTCCACATACCTCGTTTTGCTATGTCATTTACTAGGCTTGAATGCAGTCCTTTGATTATTTTAATTTAAATAGAATGGGTCAATTATTATTGCATTCTTCAAAATTTTGCAAAAGCTAATTTCCACTCTAAGAAAAACCGTTGATTGTTTACTAATCAGAGACTTGATTACGCGATCGCCAATTACTCGAGACATTTTCTTTTTTCCTAAAAACAATATGCAAACACGTTTTTGATGGATTTTATACAAAAATGGGATTATATAAATCAATAATTAATTTAAGTATTTTAATTTTGACCCTAACTTCATTTTAAAAAAACAAAAATAATAAATGACTTATAATTTAATAATTGTCCTCAATTAAAAAAAAAAATCTTAACTTTTGAATATGAGAGTGAAATGTTCTTTATATTATAAGTGTTCATAACATTTCATTGAAATTTCATCTAACAGAACGCTTTTCCTTGATGCATAAATTCCCATTGTGATGCTTACTAATGAAAGCTTATTTTATTTTAATTATTATGGAATTTAATTTAATTTTTTTTTTAATCCGGAGAATGTACACATTCAAAAAATGTTCATATAAAATATCCAAATGATATAAATATATATTTATTTATTTAGGCATTTTTTATATAGCGCTTACCATAAAGCTCTAAGCGCTTTACAATTATTAAAAACATGTAAAATAAGTAAAATAAAAATGAGACACTAGGATAGTAAATACTATACTATAGAAACAACGAAAATGGCATTAAAACGAGGACACTTTGACACGTTTTGGCCTATACTTCAGGATCAACCCGAAACAGAAAATCAGGCAGTGCAAGGAGGGTGCATCACAGGTCATATATGCATTGATAGGAAGAGAGGAGGAAGAAGCAATCTGCCTCGGCAGGAAGTTTTTAGTGTAATAGATTTGATTCACGTTAACTTTATAGGTTTTTTTTTTTGTGAGGTTACCTTTAATGAACTATCAATTTAACCAACCTCAATATTTGTTGTATTGTATTTCCAGTTGTTCTTGTTGGCACTGAATTAACAAAAGAAAAATGCGACACCACGGACGACAAATTGTATATTTTAGCAAAGCTCACTACAGACGGCCATTCTACCATTGAACACATATATGAATTTGTCCGATTTTTTCAATCAAAGAGAAATGATGCTTCTAAAGGTTTGGGCGTTCATTTGATTGAACCATTTCAAGAGCGATCGATTCATTTTTACCAATACAACAACACAATGCATGACATTATTTCTGCTATGTTGGACTTGGCTTCATCCATTTTATTCAATAGATCTATTCACACTGATTATTCGGACCTGTCCAAAGCAATAAATTATGCAGAGCAAGTTATAGGGAATGACAATTCACGGCATGATCATTTTCAAAATGATATCGTTGCTGGATTTTTTCCCTGGGACCGTTATTGTGAAAATATAGCCAATTTGTTTAAAGCTAAAAATAAAACTTTTGGTGAGAAGCATTTAATGCTTTTTCTTACAGCAGATTACCCAGAAACAGGCCAAATATTTTACGGAAAAAAGTTAATATACGTACAATTTTATAAATTATGTATTTGATTCTGTGATTAGAAATATTTTGGATCTTTTATGTCACAAATGTCCTGCTGGATGGCTTAGTTTTGAAGACAGTAAAGATCTTTTTAATAATACATGCTACAAGATTTCCACATCGAACCAGCCTTTAAACTGGTTTAATGCAAGAAAACATTGCGAAACATTAAATGCGTCTCTCCCCTTAATCGAAAAAAGGGAAGAATTGGTTTTTGTAAATAGGATTTTTACACAATTACAATCTAGAAAATGAATTGGATTTCCTGAGGGAAGATGTAATTCCTGTTGGTTTGACTAACAGGAATAATTCAATGAAACGTTTCCAGTGGATAAATGGGCGACCGTTTCTTGTATTAAACAAAAATACTATTGTAACTCAATCGCCCAGTCCTGAATGTGGGGCAATTTATTATTCCCAACAATATGAACTAAAACATGTGTTAGATGTAGAAGACGATCACCTAATTTGGGGGATGCGTGATTGTAAAAGTATAAGGTCACGAACAATTCTATGTGAGAAATATATCAAACACGATTTTTATTTTGTTAATATAACTGTTCAAAGTAATATTGAAAGTTTGATAAACGAAATAATAATAAATCAAAAACATGAATTTAATGCAGACTACATACGATTTGGAATTTTAATGTGCTCTATTTATAATTTAAATTTTTTACAAGCATCTCGAAATAATGTTTATAACAAAAAAATGTAAACGTGTTGTTTGATTGTAGAGATGGCGTAACATTTATATTTTATATAAATGTTTGTGACAAGGCAATAGACTGTTACAATGGTAGAGATGAAGTCTACTGTGGACACCGTAATGAGGATCATTTAATTTCCAAGAAAAAAGGTTGCGAAAAATACATAGAATTTTTAGGACAGAGTGACAATGATGAAGGACATGATGAATGTATGGGCAGACGATGTTCTGATGGTATATGTGTACCTAGGCATTGGTTGTCAAGTGATGGGGAAAAATGTTCATTGTATAAAACAACTGATGGAGCCATTTTTCTAAATGTATCTGAAAACTGCGTAGAAAATTGTAATTTCATGGACACATTTATTCATGAAACTGTGATTTGTCATTCTAAAAATGATTTGAAGAAGTCACTTGTGCCATTCAATAATAATTTTAAAACATTTTTAAACTTCACATGGCCCCCTAGGTGTCTCTACATCAGAAGTCGTGGTGGACTCCCACTTGGTTGTCCTGATATGACCCACTTAAATGATTGTGAACACTTTGAATGCCCTGATACTTTTTTTAAATGCTATAAATCTTATTGTATTGCAATTTATATGATGGGTGATAAAATAATGGACTGTGTCCATGGTGAAGACGAATATTCTGAAATGAAAACAGTATTTTCCTTATTTCATTGTAAGTTATATTTGGTACATACTACCCTCCACCCCCTACATGTCTGTGATGGCATTGCCCATTGCCCTTTAGGTGATGACGAACTCAACTGTAACTTCAAATGTCCCCGTGGATTCATGTGCCTTGGGGGCGGAGTTGTTGTTGGAAACTATTCAGAAATCGGCGTAATTAGATCCTTTAACATTTTTGATACACGAAGTAGATATCTAAATGTCTCCGGCATCGATCTGTCTAACATTAAAGAAGCCTACCTTTTACCTAATTTGTTGGAGCTGCAAGCGTCCCATTGCAATATAAGTAACTTTGAACTCATTTTGAAATTCTATGATAATCACCCGATGTTTAATCTAAATCTAAGTTATAATAACATTCTTCGACTGGACCGCTACGGAAGTTTCAGTTCGTTGACAAAGCTCAAGTTTCTAAGTTTAAGAGGAAACATCTATCTTTCTAAATTACATCCAGAAATTGTTAGGTCTAAAAAGTTGCACGCACTGGATAGTTCCTTTACAAATATTTCAGTTTTTTACTTGGAAGATTTTAAATATTTTAGCTCATTGCGGTATTTGAACCTTTGTAATACTAAACTTAATAAAATTGTAACAGATTTCTATCAGGAAATTTTTTTGAATTTTCTAGACATCCGCCAAACTTTGCTTCAACCAGAACAAATTATTAAATTGTTAAAAGTACTAACGATAGAAGAACATTTGTAAACAGATAATTTTAAATATTGTTGCCCCCAAATTATTGGCTTAAAAACACCGAGACATGTGTGTCATGCACCATCTGATGGCATATCTTCATGTGAAGATCTCCTTGATGATATGGTGAAACGTTCACTTCTGTTGCTTGTCGCCATCATCTCCATTTGTCTAAACGTCATCGTCTTGATATTCAGAACAGTTTATGAACGGGGCGTCTTTAAAAAAGGTTATGGAGTTTTCATAACGAATCTCGGTGTTTCTGATTTTATCATGGGCGTCTACCTGTTAATTATCGCAGCCGTTGATGTTAATTTCCGAGACAGTTATGTGCTTCATGAGACAGATTGGCGTCATAGTATTTTATGCAAGACAGCTGGGTTTTTATCAACACTGTCAAGTGAAACTTCTACATTCTTTGTTGTACTCATAACACTGGACAGGTTTTTGGTGATACGGTTTCCGTTTGGAGAGTGTAGGCTAACAAAATGGGTTATAATGATATCAGTAGTCATGTCCTGGGTCATTGGGTTCATTTTAGCTTTAATTCCTATCGTGTATCAACAATGGACAATCTACTCATGTAACGCCATGTGTCTTGGTTTACCTCTGACTACCAGCAGGCAGCAAGGTTGGCAGTATGCAGTTGGTGTTTTCATTGTCTTAAACGGCATTTTATTTATATGTATAGCCCTGGGTCAAATTTTAATATTTTTGTCAATGTCCAGAAAATGTAGATCCAGTAACACTGCCCACGCGGCAAGAAGAGAACAGGACATCACCGTTGCTAAGCAACTGTTCCTCATAGCGCTCTCCAACTTCCTGTGCTGGTTTCCTATCTGCGTCTTCGGGCTAAGGTCTTTAAACGGATATGAAGCGAGCCCTGACACGTACGCCTGGTTCGTTATCTTTGTTCTGCCTCTGAACGCCGCCGTCAATCCTCTTATCTACACAATGGCTTCAGTTCAAACGGGGTGTTGGTCACTAACAATGAAGACCAGGTAATACATTCATGTGCTACTATCGAGCTAAACAGTCAGTAGTCGTCACTCTAACGTAAGACATGTTACTTAACTATGTTTGTGTACACATTTTTTTAAAAAAGCCATTTTGCTTTATATGTGCATTGTACATACACAGTCTGTATCCCAACACTGTCTCTTCAAAATTTTTAATGGCTACCGACAGTTTCACGTGTCTACTTCTGACAGAATGAACAGTTTTGCTTGTGAATCTGTACGCGTGTACACTGGATAATTGAACTATTGATGCAGGTAATCAATAAAGAGTTCATGCTTATATAACCGTGTAAAATGCAGTCCTTGTATTGCAAGCAATTTTTGTTTTTGTCTTTTTTTGATTGCGACTCAATACAAGATTTTCATTCATTAGCTGGATTGAAGTATGCATATTTAATTCTGATTGAATAAAACGTGTAATGTGTATGTAAAATGTATGTCAGTTGCATGGACATAATAAAGCATCCTTTATACTTTTTGGTTTTTGCTTACTGTAGTTGGTACGCAATTTTTTTCTTCTTTTATCTTTAATATGCAAATTATGTTGTTACTTAAAATTGATGTCGTATCACAACCAGTTTGTAAAACATCACTATAAATATCTTTTTATTTTATTTTTTGGGATAAAGCTTCAAAAACAACTATTAATATAAAGTATGTTTGCATTACAACTTCAAATAAGACATTTTTTTAACCGTGAAAGCACGAAGTTACTGAAATATAAATACCAAAGATCAATTGTAAATAATATTAAATTTAAACATTTTGAAAAAAATCAAGCTTCTAAAATTAGTTTTACTAGTAGCACATTGAACATATGTTAAAACCTCATGATAACAAAGAAGCACTCAGGACAATGAAACATTTTATTTAGACTAGTTAAATAAAGTTTAGAAATGCGATAAAGATTTCAAATAGATTTATAAGACGCATTCAATTTTGTGTTGATAAAACAATTTAGTTTCATTCGAGTTTAATATTACACAGAATACAATTGAAACAAAGCAATAGAGAAAAGGGAAAGTTTCAGCTAACAATCTTCATGAGCTCTGCAACACAGTCCTTACGAAGAGTTGACAGTGCAGATGAGCACAGAAAGACGTCATTACGGAGTGTGATATTTCGAATGAAGATTTTGGTGCTAAATTCCGGAACAGTTTTCCTCAGGCTTTCAGAGACATTGAAAATTATAAAAAGTCACTTGAAAACTATTTTTTTACTTTATAAAATAGATTTAAGACAACAGAGCGCAGTGAGCATGCTAAAATAGCATGAACACAAACGTACTAAATCATCATCATCAGCAGCAGCAATACGAAGCACAATAATAATATTTTTTAAAAATGAGAGATACTTCGCTCTAATTGCTTGACAAGAGGAAAAGCTCATTAAAACTGTATACAAGCTTTAGCGTAAGTTTATTATGAATATGCATTTTACACGGCTTTAAAAGAATTGCACGTGTTGCCAATATCATTTTTGTTGTTGTGCTTGATTAGTTTCTCTTGGGTGATAATTTTTTTTTAAAACTCTTGTAAAAACAAAGTTTTTGTTTAAATAATTAATAAAATGCAATGCCTAGAAAAGGATGGGGTTGACAATGTGACTAAGCACGCATGCAAGTAATGTACTTTATAAGAATCCATATTAGTGCCCCCTTCCCCCTCTACCAAGGCTCACTATTTCCCTTGTTTTGACGCCCATGAATTATATTAATATTCTAAGGTCTCAAACACTTTTAACCGCATATTTATTTCACAGCTATTTCTGTATAACAAAAGTAAATATATGCGCACTAAATCCACTTGCAGTTTTTGTGGAATACTTGATGCGGCCTAGTCTCACTCAAACTCTACCTCCTGCGGCCCCCCTGATGATTTGAGTTTGAGACCCTTGATCTAATGAATACTTTGGACTTTACCATTTTAATATAAAAGTATTTTAATTTGCTTTACAATTTTTTAACATTAATATGGTAGGAGAAAATTTGGCAAAAATGGGGGAGGGGGGGCAAAATTAAAGCGAAATAGACTCTTGAGTGCCCTTTGCTTTTATAATATAATTACAACCAGCCTCCCTCACCCCGTTTGGTGGAGAATTTTTTTTTTTACGCACGTCTGTTATATAGAGCTTGTTTACATAATTTTTCTCGTGCCTGCCCTATGATTGACCCCGCATGAGACACTGTGTTCACAGAGGGGTGTGGCTTAATCCTTTGATCTATTCGTGTTTATATCCGCCAGCTACTAAAAATAATTAATCTGTTCCAAATAGTATTTTGTAGAATGAATGTGATTGTTCTAGAAACGTCATAAGTGGTAGGGAAGGGAGGGCTTACGCGACCTATATAAGGGATTGACAGGCGCGGACGGAGAGACGGAGATTCAGATATATTTTATTAACTTTACAAGGCGTGTTTTATTCTTTGTGTATTTGTGAGCTTATATGTGTTTATTTCGCATTATTCATTGGCACATTATTCTAACTGTGTTAACTGTGTACCGGTACACGATCTACCATACTGTAAGTTGAAGATTGTAATTATCTTTTCTTTTCTTTTGTAATGATCTTAAGACTTAATAAATCTTAATTAATGGTAACTAGAAACTGTTTTGGGTGTCGTATCGTTAACGTTGTTGACTATATGGTATCGTCCTTTGTTAGGCACTGTTTACAACGAGCCAATTAAAATTAAAATAGGAGGTTAATTTCTCCCAATACAAGTCAGTGCGTAACAGCGTCTTTTAAAATAGTTTTTTCTGATTATGGTTCTCAAAGAACGCTTAATTTGTTCTTAAAGATAGGTTTATTTGTTTTTAATTCAAAATCAGACGCTAATGATGTCATATAAGACTTAATGTTTTTCATATTGAAAGGAATTGAATCACTGCCCATATCCGCAGGACTATTTAAACAAGTGATGAATAAATTGGGCATAGAACACTGCTTGTCAAATACATATCATCCTGAGTCACTGAGAGCACTTCAGCGATTCCATCAAACGTTGAAGAACATGATGAGCACGTAGTGCCTAGTTCAAGAGAAAGACTAGGATGAAGGAATCACTATGCTACTGTTCGCCGAAAGAGAAGCAGTTCAATAATCACTTGGATTCAGCCACTTCGAACTGGTGTTTGGCAACATAGTTCGCGGTCACCTTAACATTTTAAAACACCTCTTGACTTTATCCTAAAATTTAAAACTAAACTTTTTAATGCCGTTAATTTTGCTAAATCACATTTAAGAGAATCTCAATCTAAAATGAAAGTTTGGTATGACAAAATGTCAAAATTCAGGCAGTTTGCTTCAGAGGACAAATTGCTTGTGGCTGTGCCGATATCAAGGCAGGAATTCAAAGCTAGATATTTTGGTCCTTATGTAGTTGTGTCCAAAACTAATGATTTAAAATACATTGTGTTAACATCAGATTGTAAAAGAAAGAAACAGTTATGTCAAATTAATATGTTAAAAGAATATGTTGATAAAAAATGTGATCCTTGTCCATACTAAGAACCTAATATTAACACCATCTCACCTTTAACTTCAGTACTCAAAGAAATAAATGTTATTGAAACCTTTGATAGTGTCCTAGAAAACATTTATAATTACAAACTTAAAAATTCAGAAATACTGGCCAACTTGGATAAGAAACTAGGACATTTGTCATTGTCAGAGAAAGTTGTTGTAAAGTCCGTTAATGCAGATTTGGTTTTACTCTTCCCCAATGTGCCTAATAAAACCAACATTGCTGTACACGATGTTGTCATTGGCAATGCAGTGCAGGTCAAGCAACACATCTCAAGGGTCAATCCGGAAAAAACTTGAAATAATCCGGTCTGTAATAAAATACATGCTTGAAAATGATATCATTAACCAAGATCTGTTAACTAGAGGTCACCATATATTTTAATCCCAAAGCCTGACGAAAGATACAGGTTTAGCACTGACTTCAGATATAGCTTGAATACCGTTTACCCCTCTAAGGCTTACCCCTCTCCTTATATATATTTTTTTGCTGAAATTAATCTTCTTCTTCTCCTCTATTTGTCTGCTCACCATCAATCTCCTTACCTCACTACTGTGTCTCTGATATTTAAATCTAAATTCCATCATGAAAAATTTAAGGAACTGACACATTTACCCACATTAAAATTATAACTGATTTTGTGATTGAATAAACAAAGTGTTTACTGAGTTTAGATGGTGTCATGTTTTATTACCTCGCTGCGTATGAGTGTTACTTTGTTGTTTTTTTCTCCTTTTTTTAGAGTGTTAAGTTGGCTTTTCTTTTCCTTTTTTTTGTGATTATTTCTTTTTTTAAATAGTTTTTTGTGTGTCTGTTTGTTTATATATTCTTTATTTACATCTGAATTTTTATTTTTTCTTTAACGACCAATAAATCGACATTTGCGATTGATTGTATTCTTCTAATGTAGAAGCATAATGCCCTCTCCAATCTCAGCCTGTTTGAAGAATATAAAAACTGCAGTTCTACAATACCCACTAATCTCGGGCTTTCCCAAAGATCATTCTAACTGCAGTTCCACAAAGCTCTCTAATCTCGGAAAGTCAAACAGAACAAAAGAAACACGCATTCACTGATTGACAGTCAGCCAAAAAGCTTTTTTAAAGTAAAAAACAAATAAAAAAATTTTTTAAAAAAAAAGTGAGTACATTTTTATGTCAGATTAAAAAAAAAAAAAAAAAAAAAAAAAAAGTTCATTTATTTATTTTGAGTTTCTAAGGTGTTGTTTACAAGAGATCACATTAATCACATTGCAAAGTCACTAATTAAATTCATGTGATTATCTCTCTTTAATGTCTTTGCGAAACAAAGTGAACTCTTAAAGAAAGATTCCGTGGTACTTTAATTCCCATTAAATTACGTCTCAGTTGCCCACCTGAGTGATTTATGACTTTAGAAATGTGTATGGATTTCGTCTCGTTTTAAAATCATTTTTCACCTTGAAATTAAAATAAAATGAAAGCTATTTTGTGGATGAACGAAGTTTTATTATTTTGTATAAGTTTGTATAAGTTTGTATTGTTTAGTTTAGTTTTCTTTTGGGTTTAATTCTTTCTTTTGGGTTTAATTCTTTTATTTACGTTTGTAATGTTTATTATTTGATTGTATTTTATAATGTTAGTTTTTTTATTGTTTAGTTCATGTTAGTATTGTATATTTTAGGAATGTAATGTTATTTAGATTATGTTTGTATTTTTAGCTCAGGTTTGTATTGTTTATTTTAAGTTTGAAATGTTTTTAGTTTCGGTTTGTATTATTTAGATTATGTTTTACTTTGAAGTTGGTTTAGTAAAGTTTAATATAAGTTTTAAGGTTTGCATTTTTTATTTCGCTCTAATTTTGCATGTTAAAGATTTTATTATGGTTTAGATTAGTTTTAAACGGTTAAATTTGTTCTTAAAAATGTAGCTTAGTTGTCCATTTTCATACTTAATTTAGTTTGTTTATTAAGTCCTCTTACATTTATTTTAGTTTGGTGAATTGTTAATTCCATTAATGTATGGTTTTAGTTTAGTTGTGTAGGTTTATATTTCGTTAGTATTGGCTAGTGAATGATCCCTAGTAGTTCTGTATTTCTCACAAAATTATCATAGACATGACATATGATCATGAAGTTTCATAATTTTTTTTTAATGTCTACAGAGTGGTGGGGAAGCGACAGCTAGATGAACCTTTAAGTTTTATGCTTAGACTTAACATAAAACCTTAATCAAAGCAGGACACCAACGATTCTTATAAAATATGACGACTCACAAAAAAAATTTAATCAACTGGATTAGACCATTAAAAATGCTTCGTAGTCTGCAAAGATATAGTATGGGGAACAAAATCATGTTTCTCTGGGTGAATTTGATCATAGAGCTCTGCTTTTGTTGGAGTTTACTTCTATAGTCTTGTTGTTGCTTTCAAATCTATGACATCATTTTTAGTCAGAGTCCATTTGAAAACACTCGTGCTTGGCTTGTGTAGTGTATATTATTTTTAAAAAAATAGATTTATAAAAATATCGTGTTAAAATAAATAATTAATTTTAGCTACATAATTTTAAAAAAAAAAAACACTCTTGTTGTTGTTTTTGTGTGTTTTTCAAGACAAACAAATTTAAAATAGCAATGAGCATGGCAGAAAATTTAATGTTGAGTGTTTTATTCATACTTTTGTTCCGAGGTGTCTTTGCGCCATTCGAGGTTGACGACGAACCGTCAATCAGTTACCAAATTAACGATACGGAATTAGTTTCGTGTCTCGGTAAATGTGGTCTTTTTCGGGAACTGCCGTGCTCCTGCGATCAGCAGTGCCTCATTCACAGGAAATGTTGTGAGGATATTAAGTCCGTCTGCTGGGAGCTCATTGCGAACGCATAAAGCAGATATGACCGGTATTTTAGCTTGGAGATTCAGTGTCCGTTGAGCAGTTCACATCTGCTCATCGCAGCGTTTCCAAACGTCGGACAGAATGATACCAGCGAAACTTCAAGTATTCAGTCAGCGATGCAAACCCGTTATCTAAAGCAGTTCAAATAATAAACGATGCACCCGTGACTGATATGACCTCGGGGTTATCGTTTATCAACATGAGAATATTTCGATGCTATGCCGTTGCCGCCGTGTCTTTGCCTTTTCGATGGGATATAAAATTTGCCTCACGTTCTTTTAGAAAATATTTGAGTACAGGCTTCGATATATTTTCACCATTTACGTAACACGAGTATGAGCTAACCAGCATCGGCAAAAAAGTATGTTCAAACCAGACCGTGTTTTCCTGGGAGCATTAACTATTGTCCTGCACAAATGAAAGCTATTACTACATTGAACAATCTATTCCAGTCGTTCACATCGTATGTGTACATAAAATTATGGGAAAATAATTTTAATACGTTCCATAAAAAATATTGCGCCACGTGCCAATTAGTGAATAAAATTTCCAAGTTCCCTGTCAGAGGGGTAAAGCTACAAGTACATACATTAACTAAACATAATTTATCGTACAGAACCGACGGCACACTTCGCATATCTAGAAGCTTTATTTGTAAAAGTGTTGAATGCAATTTAGGAAATCTGAAATACATGGAAGACATCAAGATTGATTTTGTCTGTAAAGTTTCATACAACAAACGGAATGCATTTCTGCTGCGGCCTGACGGAACTTGCAAAAAGAAGTATTGGCTGACAATTTCTTTCTCTGCGGACAATTTCTCTTTGATTGTGTACGAAAGACGGTTGTTTAAAGAATTCACCTTCTGCTTTTCGAGTTTCTACACTGTTATCGCCATTACAAACATAGAAGACACTGCAAAGCTAGAAGAACTTCTGGGAAATAAAAGACTCGACCCTGACAGCAACCATCGACGACTCGGTCATTCATCCGTTTGTCACAAACATGGATCAGAAATATTTTAGATACATCAGCAGCTTATCATTCCCTAAATCGCTATTCACATTTTTCTTAAACAACGTGTCGAAAATGCGCTCCATGCTGACCGAATAACAAATAGAGCGAAGGTAAAAGATTTAGCGCGACCTACACTTTCCCCAAAGAGGACTCAGCAGATTTTTTGAATTTTTTTTTTACGCGATACTACGACCGATTACTGTTTTAAGGAATACAACTACTTAATCCTCAGAAAAATGTTTCTGGCTTATGCAAATCAAGAGTGCTTTCAGAATTTCACAGTGAATTCTTCTGCGATTAAACTGCATTTTATTTGGTTGATTTTGTTGACATTAATCTTCAGTTTTATTGGTCTTTAAGGCGGGGCAACAAAGTCCTGCAAACATATTTTCAAAATATCTGCATTCAATATTTTATTATTTTACAGTTGAGTTGACCAAAAATCGTTTGACTGATATTTCAGTTATCCTTAAAGCAGGCCTTTCATTGTGTACATAATTGACCTTTTCGATATTTACAACACGTCCAAAATTATTGTAGTATTTTTTACAACTTTTAATAGAAAAATCTAAATCAAAATTAATTCTGATTGTTTATCCAGGTGCATTTCACGGCATTCATCCATGATAATTTAATAGCTAGTTTGTTTAGCAATGACGACTACACTAAAAAAATATATTGTGTATATGCACCACTATAAAGAGATAGTGTTCCTCCTTGGCAGGAAGTGATTGACAAGGCAATCTTCAACTTACGTCGCCGTCATGATTTGAGCTGTATATATTTTAAAATATTAAAGTGATGGAGCGTTGCAACGATTTTTCAATCGAACTTCCTCGTCCTTGCCTATTTTAGTCAGTGGCATTACTTAGAACAAATGGAAATGGACGAGCATGCAGCCGATGACTGGCGAGCCAAGTGTGTGTGTTTGACTGTGCTCTGGTGTTTTCATTACAGACTTTTTTTTTTTTGTTTAAAGTCTTTTAATTATTTTTTTTATTTCAGACTTTAAAATTTTGATCTTAGACTTTTCATTTTGATTTCGGACTTTCATTTTTATTTCAGACTTTTATTTTTATTTCAGACTTTTATTTTCATTTCAGACTTTTATTTTCATTTCAGACTTTTATTTTCATTTCAGACTTTTATTTTCATTTCAGACTTTTATTTTCATTTCAGACTTTTATTTTCATTTCAGACTTTTATTTTCATTTCAGACTTTTATTTTTATTTAAGAGTTTTTATTTTGGTTTGAGATTTTTCAGTTGGATTTCCTCTTAGATAGGTCTCTCTTTGATGTCGGTGAGTTTCATCAAAGCCGAGGTGCTGGCGATTTTTTCTGAATGCCTAGTCCATCTCTTAGGAGTGAGCTCCTGTTCACGATTTTCATCAATACATATTTAGCCAATAGCCGGTTGAAGTATGGCAATGTGCCTACCAAAATTATTTAGATTACATCCAGTGATGCTGTCTAGTTTTTTGTGTGTTTTTTTTAGCACAATGATACCGGCGGTGAACTTTACGATTAAGGTAACATTTCCAATAAATAGAGGTTTTTTTACGACGGTCTTAGTGGTCTTTGTATTGGTTTTGCATACTTTTCGTTGAACAATTTCTTGTAAGTTTGCGTTTTCTAAAACGATAAATACTGTCGGGCTCTCCAACAACAAAATAAACTTAAGATATTAAAGATGTTTTACATTTTTACAAAAAAAATACAATAACGTTATTGAGAGTGCGTCGTGTTGAACTTTATAACTACTGAAATATTACATTAGGAAACGGGATTAGCCGACCTTCGAGACAAAGCTCTTTATGTCCCCCCAAAAAACATTAGCCCTGTATTCAATTATCTGGCTGCGATGCGGCATGTTGAGATGTCTATTGGCCAGGACAGCCATTTTAATCACTAATGTACTGGGCTGTATGTAGCTTTTTTGTTGTTGTTTTTTTTAAATTTTACATAACAAGACGAACGTAATCTTTTTTTACCTTAATATCGTTGATAAAGTCCTATACGTAACAAGTTGCCGAATAGTCATATACTTCATCAGTTGCCGAATAGTCATATACTCCACAAGTAGCCGACTAGTCATATACTCCACCAGTAGCCGACTAGTCATATACTCCACCAGTTGCCGACTAGTCATATACTCCACAAGTAGCCGACTAGTCATTTACTCCACCAGTAGCCGACTAGACCTATACTCCACCAGTTGCCGACTAGTCATATACTCCACCAAATAGCCGACTAGTCCTATACTCCACCAATGGCCGACTATATTCTAAGTGTTTTAATTTAAAACCCAGATTTTTCTTTTCAAGATAATCAAAAGATTCAAGAATCTCGAATAATATATTCTGTTGATTATTGCTTACGATGTCTAGCAACTCCATTTAGATACACATTTTTAACATGTAATGTACAAGGATGGCCCAGAGCTCATTAAAGATACTTGGTACCAAAGAGAACAACAAAAGACTCGGAAAACAAACACAACGGCGTTCATGGTTGTAAACATAAAGATGCATATAACAGATTGTCATAATTATAAAAAACGTCCCTTGATGGTATACTTATTATTGACTCATAAACTAAATCATCTTCAAATGACAGAAGCTCGTGTTGGACATTAACTAGTATATTCGTTGATGCGATATTACATTTTACTGATATCTTCTTAAGACTCTAAGATGCACTGGACAGATTACAATTTTTTTTTAACGTTTACAGACAATAATCTTTGAATATTTACAGATTTTGTTACAGACATGTATATACATTTTGTCATAGACATTTACAGAAAGTTTGCCTTGGACATTTACAGACAGTTTGCCTTGAACACTTTAGACATTTTTTCAATACACATTCAATAAATACATTGTTTTTTTTCCCTTCAGCTTTCGTTCGTCGTTTAAAGAAAAAAATGATTTTCAGCCAGCTGTTAATGACTCTGGCGATAATAAACAGCATTGGGCCCCACGTTTCTTGTTTGAAGGATCCAAGCAAGTTTCGTCCAACGATGAAAGAACTTGAAAACTCTAAAAATAAACTCCATCAGTATTATTCGAACACGAGATCCAGCACGCCTTTTTCCAACAGGGGACTTTGTGGAAAACTGACAGATGGACCATGTTTCTGTGACATTCAAAGCACCGTCAACGGGACGCATTTTAAAGACACACACACACCATGCCCTCACGTGCTTACACAAGACAGTCAGGCAGCTTTAATCGATTTGACCAACAAATCTATTACATTCCCCTCATATACCAACGCCAACGTTATTTATGGGTGTCCTCAGACGGGTTTTGATCTGATGCATGCATATTTAAACTTTAATATTTCGATGCAGATTAGTACAAAAAATTTATTAGAAATCGAATCTGGGCTGTCGGAGGGCTACAGCGAAATATTAAACAGTTTGCCCGTGTTTGATAAAACGGCAGGATGCATATATAAAAATAGTATAAATTTTCACTGCAATGCCAAAAAGGACTCAGTACCAATGTTTTATCATGGAGTTCTATTTACACATAAAGACGAGTATGGAAATACAGGAATAACATCAGATTTAAAAGCACTTTTTGTAAAAGCTCTTTTTTTCCCGCCCCTGCAGTCGAATCATGAGTTTCCTCGTATCAATCAAAGTGAGATGGACAATATTCTAGATACATGTTTCCAAAGTGTATTTGACCGTAAAACAGATGTGCGCTTATTTTTTCGTGAGCATGTTTTGACCCTTTATAACCCCAAAGCCAATGAAGGCATGCCATGGGTCAGTATCGAATGTCTGGTTTCTGGGAAAACGTCTCCTCATGCCGTTAGTTGTCAAGTCAGAGAGTGTATTGACGAATACGTTGTGGATTGGGCCGCAAACGAAACTTGCTACAAGAAGAATTTTCTGCATGTGGGTTTCTCCAACGAATACCTGACCCAGCGACCAGAGGATCTAGAAGGGCTTCTACATTTCGCGGTGTGTTTTCTTAAGAGCCATATGGGAATCAACGTCTTCGAGGCGATGGCACCCGTTAGGAAATATCACGACGACAATCTGAGGAAGCCCGTTTACTTAATGACATTCATGTTCTTCGAGCCGGAAGAAGCCTTGGCGGTAGAGGCTCATCTGGTGGAAGATCTCACGGTCTTATCATCCGCAATGAAATATTTACTGAGATACAAATATGAGGGGAACATAAAGAAGCGTGAGGTAACAATGATTTATCGAAGTAACGAGTCCTGCTACAGCTCGTTACATTATCAGTCCCTGTTCGGTCCCAGCTTTCTATCCCCGGTGATTGTCAACAAAAACATAAATCATTTCATTTGCCTTTGTTCTGTTCCTTTCTTTCCAGAGGAAGACGGCAAATGCAATGTTTTGAAATGCCCGCTTGTTTGTTACAATGAACACAAACCCAAACGATATATTAGAGCGGATCTTGACAAATTTAAAGATTGCTTTAAAAGCGATTAGTCCTCAAATTTTATCAGTTTCTTATGATAAAGACATTACGAGTGTGGTCAGTAAAAAATATGTACACACTGATAGGGATTACAGCAATTGAGCTTAGAAAAGACTTTTGTAACTATAGTTATAAACACTAGGAAAAATAGGATTGGATCAAAACTACATCTGTTTAAGCTAATATAATCAGAGTTTTAAAAAAAAATTAGACTACTATGATATTATAAACATCTTTTTGGCCCTACAGCCCATGTATGGCTTTGGCCTGCCTCTCTAAATCCTTCTAATCAGACTAAACTAATGCATTTCTTGCCATGCTTGGATTCCAAATTGTCGTAAATCTTTTTGCACATCATCCATTCATCTAGACCTTGGTCTGCCTTTGACCCGTTATCATCTGGAGTTTTGGTAATGCCCCCTATTCACTCCATTGTCATTTGGCATTCTCTCTATTTGTGCTGCCCAGCGTAGCCTACCCTTTTGTCTGCTACTTTCGTGGGATCCTGATATAGATTGTACATTTCATGTTTGGTTGTTATTCCGGATCCATACTTATCCTTTTTTGGTCCACATATTTTCCTGATAACTTTTCACTCCCATGTCGTTAATATGTTTCCTGCCGTTTTTGTTGGAGTCCGAGTATCACTTGCATACTGAGGCATAGCAATGGGGGGGGGGCAGGGGGGGACAGATTTCCCGGGAGCCAGCCAGTTACGGGCGCCAAAATGTGCTTTGATATTATTATATTGATGAAAATAATGGGTTTGTGAGTATAAAAAAAGAAAAAGGGGCGCTTTAAAATGGATCTTGTCCCCGGGCGCGAATCTTGTCCCCGGGCGCCACACTGCCTAGCTTCGCTTCTTCTTGCATATGTTACGACTGGTCTGATTTCAGTTTTATAGATTTTTTTTCTGTTGTAAAGTTTTAACTTTTGAATATTTTTCTGACTACTGAAGTATACCCCGTTTTTAGCTGATGGTATTTCATTTACTTCTGTTAGTAATTCGTTTGTTTCATTTAATAAAATTCTTAGGTGTTTGAATTGAGTTCCATTTTTTCATAAGTCTCGATCCAAATTTTAATGGCTTCATCTGTCTGTTCTTCTCTTATCAATTGTAAATTTTTTGGTGGTTAACGTCCAGCCCTGCTTGCAGCTATTCGACTTCTAAATCAATAAAGGATTTTGATATACCTTTAATACTTTTCATTAGCAGTGCTATGTCGTCGGCATATCCAAGCTACAGAAGGTGTTGATTGTAGAGAGTTCCCATTGGTGGTGGGTTTTTGGGTTTCCTGGAGTTTCAATATATATGCTTCTTAAAACTCTCGCTAATGTTAGGTTAAATAGCAATCAAGTCTGTGAGTGTCCTAGGCTTAGGCCTCGTCTAATCTCAAATTCCCTTTAATATTCTCTTTGAACTTTGATTTTGCTTTTTGATTGGATAAGCATTACATGCATCATCAAACTTAAGTACTGTTAATATTCAACATAATCTTTTTTGTTACTCTATAATTTTGTAAGTATCAACTTTAACCAGGAGCCGCAAATTTGTTTAAAAAAAAAAAAAATACATTGTAGTAATAATGTGTAAATAAGTGCTTACAGTAATTAGGTATTTTTATTTCAATCTGGCATAACAAATTTTTTTGTTACTCTATAATTTTGTAAGTATCAACTTTAACCAGGAGCCGCAAATTTGTTTAAAAAAAAAAAAAAATACATTGTAGTAATAATGTGTAAATAAGTGCTTACAGTAATTAGGTATTTTTATTTCAATCTGGCATAACAAAGTGCCATAATTTTAATGTGTTGTGTTAAAATTGGTTTCCTTCTTGGCATTTTTTGAAGATTTAATTTAGTGAAATTTTTTTTTAAAAATATAGTTTATTTGTGTTTTAATTGAAAATTTTGTGAATAATATATATTTTTTAAAAGTTTTGTTCTATATTGAAGGGATTTCCAATTAGGTGGATACACAGTTTTTTTTCTTCATATGGTTTCTTTTTTTGATAAATACCTTCCCATCGTTACGAAAGGAATTCTGTTCAAATATTTGTCCTTTTTTTCAATCTGTAAATTCTTTCATTTATCAACCAAGTCCCTCCTTTCATTTCTAAACCTTTTAATTGATCGCCCATCAAACCCATGGGGAGTGTGGTCATTCTGCATCATCAACTCCCCCCCCCCACATATCCATTAAACAGATGGTGCATGTGGCTATTTGAAGTGGTCAAACACCCCCACCTACCCATCAAATCCATGGAGCATGTGGTTGCATTATTGGTGGTAAAAACATCACCCACATTTCTATAGAAAACAAAGAGTATTTGGTCTTTTAATGGGGTGACACACCACACACCAAGGCATCAAACCGAAGAGAAAATTCGGTCATTCTCTGTAGTCAAACACCACTAACCTATCCAATCAAACGGATTGGGCATATGGTCATTCTCTGTTGTAAAACACTACCCACCTACCAATCAAACACATGGCGCACCTGCTTTTTCCGTGTGGTCATACGTTTTTCTGTAGTTGTCCTGTTGAGATGGTCAGTCTTAAGTAATTTTAATGTTTGTTCATTTATAGCATTTTAAATGTTAATTGTTTATCTACAACAAAACATGTTCATTGTTCAGTATAGCAAACATGTCCAGTGTAAAACTAATACACACATGTCTAGTAATCAGGTTCAGCCTGTAATAACAGTGTCCAAGTGTTCAGCATACACAAACAGTGTCCAGTGTTCAGCCTACACAAACAGTGACCAGTGTTCAGCTCGAAAAAAACAAACTCCTTGATTAAAAAACAAGCTCAAACACAAACAAGCTTGTTATGTTCAAAAACATGTTTCTTTACGGTGTATAAGTGTTTTGGTGTGATTACTTGCAACAATTTGAATGACTAAAAAATGTTCAAAATGAATATTTGGCTTCAAAATGTTCAAAATGAATATTTGGCTTCAAAATGTTCAAAATGAATATTTGGCTTCAAAAATGTTCAAAATGAATATTTGACTTCAAAAATGTTCAAATGAATATTTGGCTTAAAAAATGTTCAAAATGAATATTTGGCTTAAAAAATGTTCATTTTATTTTTTATAACTGTATACATTGAAACGAAACCCAGATCTGATAAATGTGTAGCGCTGTACAGCCCCACCACTCCTTTGTTGGGAAAAGGTTGTTCACTACCTTTTTATTCTAAAGAAGGCAATCAAACTATGTAATTTCTAGAAGTTTTCTTAAGAGCTCCAAAACGCTCACTATAAATAAATCAGGCAGCTCTTGTAGCCGGAATAAAGATATCAGTGTTAATTTTTCAAGACACAAGACATATTGTTATTTGCCAATACAAAATCATACTCTTTGTTTGTGTGTAATAATAATAAATTTATTTTCAAGGATTCCACTCTTTCCTTTTTTTTGCTGTAAGTTAATATAGCTTTGTTTCTGTCCATTTTTTAAAATTTTTTTTTTTTGGTATTCATTACATAAACGTAATTGAATAAATGAATTGAATATTGTTAACATTACAAGCTTTTGAATCGTTTTTCTTTGTATACTTGTTTTCAGTCCATTGTTATGTAGTGTTGGAAATAACGAGCCATCTTTAAAATTGAATACATTTATTGTAAAAACACAAAACGGTATGTAACAAACTTAAGGTCCAGGCTGAGATTTTTGTTTAAAACAAAATCCCAAATGACATAAACGAAAGCGTCATTTGGAATTATTGTTACAATCTATAAATTCATTTAAAAATGCGACGAGCAATTAATGTGTACGCTGCGATACCGTTGCATGCATGTTCTTTGCAATGAAATGGAATCGGTGAACCCGCTTCACCTTAACCCCATCTTCAAGGTTTGGCTTTGTTTTGCTCAGGACGAATCGTATGCTTTTTTATCGCGTCCAATCTGTTTCAGGATTAATTTTTGATATTACCAGTTTGGAAAAAAAGCCATCACACACTGATGAGGTGGTTGCAAATAAAATTTGCAATCCTAGAACCAACTTTGCGACATAGTGATAGGACAAGGCCATTTCAAATCCAAAAGTCACTACACGGAAAACAAGTTTTTGCAACAACCCATCAGTTATCAAATCAATAAAAATATTCTTGAATTAAATTGTCCTTCGATGGTAGATCGAAATGGAGAGTACAAAAGTTGTTAATAAATAAATAGTATTTTTAAAAATTCATATAGACCATGAAAAGAATGAGAAATATCTTCGCTATGAATTGAATATATATTTTTATCACATCAAGTATATTTTCATCGACGTAAGGCCCTTTTTCATCAACATAAGTGTTTAGCTGTGCTCTTCTTTTATAACGTTGCATGCCCTATTTGGAGCATCATTTTTAAAGCCATCAATGCCATGGAATCAAGCATTCAAAATGAAATCCCAGGGTAAACGACTACGTATGAGTCCATCGATATTGTATTGAATCAGGACGAAGTTGTCATTTATCCAACATAGTTCTTGAACTCACTTGACTTGTTAGTCATTCCGTCACACTAAAAATTAACACTTAAAATTGGCGTGCCGATCATTCTTTTACGAAACATAAAATTCACCACTAATTTGCAATGATACCAAAAACATGATGAACAATACCATCGAAATTACTATTTTGAATGGAAAATTTAAAGGAGAAAATTGATTGTTGCCATGCATCGCAATGATTTCAACAGATATGCCATTTGAATTCAAACGTCTGTAGTTTTCGGTTTGACTCGCATTTGCAATGACCGCCAACAAAGCACAGAGACAATCGCTACAAGCGTGTGGAATACATTTGGAAAACCCATGCTTCTCCTATGGACAGCTGTGTACGGCCGGCTCTTGCTTCTCCTATGGACAGCTGTGTACGGCCGGCTCTTGCTTCTCCTATGGACAGCTGTGTACGGCCGGCTCTTGCTTCTCCTATGGACAGCTGTGTACGGCCGGCTCTCACGCCGGAAAACGTTCTAATTCATTCGTGTACGCACCAGACGGTAAAGGCATCATAACCATCTTAATGAAGTCCTAGCAATTGTTATGCGGGACATGTGAAAATGTCAGAGGACAGCCTGCCCCCAAAAAAAATGATAAATGGTGAGCACGAACAAGGGAAGCGGTCTTCTGGCGGGCAGAAGAAGCTGTCAAAGACAACCTGAAAGCCTCACTAAAAGCGTTCGACATAAACACAGACTTGTTGGAGGAACTAGCAAAGGATCGGAAACCATGGCATTCCCTTTGACACAGGAGTTCCATGGAGCATTAAGTTAGCAGATCAGCGGCTGCAGAGCGCAAGAGACATGCCAGTAAGGCCCGGTCTGACTCTGTCCCATCATTTCCCGGCACCTACTGCACAAAAAAGTTCGTGCCAGAATCGGCCTCATGAGACATCTGCGAACCTACAGACATAACTAGCACACATCTGATGACTTAAAATGGCCATGGATAATAATAATAATAAAGGTCATTTCAAAAACACGCTTCATCCCCAAAGGCTCGAAGCGCGGTACAACTGACGAAAAAAAAAAAACAATAAGGAGAGTTGGACACAATAAAATTGTAAAAGAGTGGGGTTAAAAAACTCTTATAAGAGTTGAGAGAAATAGCTTGAATCAGTGTGAGGAAAGTAGCTGTTGTAAGAGAGAGGCAAATTAGCTCTTATAGGAGTGGGAGAAAAGCACTTCTAATATTTTGGCAAGATAAATGTTTTGAGAGTGGGACAAAATTGGTGACATAAGACTGGGTCAAAATAGCTGGTAATAGAGGGGGATACAAAGCTCTAAAAGATGTGGCAATATAGCTGGTAAATAATATTGGTGTTACTTAGATGATATAAGCATCAGACAGCTTATATCTTTTTAGACTAGAGCAACATAAATCTTATAAATGCAGGGCATTTTATCAAGTACTAACACTCGCCCCCTTTATGCCTGTGATAGAATATCTCAGTGTCCGTTTGATATTTATTTATGCTTTTTTTTTTTTGGTTCAAATACTTGAAATCAAATTGATAAATGAAGATGCTCATGTAACTATTTTCCTGATGTGCCAGGCTTACACAATCTTGTTTTCACGAAGTATATTGTATTATTAAAACAGGACAAAAAACTCACACAGCTGGCATATGCTTTACATTTAAATAATCTATAACTCATTCATCAAACAGGCTTCATTTCGTCACGTGATGACTATGGTTAGATGGAGGAAAAAAAAATCATTCCTTGATTATCTACAATCCCTAATTCATAAAGAATCAATACATGATTTATTTGATAAATTTTTGAAACTATACGTGAAATGTATATTTCGATAAAAACCAAAAAAGCCAAAACATCTACGTATAATATAAAGACAAGGAGCTGTACAGCTTGTTATTTAGATAACAAGCTATTTAACATATTATTTAATGGATGAGATATCCATGGAAATATTAAAGATTCCTTTAATGTAACAAATGAGTCAACTTTTATGTAGAGTGCATTACAAAATTCTGTTACTAAACATTTAATAAAATTGTTTTGGTCAATCGCACAAATTGGTGCATCGACCCATCAAAATATGTTGAAGCAACTAAAATATTTAAAGGTGCCCTTTATGGACGTTCTGAAATTAACTCCCTTTAAATGCACAATTTTCTAAAAATAGAATAAGGCTAATTAATGTCATTTTAATCCTCCCCCAATAGCATGTCCTTCCTTAGGTAATAAATACGGCTGTGAATCAAATCAAAGTTAGTTCCTAGCAAGGTTTTGATGAAACAATTTCAGTTGTTGGTTTTTTTTATTTTTAATTTGTTGCTTTAAATCGTATACATAAAAATTAATATGTTTGAACCTCTTTTCAAATAATATACTGTTTTGATCTTTTAATTGTATTCTTAAAACTTAAAATGACTTCATTCAAATGGATTTCCGTCTCTTGTTTACGTAAGTATTGCATTTGTGTGTGTTCTTATCTTTGAATCCAATTATAGACAGAACCAGTGAGAGGGTAAGAAGGAGCAGACAAACACATTCACCAAATAAATCAAATCATTATCTGAAAATAGAATGTACAGTGGAACACCGCTATAACGCGATGATCGGGGTCGATCAAATCGGATCGCGTTAAAAGCGGGGTTGCGTTAATGCGCGGTTTTACAACATTGAACCGGAAGAAAGCCTCGTTTTCGGCATTAATTTTTAAACTAGTTTGAACGTGGTGCGTTTAGGGGCTCATTTTCTACGATATTTTGAAAAGTTGTGATTTTTTTTCGCTTTAAAAAATGGCTTTCCAAGCAATGGAAAAAATGTTCAAAGAACTTAGGCCTGATGGAGTAAATGGATTTAAAATTGCGGGAGCCATGCTACGACCGCGTTATATCCGAATTCGCGTTATGCCGGGGCGCGTTATAGCGGGGTTTATGAATTTATGAATTCATGAAAAAATGAATTTATATATTTTTAAGTCTTTAATTTTTATAAAGTTAAATAAATTAACATAAATTAGTACAAAGACTTAATAATATATTAATTCATTTTTTTATAGTGTATAAAAATTATAAGTTAAAGACAAACTGTTGTAAGGTAACAGCTTTCGCTCGTATATTAGTGATTCATGTGCTATTGTAGAACCTTATCAAGCAGAGTATAAATTTAATTTTAAAAAAAAACGACTGAGGATCTGGCGTGGAATCTGTCTTAGAAAAAAGCACTGGGGGAGTCATAAACTTTTTATATGAGCTATATAAATGAAGTGATTGATCTTCACCAAAGTTAAAACATATACACTTGATTATCCATATTCAAATACCAAGAGGTACGTAACTCCTGATCTCCATTCACATGGTGCTGGGGGGCCCTAATTTCATTTTTTCTTGATATAAGCTATGTAAAGATCAGTAGGCTTGAACAACACTATAGGTTCTATGTGAATTGATGAAAATAGGCCTTGCTTGGTATAGCAATACCCTTTATTGTTCATATTAAAATTTGGTGGATTTAAAGTTAAAAATATCGAATCGAGTCTCAGGCGGACCTAGATTTTTCCGAACAGCTCTATCTAGGCGTTTTTAAACCGTTTTTAATTGGACAAATTTTACATTTTAAATGTATTTACTTATCGGTCTGATTTTTTTATAGGGCCCCTTTCTCAGTCATTGCTAAATCGGTACAGTTATGGGATGGGTCCCATGGTCCCCTCGATTAACTTAAAAGAAAAAGGATTGTAAGTATGGTATGTGTTAAAATTAAATTTTTATCGTATTCCAAAAATAATTAGAAAAGTAGCTCTTACACATGCTTCGTAGTGGTTATTAAATTAAATCTAGAATGTTCCAGAAAGTTCTAAATTGTTCCAATGGGATATAAAGTGGGATCGAATGGATTACTTAAAGGTTAGTTAGATCTATTTATATCTATACTGTCCCGGAAATTACTTTCCTCTCAGTTCCAAGGAAAAATTTTTGTATCAGGGAACCCAAAAGGGATAGGGATCCCATCATAATCTGTATCCCACCAGGAAAAAGGATCCCATCAGAAAACGGGATCCCTCGTGGATCGGGATCCAATTTGTGAATGAATCCACTGGGATGGGGACACACGGAATCAGAATCAAACCGGTATCGTGAACTCAATGGTATTAGGATCCCACCGGTGTCGGGATCGAACCGGGGTCGGAATTTATCGGGAGTAGGATACAGGCCAGTATCGGGATCAGACCAGTATCCGTATCTTACTGGGAAACGGGATCACACCAGGATATTGATCCAACGGGATCGGGATTCCATCGGTCTTCACTGAAATCGGGAACCCACAAAGATCGGGATAGCACCGTGTTCAGGATTCAGCCAGGATTGGGATTGAACTGGGATCCAAACGAAGTCAGAATCCCTCCGTATACTGGGATACTGTCGGAAAACGGGATCCCAATGGAAAACGGGATCCGATTGGGATGTCTCCGCGATCGGGATCATATCTGGGAACCAAAAATTTACAAAAGTTATTCTAAATGTGTGTTTATAAGAGAAAAAAATATTTTTGTTAATTTTTTTACTAATTTTGTTAAACATCGTCCTTATTTCCAATGTTAATGTTGAAGGAATCTTTCCGAATGTAATTCCCAGCAACGCCAGGTATATTGGCTAGTATATAAATATACCCAACAAAAAAAAGAAGCTTATAGTAACGTTAAAGGTATCCACTAGTAACTTGAAACAACCCGCAACGTGATCCAATCGGGAATTGAGATCAAACCGGGATCTGGATCCTATCAGGAAATGGGATCTCACCAGAGACCAGGATCAGCATGCCACTGGTACTGGGATCCCACTGGGATCGGGATCCACTAGGATCGGGATACCACCGGAAACAGAATTTCGACGGGATAGTGATCTTATATGGAAACTCTCTCTTATCGGGATCATGATCCCGCCGGAATCGGTATACATCGGTATCAGGATAGGGATACCAAACAGATCGGGATACCGATGGGATAGGATATCAAAAGGATCGGGATCCATCCAGGATCTGGATCCTTTCGGACATCTCCATCCTACGGGATCGAGAACTTACCGGGCTCGGGAACCCACTGGTTTTTCGGATGCCACTGGGATAGAGATACCACCAGGATCGGAAGACCGAAAGGTTTCGGATCCCATCGGCATTGGGATCCAGAGGGATCGGAATCTCACCGGGAAACATGATCGGGATACGACATGATCGGGTGCCCCCAGGATTCGGAATACCGATGGCATCGAGAACCCAACGGCGTCGGGATTTCCAAGGGATTCCACTGGATCAGGATCCAACCGTTATCTAAATCAACCGTTATAGGTGACAACACTTGAAACATTTGCGTCTATTGCCTCAGGCTTTATAGCACCCAGTGCATGATAACCTCAATAAGTATCCCTTGCAACCGGGGAAATAGCCTCATCAACACAAGGCACAAAAACATTGCAAATCCCCTCTACATGCATGAGAACAAAAATAATCAATAAATTTATTGTGGGCCCTTGAGATATGGAAGAAGAACCCTACCAGGAACCAAATCAAAATGGAAACATTATACCGTCGAGAAACAGGATACTAAAAAGAAAAGATATTCAATAGTTAACAAAAGCCAGCCGTTAACGCCATCCCATCGGGTAAGGGAATCAAATCGGGATCATTTCAGGAACTGAGATCCCATCGGAAACAAGGATCCTACCGGGAAACGGGATCTTACATTAAGCGGGGCCATAAAGGGATCGTGAAGATATTCGGATTGCTTTCCAAGCGAGATCAGGATCCAACCAGGAAATGAGTTTACTAAAGATCTGGATCCCACCGAAATCTGGATCCCAAAATGTTTTGGGATTACACCTGAAAACAGGATCATACAGGACTCAAAATCCCACTGGGATCGGGATACCAAGGGGATCGTGAACACATGGGGATATAGATTCCACTGGGATAAGGATCCCCATTGTAGAAGGATCCCACCGGGAGTAATATAACATTGGTAAATGAAAGAGCGTTAGAATTTATTGTTATTCGGAATCCCATCCCGAAAAAACACCGGTTATATTGGCTAGTTTATATATATAAACAAACATAATTGAATACAGAGACTTGATGCATGTGGGTGTGATTCGTTTGGTAATGTTTTGGGGCGGTAGGTTTGATCCACGGTCATGTTAAAGATTTAGTGAAGCAGGTTTCATTTAAATCTTTAATCAAACAAACTGTAGTATGTTTTGTATATTTTTTTCAGTTGTTCTTGCTGGAACTGAAGTTACAAAGGAAAAATGCGACACCACTGACGACAAATTGTATATGTTAGCAGATCTCACTACAGACGGCAGTTCCATCATTAGACATGTGTCTGATTTTTTTCGATTTTTTCTCTCCAAGAGACAAGGTGCTTCTAAAGAAATGGGCGTATATTTCATTGAACCATTTCAAGAGACATCAATTCAATTCGACCTAAACAACAACACAGCTGAGAACATTATTTCAGCTATAGAAGACTTAGAAACATCCAATTCATTCAATAGATCTATTCACCCTGATTATTCAGATCTGTCCAAAGCACTGAATTACACACAGCAAGTTGTAGGAAATGACACGGCACGGCGTGATCATGTTAAAGATTACATCATTGCGGGATTTTTTATCTGCGACGGTTATTGTCGAAGGACAGCAGACTTGTTTAAAACAAGAAATACAACTTTTGGTGAGAAGCAATTAATACTTTTTCTGAAATCAGAGTACAGAGAATTAGACACAATGTTTCATGAAGGAACTTTCACGTACATACATATTTACAAAACAGGTCATCTGGATAGCCTTGTAAAGAGTTTACACTTCTTATGCCAAGAATGTTCTGCAGGATGGCTCAGTTTTATAGATAAAAAAGTAATTTTTAAAAATACATGTTACAAGGTTTTCAGATCAAACACAGTGCTGAACTGGTTTGATGCAAGAAAACATTGCGCCTCAGAAAATGCTGATCTCGCTGCGGTAGAAACTAGGGACGAATTGATGTTTTTAAATCAGATATTACACAGTTTCTATCTTGAAAATAAATTGGTTCACCTGGAGGAAGATGTGATTCCTGTTGGCCTGACTACTAGGTATAATGAAATGAAAGTATTCTACTGGATAAATGGCCGACCCGATCGTGTAGTGAGGAAAAATGTAATTTTAAAAAGTGCAAACAATCCTGAATGTGTGGCATTTTATTATTCCCAACAAAATGCAACAAGAAATTTGACAGCTGTAGGAGATGACGACATTAGTTGGTTGGTTGATGAGTGTGAAAGAATAAAGGCACAAACCATTCTATGTGAGAGATATACCGAAAACTTCTTTTATTTTGTAAATGAAACTGTTTCTAAAAATAATGGACGTTTGATAAAACACATTATAACAAAACAAAAGAATGAATTTTATGCATCAGATCTCCTATCTGGCAATGCGATGTATTCTATTTTTAACTTATATTCTGCACCATTATCTCGAACTAAATTTTATGCGAAAAAATATATTAACTTAATGTTTGATTGTAGAGATGGATTAAAATTTGTATTTTACATTCATGTTTGTAACAATGTAATAGATTGTGATAACGGTAGGGATGAGTTATACTGTGCCTTTCCTAGACACAATCCTTTTCTGTTCAAGAATAATCGTTGCATGGATTTTCCACACTTTCGTAACAACAGGGTTGAGGTGATATGTGATGAATGTATGGGAAGACGGTGTTCTGATGGTACATGTGTACCTATGCATTGGTTGTCACGTGATAGGGAGCAATGTTCGTTGTATAATACAACGGATGGAAAACATTTTCTAAATGTTTCTCAGAACTGCGGAGAAAATTGTAATTTCATTGAAAAGTTTATTCATGAAATTGTGATTTGTAATTCTAAAAATGGTTTAAAATCAAATGTGCTATTCAGTAATACTTTAACTCTGTTATCAGACATCACATGGGCCCCTAAGTGTCTCTACATACAGGGTCGCCGTGGAAAAATACTTGGATGTCCTGATATGACCCACTTAGATAATTGTGAAAACTTTGAATGTCCTGATACTTTTTTTAAGTGCTATAAATCTTATTGCATTCCAATTTATTTGATGGGTGATGGAATAATGGACTGCGTGTATGGTGAAGATGAGCATTTTAAAATATCCAGTGGTGATTTCTTATTTAATTGTGAAATGCATTTGTCCTATACTATTTACCTTCATCCCTTCCAAGTTTGTGATGGAATCGCCCATTGTCCATTAAATGATGACGAGCTCAACTGTAACTTCAAATGTCCCCATGGGTTTACTTGCCTTGGGAGAGGAGTTGCGGTAAGAAACCACTCAGAGATCGGTGTCATTAGATCTTTTGACATTTTTGATTGGCGAAGTAAATATCTAAATGTTTCCGGGATAGATCTGTCTAATATCAAAGAAGCCTACGTATTACCTTTCCTGTTGGAGCTCCAAGCGTCCCATTGCAGTATAAGTCATGTTGACAACATTTTATATAAACATTTTCAATATCAACCGATTTACACGGTAAATCTAAGTTACAATAACATTCTTAAACTGAGCAATGACGGAAGTTTATTGTATTTAAAGAACATGAGGTTTCTAAGTTTAGCTTCAAATAAACACCTTTCTATTTTAGAAATCAACAGTTTTAGCTTGACAAAGTTGCACACGCTGGATGTTTCTTTTACAAATATTTCAGAATTGAACCTTGATGCTCCACAAAAATACAGCCCATTGCGTTATTTAAATTTATTTAACACTAAAATTAAAAAAATCCTACTTGGCACTTTCTTTGAAGAAATGTTTTTGGATTTTCTTGATATCCGCCAAACTTTGCTTCAACAGCAAACAGTGAGTGAATTATTAAAAGTAATACCAATAAAAGAACATTTAAGCACAGATCAATTTAAATATTGTTGCCCTCAAATTATTGGCTCAAAAACACCTAGGCATGTGTGTCATGCACCATCAGATGGCATATCTTCATGTGAAGATCTTCTCGGTGACGTGTTGAAACGTTCACTTCTGTGGCTTGTCGCCATCATCTCCATTTGTCTAAACGTCATCGTCTTGATATTCAGGTCTGTTTATGAACGTGGCGTTCTTAAAATGGGTTATGGAGTTTTTATAACGAATCTCGGTGTTTCTGATTTTATCATGGGCGTCTACCTGTTACTTATCGCTGCAGTCGATGTTTATTTCAGAGACAGTTATGTGCTTCATGAGACAGATTGGCGTCATAGTCTCTTATGTAAGACAGCTGGGTTTTTATCAACATTGTCAAGTGAAACTTCTACATTCTTTGTTGTACTCATAACACTGGACAGGTTTTTAGTGATACGGTTTCCGTTTGGAGAGTACAGGCTAAAAAAATGGATTATCATTATATCAGTTGTCATGTCCTGGGTCATTGGGTTCATTTTAGCTTTACTTCCTATCATGTATCAACAATGGACGATCTACTCATCTAACGCCATGTGTCTTGGTTTACCGCTGACTACCAGCAGGCAGCAAGGTTGGCAGTATGCAGTTGGCGTTTTCATTGTCTTAAACTTCATTTTATTTATATGTACAGCCCTGGGCCAAGTTTCAATATTTTTCTCAATGTCCAGAAAACATATAACCAGCAACATTGCCCAAGCGGCAAGAAGAGAACAGGACATCACCGTTGCTAAGCAACTGTTCCTCATAGCGCTGTCCAACTTCCTGTGCTGGTTTCCTATCTGCGTCATCGGGCTAAGGTCTTTAAACGGATATGAAGCGAGCCCTGACACGTACGCCTGGTTCGTTATATTTGTTCTGCCTCTGAACGCCGCCGTCAATCCTCTTATCTACACACTACCTGTGTTATACAAAAAATGGCTTCAGTTCAAACGGGGTGTTGGTCACTAACAATGAAGACCAGGTAATACATTCATGTGCTATCATCTTGCTGAAAATATATATTTGTTAATTCTGTTAATATTGATCACTATAAAATAGACATTTATTTCACTATTATTGTGATCATATTCAAATTATAAAACAAAAGCTTTGGATATGCATTGCACATCACACATCCATGTCCCTTTACAGGGCTTTTTATGCGTCGACTTTTCATATCACGTAAAAAATATCCATTACTCTAGTTGACGTGCCCTTTTGGCTTTCTCTATATATTATAATGTAATATATAAGTATATTAAATTGATGACCTATTATAAAGAGTTTGTGAAACTTCACAATTAGCTCGAAAACATTCTTCTTCGTTTGCATTTGTTTGAAAGCTTCTACAAAATCAATTAATTAAATTATACATTAAAAGTTTTAAATGGGCCTTTTTTTTCTTGTCTTTAAACCATCAAATGACCAATAAATAAAAACTTAAGTAAAATTCTAAATGAAATGAAATCTAACAAATGTATTCATATTATTTTAGTTATAGTTTTAGTCCCAACATTTAGTAAAATCAATCTGATCAAACAAACAAGCAATCGGTTATATAACAGATTAATCAATGAAGATTTGTACTGACCAGACAGTTACGTAGTTATCATATTTTTTTTTTTAGTAGGCATTACAATTTTCTTTTAAATATTTTTATCAAGAAAATTTTTTTAATGGTTTTGTTTTCTCTTCCATAAATTAAACTTTCTGAATTTGAGCATTTAGAGCAGGGGTCTCCAAACATTTCAAGCCAAGGGCCGCAATAACGATCAAACAACAGTTCATGGACCGACTACACATTCGTGGTACAAATAAAAAAGAAGAAAAACATGGATTTTGTTTTTAATTATTTAATTATTTTATTTTATTTAGTTATTATTTGATAACACATTGATACACTACACATTAACACCTGTATTAGCGGGAATGGTGAAATGGTTTTCTGGATGGCAAAATAGCTGACATTTCTGACTTTAGCTTTGATGTCCCTAATATCAAGAGTGACCTGAGATTATCATGGGACAACTTTGTTCTGAAATTGTTCTTCACGTGTTTCATTCTTAAAAATGTTCACACAGGTATGTTGTTCCAAAGTTCAAAACTTAACTTGATGCAAAAGTTTTGACATTAGGAATGCTACCTTTGGCAAAAACTGGTAAAAACCCACAAGTCCTTCTTTGAACTTGTCCCTAATAAGGTCATTTGCTTTCAACTCAATGACCTCCAGCTGCAGTTCATCTTGGCTACTGGCTAAATCTGCGTCAAGTGTGTTTTGACACAGTCTCACTTCTTCTGCCTTTGAATGCAAGTCCGACTGGAGGTCTTTAAGGATCTCGCGTGCAAATGGCGTAGGTAACTCAGCTGTTGCTTCAGCCATGAAGACTTGCATTGCTGAATGTGCTTCAAGTTGTTGGTCTGTACGTGTTCCAAAAACCAAGACGAGTTTGGATCTGCAGGTCTTTAGGTGGGCGTTTAGATCAGAAATTAGATTGTCCTATCATTGACTATCATTGTAGTTTTAAATTCAGAAAATTTAAATGGCTATGCATGTACGCATCAAAGGCTTATTTCCATACCCACTAATTATCAGAAAGTTTGGGCTGTTCCTTGCCTTTACTTTCCAGAAAGTCACCTTTTTTCCTTTCTTAACTTAAATACTCTGCTCAGAACTTTCTCACAACTAGCCATCTTATTGCTCTGTGATACGGTAACCGTTGCGATTTTGCGTCTGTATCCTTCAACATGTCCCTGAACTGTCTATCGTTGATCCCATGTGCCCTTATTAAATTCACCATCTTCACAACTGTATTCATTACACTATTAATGTCCCCATATTTAGCATCCAAATCTTGCTGGTGAATAATGCAGTGCAGGAAATCTGGTTTTAGAATGTTTGTCTCATTACAAATCTGCTTCACGTGTCCAACCAAGCCTTTCTCTTTGCCACTCATGTTATTTCCTCCGTCAACAGTCAGGCAACTGATGTTAGTCCAGTCCAATTTATAATCAGCAATTGTTGTTTTTTTTTCAACTAGTTGAATATATCCTCTCCGGTAACAGTGTCGTACATGCTAAGTGAAGAAGCCAGCACTTGTGTTATGTTCATGTCTTCATCCACACCTCTTCTAATAACATGAGCAGTTGAGAGGTGGAACAGCTGTCATGCGGTCTATCCGTTGCAATTAAAAAATGGCGAAACTTGCTTGCATAACGAGAGTCCCAATGTTTTCACCCATGTCAGCAAGACGGCGAGCAATTGCATTTGCACCCAAAGCTACATTTTTGAATTGGTTTAATTTTTCTGGACTAAGTTTCTCAGCCACCACCCAAAAAACATTCCTTCACTACTCCACCGTCTGAAAACGGTTAGGCACTTTTAGCCAACACGTAGGCAACTTTATAACTCGCATTTTTAAGGATGTATTTCCATTTGAGGATGTACTGAACAATGTCCTCTGGGATGTAAGTTGATTTGTAATTTAGACAATTTTTCGGCACGGTCTTAACCCTCCAAATGTGCATATCTCTCCTGATGTTTGCTTTGATGATGACTGCAAATGTTGCAATCTTTCATCACAGTCACGGTTTCCTTGCAAATCACACACAATCCTTTCTCACCGGATTGGATGTAAAAGTATTTCAAAATACATTCTTCTTGAAATTGCCGACACTAGTCTTTTATTTTTATTTTCGTCTTCTCGGCCATCGTTCGGCCCCAAAATAAAGTGTCTTTAACATAAATAAATAATAAAAATGACTGTATCTTGCACAAAATATCACTTTAAGAAATTCTGATAAGGCGAATTAATTTCGTCACAATTATAACTGCAAAAGATCCGAAAGTTTTTTTTGTTTGTTGTTTTAATCTTAAGATTACTTAAGTTAAATGTACCTGAATGCAAATATATCCACTTACGGCACAGATATTGTTGCTTTTAATGTTTCTTTTCAGAATATTTGAAAAATTCAGCAAACTATATAAAAACTCCGCCATTAGATTGCGTTAAATCATCTAATTTACAGTAGACTAAGTTATTACTAGATTTTCTTGATGCCACGTTTGGGAAAAAGGCTCACAACAAATTAAACCATACCGTCCCGGGGGTGGTTAGGGTTAGGGTTACCCTGGTACCAGTACACAGTAATACAATGTGCCAAAAATAAAGTAGATTGATTAAATACAGAATAACACACGCTTGTCTAGTGAAGTCAAACATATCTCTCAGTCTTAATATTGCTTTCTTTGCTTTCATAGTAAGTTCTACCGAAAATTTGAGGCGTCATCCGGATTGTAACAGTTACTAGAACATTCTACAATATACTATAATTTTCTAAAGCCTTCAATTCATCAAGAACAGGTAATATCTAGGTTTGTTATAAACAAGATCAAAGGGAATAATCCACGCCCAATACGAACGCAGCGTCTGCAAGGGATCGCAGCACGGTGGAAACATGAAGTAAACACGTCCTACATAAGATACCATTTTGTATTTATTAAGCAAACAATATTTAGGTAGATGTGGTTGTATCATTTCTGTTTTGGTAACGAAGCTGGTGATAATATTGGATGATTTTTTGTTGTTGTTTTTTTACATTATATGTAAAGATCAATTGTCAATTATGGATTAATATTAAATCGGTCCTTTTACATTATATTTGAAGAATATTGTCAAAATTATGTCAAAATATCAAAAGTGTTTTTTTTCTTTATATGTAAAAACAATTGTCAAATATTGCGATAATATTAGCTGTGTTCTTTTACATTATCTGTGAAAACAATTCTCAAATATTGTGATAATATTAACTGTGTTCTTTTACATTATCTGTGAAAACAATTCTCAAATATTGTGATAATATTAGCTGTGTTCTTTTACATTATCTGTGAAAATAATTCTCAAATATTGTGATAATATTAACTGTGTTCTTTTACATTATCTGTGAAAACAATTCTCAAATATTGTGATAATATTAGCTGTGTTCTTTTACATTATCTGTGAAAATAATTCTCAAATATTGTGATAATATTAGCTGTGTTCTTTTACCTTATCTGTGAAAACAATTCTCAAATATTGGGATAAAATTAGATGTGTTCTTTCATTATTTGTGGAGACAATTGTCAAATTTGGTGATAATATTACATGTGTTATTTTACATTATATCCCCAAACAATGTTCGAATACGGTCATACTATTAGATGTGTGTTTTTACATTATATGTGAAGTCAATTTTGAAATAATTTGATAAATTCAGATACGCTCTTATACATTATATTTAAAAACGATCGTCAAACAAATATAGTGATAATTTTAAATGTGTGCTTTTTTGTTATATTAAAGACAGTGGTCAAACAATTATGGTGAAACTATTTGATGTGATTTTTACATTATATAGGAAGACAATTTTCTAAAATGGTGATAATAAATTAGTTTTGTATATTATATAAGAAGACAATTGTCGAACATATATTGTTATAATTATCAAATGTTGGCTTTTCATTATTAAATGAAATCACAATAAAGAAAATATCTTTTTCGATGCACATTTTAATCTTTTGACAATTCATTTGTTTGATATTTTATTTAAACTGATTCTCACCTTATATTAAACATTACTAAACTTTCATGTTTTAATGTAGTTTTATATTGAGTGTAATGTAAACGTATGCTTTGATTCAATAAAATTTAACACATTTAACTAGGCTTTTATTGTTTTCTTTCTTGAAGCATCTAAACTACGTGTTGGTTGGTTCATTTTAGAACTCTTCCAGTTATTTACACATTATTGTTTTTCAATTTAGAAGAAGATCTATTAATATATATATATATATATATATATATATATATATATATATATATATATATATATATATATATAATTATATATAAATGGCACGAATATTTGTAACGATTATTGCAATAAAGAGATACATATAACAACGAAAATCAAAATGTTAAAATACATGCTACAGATTTATGATTGTATTTAAATGTAAACACAGCCTGAATGGTTAAACCTCATTATAGCATACATATTAAAATGGATTTACTGTACATTTTAAAAAAAAAGTTAAATATTGTTTCATTAAATGTTTCCGTTATAATTATTAAATTTATTTAAAAGGAAACACAAGCATTTATTAGAAAATAAAAACAGAATATAAGAATTATATTTTTAGAATATTTCATCAAATTTTTTGGTTCTTTTTAGCCTTTTAAAAATCAAGCTTCAAAAATTAGTTTAACTGCTAGCAAATTGATAATATGTTAAAATCATCATGATAACAAAGAAACATTCACGACACGAAAACATTTTATGTTGACTGGTTACTAAAGGCTTGAAATACGATAAAGCTTTTAAAAACATTAACTAGAAACAAACAATTTGTGTAGATAAAACAATATAAGTTAAGCTTTCGTTATGATTACACAGAATACAAGGCGAAGCACTACAAGTAACGGAGTTTCAGCTGACGGACGTCAATACAAAGAACAACATTATTAGAAATTTAAAATAACCAAGCAATACTTTGCGCTAATTGCTAGACGAAGGAAAAGCTTTTTACAACTTTCTTCAAACTTCACCATGAACTTATTCTAAATATGCCTTTCACAAAGCTCTTTTTTATACCATGCCAAACTTTTAGTTTTTAGCTTGTCTACATACATATTTTTTTGTGGTGCTAGACGTTTTGCTTTAATAATACATCAATCAATGAGCCCAAAATATTTTTCGTATAAATCGTCTTTCAAAAAATTACACGCGGGGACAGAAAATATTGCAAAACATGCATACAAGTAACGCACATTTTGAGACTCCCAATTAGAGCACCCTGCCCGCGAAATCTCAAATGCAATTTTTTCATATATATTAACTTTAGTAATATTCTACTGCCCACTATCTTTTACAACACAGCTACATTTAACCAACTGTGTCGGGAAAACAAATAAAAATACCACGCAACAAACGCGAAGTATTGTTTGAAGAAACTATTTAGCAAAGTTATTTGGAATTTGATTTTACTATTCCTATGCAAAACAGCAAATATGATGTTGGCGTTTGGGAATAGTGTGAAAATTAGAACAAAAATGTGTTTTCATCAACATCAAGTTTTTTTCTTTGTTTGTTTGTTTTTTTTGTTGTTTTTTTTTTTGCGAGCATCCACCAATCATATTGTGACGATGTTGTGGGATTCGCATGACGAAATCCACAAGGTCTGGGATTATTTTTCCAGGATTATCAACTGGTTCCCAACAGCGAATCGCCTCTCTCCACGTCGGTGGATAATCCAAGGTAACATTTGGATTTTACGGTTTGGAACATTGTCGAGTATGAGCGTTCATTAGGAATTGTTGCGACTCAATATTATGTTCATTGGTTGTTGAAGGCTTTTCCCGCGCTTGACTATTATAGTTAGTGAACGCTCTTCCCGCAATAGTCTCTATGACGTATTTTTATGCTGATTCGTGACGTATTGTCTATGCAGTATTGTGACGTATGTTTTAGTCGTGCGGCAGTCTTGAGTGGAACTTTGGAGTGATAGGATGTGTGTTATTTAGGTCTGATAGCGAGCTGCGCTATATTCACATTGTTAGGTGTATTATATTTACATAGATATTAAAGTTATAGTTATTATGAAAAGGAGTTGAGTTTGTTCAATGATAGTGAGAATAGTACGACGCTTCAACGTGTGAAAAGAACTGACGAATGTAATCAATCCAAGAAGACAGTAGGAGTTGACACACAACATATTTCTCAGGACAAACACGTCGAGTTGAGAAAAAATTTGCTAATGAAATTAATCTTTTGATAGAAGAGTTTGATAAAAGACTCTTTCTAAAGAAGCAGAAATTCAGTTTCAACTAATTGAAGATCCATTTTCTGTGAATTGCGAGGACATACCAGTTCAAATGTAGATGGATCTTATCGAGCTACAATGTTCGGCAATTCATCGAAGCAATCACAAGGAGATCAGCCTGCAAGCACAGAGAGAGCAGCGTGCAGGAGTTTTATAAAAATCTTGACGGTGATAAGCACAAAAAAACTTTACGAAGTTGCACTAAAACTTTGAGTGTGTTTCGAACCACATATCGATGTGAACAGACATTTTCAATCATGAACATTCATAAATTCCAGCCACGCCCATGTTTGACTGATCATCATAATTTGGAAGACATCTTGAGAACCGATACTTCCAATATTTCTCCTGAATACGACAAACTTGTTACCGAAAAAAGATGCAATGTTTCACATTAAATTTAATTCACAAGTAACGAAATATTCTTTATTATTATTTTGTTATGGCTCACCGCCCCACCCACCCCCCCCCCCAGGTCCCCTTTTCTTGGCTTGAACACGATTTTTTTCAATTATTATGGTCCGCCCTACATTTTTCGTTGTGCAGGCCTGTTATAATGCTTGACATTATGAACCATGAAACAGTATTTCTTTCCAAATAAAACTGTATAACTTTTGGAATATGAATATTAACATAAAATGTATATTTTAAGTTTAAAAAGAAGACTCAAATTCGACTGTTAAATCAAAAAGTAAAAATTACTGTTCATTATTTTCCGAACACAGTTATTTAAAACATTTAATGAGCGATTAATAACAGGGAAACATTAAAGAAGACTCAAATTTGAAGCATGGGTCACCGTTTATATTTAGTTGATTACGGAATTTTGTAAGTACAATTGTGTTGGTCGATCGCCAAAAATGGCTGTTCGACCCACACACAAATTTAGACGCTTTTAAAATATTTAATTATGTCCTTTGCCAAGGGTCTGAAATTAACACTCATTGATGCGCAATTTTCTAATAATAGAATTAGGCTCATAAATAGCAGCTCCATTATCATATCCTTCCTAGATTATAAATACGGCTGCGAATCAACCCAAAATTCATTCTTAGCAAAGTTGTGATGAAATAATTTAAATTATTTTATTTTTTGTTGGTTTAAATATGAAATATACAAATCAATACGTTCTAATTAGTTTTCGAATAATATTTTTTTTAGCTTAAAATTGTATTCTTAAAGCTTATCATGGCTGCTTTCAAATGGATTGTTGTGTCTTGTTTAAGTAAGCATTGTCTTGTGTGGTTTAATAACTTTGAATCTAATTATAGCCAGAAACATTGATGTTGGCGGTAGGGGAGAACAGACAAACTCATTTATCAAATTAAATAGAGCGCAATCTGAAAAAAAATAATGCACTACTTTACACTACTATATATTACTTGATGAAAATTAAAGAGATAACAGAATAAGAAATTAAAAATCCATTATTGAAAGAAAATAAAAATTATCAGTTAAAAATGTAATGCTGCCAGTCGCAGAGGCTCCCAAACTTATTTGGGTTACGCTATTTTTAAGAAAAATAAATACTCAAATATTCATCCTTTAACGGAACAATCAGAACCATATATGTAAAAATATTTCTACCCACATCCTGAAATATAATAAAGAAAAATATTTTAAATAATTCAGATCAGCTCCATCCGGCACTACCTCTAGTGAGCGCATCAAAAACCTACACAGTGCTCTTGTCCTGTTTCATCTTGACGATAGCAACCCTCTTATGTCTGGCTCACCAAAAAAACTTCACAGAAAAACTGATAAAAGTTCAAAAATCAGCCGCTAGGTTTTATTAAAGGCAAAGAAACATGATCACGTCATTCCACGACTTCAGTCACTTCATTGGTTCCTTTTACAAGCATTCGCTGTTAACAACGTTTTCTCTGATTCCCGCTCTTTCTGTCTAACCGAACTTCTTTCTGTCTAACCGAACTTCTTTCTGTCTATTCACGCCTTCGCTCCTTTGCAGACATGAGTATTTTTCAGGGTTTTTTTTTGTTTGTTCCCAAGACACTCTCTTTTTCCTTTCTGCGCCTCTAAATAATGGAATTCTCTTACATTAAGCATCCATATATATACCGACCATACAGCCTTTCAAAACTGCATGCAAGACATATCTCTTAAACTGTACTATCCCGACTGATTCCCGTCTCTTCTGGGCGATAAACGATGCTGTTGGGTGACGTCAACAACTTGACTTGTAAATAGTTCTGATTTGGGCTGGGTAAATATTTTTTTTTTGTAAAGCTTTTATTTAAATAAATGGTTGTAACTTTTTTCAATGTCATGTTTTTTTTTTGTGCTAATATTTTTTTTATTTGAAGCGCTGTGAGCTCTTTTAAATGTCAAATGTGTGGGGTTTTAAGAAAATATTTCAATGTTTTATATGGTCTAAAAATATGTATGGCGGATAAGAAATGCTACCCCTAAATTGTGTGAGTACCGTGTACTAGTCAAGAACGTCGAGTTTGAAAAGAATTGGACAATTACATTTTAAATCTCGTGTGTGTTCAAAGTAAATCATACACATGTTTGTAAACCAATACACTCGGTGGGACGATCGCCAGTCTCCCAAAGCATTTTCATGGTTAAAAATTGACAAAGAGAAATCCCTTTTTTGCATAATTTAATATGAAAATGTGTTTCTAGAAATCCAGATTAATGTGTGTATTGGGATAGATAGATAGATAGATAGATAGATAGATAGAGAGATGGATAGATGGATAGATGGATAGATAGATAGATAGATAGATAGATAGATAGATAGATAGATAGATAGATAGATAGATAGATAGATAGATAGATAGATAGATAGATAGATAGATAGATAGATAGA
>CAXITT010000217.1:892719-902974 GCA_964033795.1 Lymnaea stagnalis | reverse complement strand
CCATTCCACATTTAGGCTATCATTCACCACCCCCCCCCCACCCTTCACCCCCTCGAAAATTCTCCCCTCCAGGTGGCAACATTCCACTGATCAATTCACTACGGTCATGGTTTTTGTCTTGTCATTCACCAGATTACCAAATACAATAATGTTTGTACTTGAGAGTATGTTTTAAGAGGACATCTTTCTCTCCATCCCATCAGGTTCTCTGGATCAGACAAAGAGCTACAATGAGGAAGGGACACCTTTGTGCTTCTCAAGGGTCTCCTCACTGAGCAGCCTGCACAGCAGTGAGGCCAGGGACCATGATGGAGGCAACAAGCCGGTTATCAATGTGCTTGGGAAGGTAAGGCAACACTTTTGTGTCTATGGTCTTATAGTATGCCTGCCTGGTGGGACTCGGATACTCTTAGTGGAAAAAGTTCAGAAACTTTATCCATTCTTTGGGAACCATTTAATTTTTAATGCTCTTAAACTATCAATTCTTCATACCTGTTTACTCTTACGATTTTGGCGTACAATGTACAATTTTTAGGTGTATACATTATATTCATTATAAATACTTTGTTTCTTTTTTTTACTATTAAGATACTGTATTGAATGATTTTGTGATAATATTGTACGATTTTAAGAGTTTGAGGGTAAACAGGTCTGATTCTTAGGCACCATTATATTTGAAATGTTCTTAAGCTATCCATTCTTTGGAACCACTACATTTCAAATGCTCTCAAACTATCAATTCTTAGGCTCCATTACATGCAAAATTATTTTAAAAAACAAAAAACTTGTACAGTTTATTCATTGAAATATGTCTTTAAAATGTTCCTTGTTTTTAAATATTTTCTAACAAAAAATAATATGTATCAACATATAACATTCTGAAATTTAATTCAAATTTTTTTTCCATAAGAACCTTGCAAACATTGATGAGATTGAGACACACGAAGCTAAGATGGCCTATTTCACAGACAAGACTCCAATAGCTGCCAAATTTGAATACAATCCTAATGTAAGTTCAGTTAAATGCTGATCGTGTACTGTAGCCGAAGAAATGATGCAACTGGTGATTTTCATTGCAGATAAAAGTTTATAAGTATGCCCCATATTTAGGGTCATTTTTTAAAACATCCAACTTTTTGTAAACAGTGAGGCTACTACAACTCACTACATGTCATGAAATCTTGTAGGCAGAAAATACCAAAAAAGAGGAATAGGTTAAGTAGTTAACTTAATAGGTACAAAGGACAGACATCAGATAAGTGTATCATTAGCTTAATGTTACTGAACAAATCTACCTGGGGGTTAGTGAGTGCATCTTGATGTTTTCTGGAGATTAACAGCAGCTGAACAATATCAGGGCTGAAGTCTAGCTGGTAGTATAGGAAAGCCCCAACATAAAGCAGTTTTGTGTTATTGATTTACATGAAATTATGCAATTTGACTTAGAAAAATTTAACCCACAGGCTGCCATAAAACATGATCAATCCTTTGGGAAAACAGCAGCACAATATTGTACTCACTGTTTAAAGGTCTAGGTCATTTTCAAGAGCTCCCAATTTCATATCATTTGATTCCTTTCCCCATATACATTCAGAATGTGTATACTTACATGAGCCCCTGGATTCATTTTTCTATGAGTGTTTTATTGTTTTTTCTTTTTAAATTTTATTTTGGTGTTACATATCAAAGAACGAATGCACTTGATGCTTCGTCGGCTAGGTGCATTAAATTTAAAATGGCAATTTTTAACTACTAGTTATGGCCCGCCAAACATTGGCGACAGCAATGCGTGAACTTCCTATCTTCTCAAGTTACTTGACAAAACGTGAACTCAAGTAACGCACCTTTAGCATCCCAATTTTCGCTACACCCCTTCCACCCATGCTACATCACCACACTCTTTTTATTTCACCCCCATGAACTGTATGAAATCTTCTGATGTCCCAACCACTTTTAAAACAAACATTTTTACACCATACTAAAATTGAGAGGATTTCATTTTTCTGAAAATATTACGCGGCAAACGCAGTTGCGTTATTTTAAAAAAAAATAATGACTAGTTATCAGGGTTTATATTTTGGGGCTTATCCGGAAATAGAACCAGTCACACCACAAACAAAATATATATAAGAGATAGTTGATCAAAAAATGACATGAAAAATTCCTCAATAAGAATCAACAGAAAAATAACTAGCAAGCATTGTTTGCCAAGTCAAAGAAAGAAAAACAAATACCTTTGGCATGCAGGAGTAGTATTGGTATATAACGAGATGAAAAGGGAAAAAAGTTGGGGGGGTGGGGGTGGTTAGGTTAATCTTTGTTTAAAAATATTTGATACTTGTTGATGTTTATCAGATTTTTATTTTTTTATTTTCCAGATTCCAGACTCACCTCTTATGTTCAGCAGGGGCAGCTCCCCCCAGTCTCTCAGTAGCTTTGACATGCAGTCCATCCACAGTAATGTGGTCAGTGAACACAGCTTACGGGCCAGTGATGTCACCTCCCCAGAGGCCCTGGACTCGCCTTTGGGATCCACAACCTCGAAAAAGATGGATTCTCCGACACAGAGATCGGGGAACATTGCTGAACAGGCAGTCCCGTTAACTACAGTTGCTAAAGTCAACATACCAGATGAAACCGCGGCTTTAGATCCAACAGTGAAAATTGACGCACGCCTCTCTTCTGTAAGTCATGTCAAGCGTAATAGTGTGGCTGATCGGGTCACCGCCGTCAAGGCTTATGTCAGCAGTGGCGCAGACGGTGAACCACAAACTCTCTCGGCAGCTGCAACGCACACTGTCCCAGTAAATCCTGGCATCATCTCAACCACATACGGTGCACCACAATGTGGCGCAACCGTTTCACAAGCAGTCCCAGTTGCCCATGTTGGGGGCCCGAAGGCCATTCAGGGTTCTGGTGTCCCATATCCAGTCAAAGCCGACTCTGTTAAGATGTCATCTCATACTATCGCAGCCTCCACCTATGGTGCTTTCAGTATACTGTCGTCATTCATATCACTGGATGATGTTGACTCTAATGAAGATTGTGTAAGGAGATACGCCACCGAAGACACACCTTCCCTGTATTCATCCCCATCTGGTATGAGCTTGGCACCAGAGTCCCCCAAAAAATCAACCGTCCTATCTCCAGAGAATGATGCCAAGAGCGACAACAGTTCTTTGTGGAAAGAAAGTGAGGAGCTGTTGCTCCAGCAGATAATCCAGTCTGGCATGCCTAAAAGTAAGACCGGCAGGAGGTTACCTGGTAAAGAATTAGTCAGGGGTGGAGCCATCCAGACTGAGAAATGCAAGGAGGGTGGCAGTCTGTCCTCTGTTTCTTTCAAAATGTTAAAAAATAATCCAGTGACTGTGCACAGACAGAAGGTTGCATGCCAGGTTGGAAATGTTGGCGGTACTTACGACGTCCCCTCTTCCAGGTCCGTGGTTGGTGAAGCAGGAGATGCAAGGAGCAAGGGATCCGCGGGGCAGACGCCCAATCGTTTCTCTGCGGCCTGCATGACCACTGTTGACCAAATCTTGCTGGACCAGTTCGTGAATCAAACACTGCCGAAATCTCGGATTACCAGGAGGTGTCTGGTGGAACAGTTTGCACACCGTGGTGAAGTGAGTGCTAGAATTGAGCCTCTGAGTGATCTGGGCGGCTTTGGTGAAAAAGTAGAACATGATGATGATGATTACAATGCTGAGGGTGTCAAAAAATGCTGGCCAGAAAGTAGAGAAGACAGCGCCGCAGCAGCCCCAAGTACCTGGAGTAATGAGGAACATAGTGCAAATATTAAATATCCTGAGAAGGACAAGAGCTGTGAACATGAAAATGAAGAAGAAATGATTTGTGTGACAAAGGTCAAGAGTACAAGAGATGCATGCACAACCTGGGATGGTGAAAAAGTCGACATTGTTGACGACGATGAAGCTGGCGATTTGATAGAGGATGCAAAATCGGAAGCGGCTAATGTTGGCAGTCTAGAAGCTGTAAATGTTGAAGATGTGAGAACCTGTGACGATTCCAAGGGAGCTGAGTCTCTGGGACAAGAATCACAAATTGGTAATTTTGTGTCCTGTAAAGGGGTTCCGATTAAACAGGGTGAGAACCAAGAAACAAGCAGAGAGAAAGTGCAGCTGCGTGTTGCAAAGAACACAGAAATCAAGCCTGGAGTTCACTGGTCTCAAGATGGCACTGGAAGAAGCACGGGGGCCCCACTCATTAATGCTCACCCCATATTTAAGGAAAACAACAGCAAAATGTTCAAAGGCTTCAGCTACAACAATGAAAGCAGTCTGCTCATGTCTTTCAGAGACTGTGCAGACGTCTACTCGGCCGTCTTCAATGGGAACAATATTGTTGAGCTGGCAGACGACACAGATGACGACGACACAGATGACGACGATGTTGACAGTTTTATAGTTCAGCAACCCAAAAGTGCCAGTGCCGCTGCTGATGAGTTCGGTGATGCCATCAAAAGTTGGGGAAAGGCTGACCTGTCTGTTTGTGAAAGGAAGCGGCGAAATGAGGCCGTAAGTTTATGGAATGGCAAGCTGGATATTCCATGTGCTGAAAATGAAGACCTGGTTCATGACGTAGATGAGAGGATTGATGATGAAACACAAGCAAGAGTAAGTAATTTTGAAGATGACACTGACGACGACCGTAGTGAATTGATGAGTGGAGTGCTGCCAGATGGAGAGGAGAATTTTCAAGCGGGGAACAATGATAGCCTGGATGAGGAATGGATGACAGAGTCATCGCTGACCAGCTCGTCACTGTCAGTTTGTTCATTCGGCGACTGCCCCGAGTTCACGCCTTGTAACAGGGGTCAGGTGGCAAGTTTTTTTGAAATCAACCATAAGATTGTGGGCCCAGCTGGCAACATGGATCGTTCGCCCAAGCAGGATAAGAAAAATAAGCCCTCGGCAGAAAAGGGGAAATCCAAATTGAAAGTTGCCCAGAGTCTGAAGCGCCTGTTTGGCTCCATGCGTCCTGGCAAAGGAAAGGAAAGTCATTTGAAATCTCTAGCAAAGGGAAAGGGCAGGTCACCCAGTGTTGACCTAAGCAAGGGAGGCCATGGCAAATCAAAGATCAAGGGCAAAAAAAAGTCGGGGCAATGAACATAATAACTTTGTCTTGTCGACTTTTCAAGACAGGTTATGGCCACACGACTGCAAACATGAAGACATCTAGCTTAGCAGTAGGCATTGGAACAATTTGATGGAGTTCTTGTTATCATGTTTGCTGCCTAAAACAGATGTTAATTGTTAATGACTGGTAATTTGGGTTAGCTTTAAGAAAGAAGATTTATAAATATATATGTGCCGGGGTACTCAGTAAATTATTTGACGGCACATGGATAATGGTAAAATAATAGGGCGCAGCCGATTGCAGTTTTTTTAAGACCAAATTCAGCGGATCCAAGTCTGTTTAATTTTAATTGATTTTTTTATAACTATTCATGTATTTTCTTTAGAAGCTGAGAAACATGTTATTATTTTACCTTTTGGGTACTGATAATGATAATCATATTATAAAAGTGCAAATGTTATTTAAAAGAAAGTTAAAGTCTACTGAAGTAACGAGACGCTTTAAGTCCTTTATTGATTCGCGTGGGAAAACATTTGCAATTAATGTAACATTTCCGGCAGTGTTTCACACCACTCCCTAGTCAGTTTTCTATTTGTAACTTATTTAATTCATGGCATAGTTTTAATCAATTGTTAAAAATGTGCATATAATTTTTTTTTTTTAAATATTCTCATTTGTGTTTCACCTGGCCTTTTCCAGGTGGCCACATTGGTCAGCGTCCGGCCCAGCCCTGAATAAAAAAGTTCAATGACCAATTATTTATGATTATTATTTAATGAGTCTACTTTCTTTGAGACTTGATGCTTTCTGCACAATGTAATTTCTCAGAAAGGCATTACTGTTTGTAGGCTTAATGCAAATCAAAGTTCCGAAACTCATCTTTCAATGATTTTAACAGAATGATTATGTTAAAGATTCGGGAAAGGAGGGGGGGTGGTTGGGGCTTTGTTTGATTTTTTTTTTTTTTCTTTGTTACCAGCACTGTGTCGCTACAATGTATCCACTTGATTTTTGAGAGTAATACGCTGCATTTCAAATCTCATCTTAGTATGGTGTTTGTAGGCTTAATGCAAATCAAAGTTCCGAAACTCATCTTTCAATGATTTTAACAGAATGATTATGTTAAAGATTCGGGAAAGGAGGGGGGGTGGTTGGGGCTTTGTTTGATTTTTTTTTTTTCTTTGTTACCAGCACTGTGTCGCTACAATGTATCCACTTGATTTTTGAGAGTAATACGCTGCATTTCAAATCTCATCTTAGTATGGGTTTTATGGAATTACAGTTATACTTAGGACCATTCCAAGTTTTCTGAGAGAACGTTGTTTCTTTGCTCAAGTCTTTGTAACAATTTTTAAGTTAGCCTGGCAGACATTAGAAAGTGTCTGCAATCCCATAAAACTAGAAATTGGAATAAATGAATAATCACTGATACAAAAAAAAAACAAAACACACACACTTTTTAAAAACACTCTTGATTTATTAATGATTATGTGAATAAGTGATAATTTTTTTTTCTCCATTTTTAGAAAAAAACATTTGTAATGCATTAAAAAGATAGAGTAATAGTAACTTTAGTTAAGATGGAAAATTTGTTTCTAAGTGTACGATGGAAATTTTACTTTTTAAAGTGTTATTCCAAGTTGAAAACATTTACCATGTACATACATTTTTTTGTTATTTATTTGTTGGGTTCATTGTGTCTCGGTTGAGATCAGAACCTTAATTCCATTATTTATTTCTTAAGTCCTTCAAATGCAAGTACCGGTAAATAATTTATTATACTTTACACAATCTTTCAGTATTCTTTAATGTGTTGTGTGTGTGTGGCGGGAGGGTATGTGGGGGTGGTTGGGGATGATCTTTTGATCGATAGTTCTCAAACTGTTTGTAGTTGTAGTCAGTGGTCCCTGCAATTCCTGTAAGACATTGTACCCCACAGTTATGTTTATTAAAATTAAACTTTTGAATGCAACTAATCAAGTCTAACACTAAAAGGGCAGTGTTCGATTAATTTTTTTAAAAATATTATATTACAACAGAGTATGGACAAACTACAGATAACTTTTACTTGCATGAGCGATAAGTAAAATTGAGCTATTCACTTTAAGGCGGTGATTTAAGATCTATGGTGATCGTAGCCTTACTACAGAGGCGTAGCCAGAGTGTTTGGAGCCCGAGGGGAAAAGATTCAACCCCAGCCTTCCTTTCAATGGTCAAAACCATTATTTTCATCGGGGCCTAATTTAGCGCCTCCTCTAATCTGTCGTTCCTGGGATTCCAGCCCCCCCCTGCCTCGCTTAGTTACGCCTCTGCATCGCAATGTCTTCAACCAGCTGAGACTCGAGTTAATTTCAGCTTCTGGCATCCACCGTTTTAGTCAATACAGCCACCATAACAGTCACCACCGCATTCACTGTCCAAAAGGTTTGAATAAAAATAAGAATTTAACACTGAGGTTGACCGATGGGCACTTTGTAAAGATCTAGTCATGATTGTGTGGGGGGGTGGGGTGTTGTGTACCATTTCTAACTATTGATCCATGCAAATGTAATGTCATTTTACTCGTTGAAAAAAAAAGAATTAAAAAAAGTTTAAACCTGCTTTGACTTTATAGTCTTTCAAGCTGAATGTTTGTGTGTGTTCAGTTTCAAGTACTTATGATGTTGGCTCAACTGTATGTGTATTGGGTATGAACAATGTCAAGATGGTCCTTCCTTGAAAGAATAATTGAACAAGTTGAGTTTATTTTACATTGAAATTTCTAATGTTTTCACTCTGAAATAATGCTGTGTTTGGTTACATAAAAACGATATGGAAATAAAATAATTCACAGAATAATTTTATTTGTAAAAAGCTGAATATTGAATGCAGACCTGCGAGTACCACGCAGCAAATTTCCATGTGTGTGTGTGTTTGTGGGCTGTAAAATTGTGCACACACAAAAATTTATGCTGTAAAACTTTGCACACGACTATGATTTTGCTCACGAACCAACAAACCTTAGAGGGAACATTGCCCTCGACTAAAATAAATAAATACTATACATACCAGTACACAATTAAATATAATATAACAACATAATTAAAACGCCCGACCCCCCCCCCCTTTTTTTTAAAAATAATAAAAAATAAAGTACCGGTATCATTGTATGTTGTTCATTACGGTGGCTCATATGACGGTATCAGAATTCGCTTATTTAAAATAAAATAAATAAATACTATACATACCAGTACACAATTAAATATAATATAACAACAAAATTAAAACGCCCGACCCCCCCCCCCCTTTTTTTTAAAAATAATAAAAAATAAAGTACCGGTATCATTGTATGTTGTTCATTACGGTGGCTCATATGACGGTATCAGAATTCGCTTATTTAAAATACGATGCCAAAAAAAAAACAACAACAATAATGTTTTTGTATTCTTCTCTCTGGTTTGAGACACACAGGATCGACAGAATCCATAGATGCCCGCACGAGGGGCCACTAAACATTTTGTTTGGTCTTATTCAATTAAACAACCCCCTGTCAACAAAGTTCTTCGTATTAATCATTTCTGTGCATTTTAAATTATATTAATATTAATCTTCTAATAGTGGGGCGACCGCTTTTACACCGCAGATTTATTTACACCAACCATTTGATACAACAAAAAAAAAAAAAAAGGATAATATTAATATTAACAGACCTTCTTCTGTGTGAGATGTTCACTACTTGCTCTCTATGATGGTTCACTACTTACTCTCTATAATTGTTCACTACTTACTCTCTATGATGGTTCACTACTTACTCTCTATAATGGTTCACTACTTCCTCTCTATGATGGTTCACTACTTCCTCTCTATGATGGTTCACTACTTACTCTCTATGATGGTTCACTATTTCCTCTCTATGATGGTTCACAACTTCCTCTCTTTAATGGTTCACTAGTTCCTCTCTAAAATGGTTCACTAGTCTCTCTCTATAATGGTTCACTACTTACTCTTTATGATGTTTCAATACTTCTTCTCTATATTTGTTCGCTACTTCCTTTCTATAATGGTTCACTACTTCCTCTCTATGATGTTCACTGGTACCACTCTGTGATGGTTCACTAGTTCCTCTATATGTTGGCTTATTATTTCCTCTCTATGCTGGTTCCATTATTCCTCTCTATGATGGTTCACTAGTTCCTCTCTATGATGTTTCACTAGACCGTTTCTGTGATGACTCCCTTTTCCTCTATATGATGGTGCATTAGCTCCTCTCTATGGTTGTTTACTAGTTCCTCTCTTTCATTTTTCATTAGTCCGTGCGTTGAGAAGTACAACTAATAAAACACAGAACACTAATGAATAACCAAACAACTCCTCAGCAACAGTACTAAACAAAAGATGTATTGATGAATATCATATATTGCTAACCCAATAATGGCTACCGCTATGAAATATAATTGCCCCCCAAGCTCTCATGTCACCCACATTGTCCAACTGGTGTCTCCCTGCCTCCCAAACTCTCATGTCATCCACATTGTCCAACTGGTGTCTCCCTGCCTCTTAAACTATCATGTCACCCACACTGTCCACCTGGTGACTCCCTGCCTCCCAAGCTATCATGTCACCCACACTGTCCACCTGGTGTCTCCTTGCCTCCCAAGCTATCATATCCCCACAATGTCCACCTGGTGCCTCCCTGCCTCCCAAGCTATCATGTCACCCACACTGTCCACCTGGTATCTCCTTGCCTCCCAAGCTATCATATCTCCACACTGTCCACCTGGTGCCTCCCTGCCTCCCAAGCTATCATGTCACCCACATTGTCCAACTTGTGTCTCCTTGCCTCACAAGCGATCATGTCTTGTCTGTAATACCATAAACTCTCCCGATGTCAGGTAAACTACTCTCTCATCTGTTGTACTTTAGTTCGCTATCTACGCCCAGCGTTTTCGTTCTCAGCTCTCGTCATCTGTGGTCCCCCTCACATCTACCCTCCAAACACACACAAATAAAAATAAAATAACACAAACCTAAAACAAATCGACGGTTTCATCATCACAGTCATTTAAAATTCTGAAAGTAAAATGGAGGACGCGATCATGGCATCGCACTGGAAAATTCCTAAATTTATTCGCATATAAAATAAAGTTTTTTGTTCAAATTACGTGGTTGGGGGGGGGGG
>CAXITT010000217.1:872807-891088 GCA_964033795.1 Lymnaea stagnalis | reverse complement strand
TCTTTTTTTTTTTTTTTTTTTTTTTTTTTTTTTAAATAGAGTCTGCAAAAATAACATCCTATCTAAGGATACATGTTATGCATGTGATCCAAAGCCCGCCCCCTTCTGGGTTCAATGCGGTGTTACATGTGGAAACTGGCCAGGGTAAGTCGCGTTGATTGTAATGTCATTAAATATGTTGACACACGTTGCCATTTTTAAACTGGAACGCGTCGAATAAACAACATAAATAGGTATATCCGCCCTGTTGCTGTGTGCTAACTCATAACGTGGCTCAATAATATAAATAGTACGTTTATCCGCCCTACAGAGTTTTAAATTAAATTATTACTTGTTTTTTTTTTTTTTAAAGTTGATTTTGACATTGCAGCAGTTGTGAGTAGAGACTCGTAGAAGGAAACTAACACATGGATCACGTAACGGTGCTCCAGTGGCGTAGCGAGAGTTGGTGTGACCCGGTTATGGTTAACTCGTGATCCAGCCACCCTCACACCACCTTCCAGGATATATTTCTTCTTATTAAAATAAGCTCACAGTATAACAATGTTTTCATTTATTTACTGATTCGATTCATGTACTTAGAATCACCCAAGCAATTCGCATTTAGTATCAATTGAAAGCTTTATTTCTCCGAAATTAGATAAATATAGCTTCATGTCAATACGAACGTTACCGAACACTCCAAGCGGCGTTGAATCGTGGACAAAACGGTGTTTTTTCTGACCTAGCCTTTGGAGTCACATCATTAGGGCCGACCCTACGGTTGCTGGCGCCCCGGGCAAACTTAACTTTGGCATCCCTTTTAATGATAATCATATACTATTTTGCAAGGAAAAACTAGGGATCAGGTATATTACCTAGATAAAAAAAACAAACAACTGAGCAATAATATTGTTTTTCAGAACTTGTATTGGAGAGTATGAAAAATTAACCTACTGATAATAATAATAATAATAAAGTTTATTTGAAAATCAAGCGTCATCCCCAAAGGCTCGAAGCGCGGTACATAGTCTAGGATATTAAAAGAGAAATGAAACAATCTATAATATACCACATTGAAATACAAAATGCAACATTGCAAAAAAAAAAACTATATACGAGAATACCCATTTTAAGTCTTGCATACCTAACAACCATAAACAAGACAGGCCAATACACATCTACAAGATAATAGCTAGATAGACAACTTCATCCCAGCAGGTGTTTGCGACATAGATATGTCTTCAAATCAGTTTTGAAAGAGTTCAGTGACTGGCTGTTTCTAAGAGTGACAGGAAGAGTGTTCCAAATTGTTGGGCCAGCAAATGTGAAAGTACGCCCCTCGTAAGTCTCCAGGCGAACACGTGGTGTCGATGGCTTATAGACACAGACAATCTTTTATGAAATCAATCTCTTCTTTGGTCTTGTAGAGATTCAGTAGAATAGCATACAAAAAAAAACTTTATTAAGCCACGAATTTGGATTGGCTTCCTGTGTGGAAAATTATTTACGTATGATCGGTCACCCTTTTATTGCAATTCGGTTATACCGAGCTGTGTGTTCTTTGGAAATATGCAAGTTTTCAATTTGATGATCCGGTGCGGTCCACACACACCCCCTCTAGCTACGCCACTGCGGTGACCATGTTATGAGTTTGTTGAAGACTCAGGTGTGTAATTGTCATGGCCTTTTGAGCACACGGGCCGTGAATTTATTTCACTCAGTTGCGATGAAAAACAACAATGATAAAAGATACAACAGCAGCAGTTATCAGCAGTACGCCTCATTACTGTTACTACTAGGAATATGCTCATTTGAGGTGAGTCACGTCAAGTTTGTTAAACGCTTTAAAAAAAGAAAGCGTACTAAGTGTTACTAGTGTTAGAGTTTGTGAGGGTGTTGACACTTAAGAAAATAAATTCGAAGAAATCTGCGCCACTGCCCCAACCTCCAGCAAACGAAATGCATATCTTGCACTCGTCCGTCCACTACTAGGATATGGTGTATCATTTGGGACCCATACCTAAAGCAAGACGTGGACAAGATGGAGCGAATCCAAAGTAACGCAGTGCGCTTTATCGAGCGTGAATAAAAAATCCACCACTCCTGGCTTCGTCACTGGCCGCTTAAAAAGATTCGACATCCCTTTCCTTACAGACAGACGAGGAAAGCTCCGCCTGATATCCTTATATAAAGTGGTCATGGGGCTAGTGCCGGCCATCCCAGCAAACACATATCACACCCCACATAAGCCGGGATAGATAGATGGATGGATCGTTGGATGGTTGGGTGTATGGATGGATGGATAAATGGATGAATGGATGGATAGACGGATAGATGGATAGATGGATAGATAGCTAAACGCTCACTGAACATCGATTTCACCTCTTGAAACCCCATAAGCAATTACACTCGGAGCAATAGTAAATGCTTCACTCTGCCTCGGTGTTCACAGTGCAGTATAAACAATCATTCTTCGCATGCACAAGAATGGCTTGGAACTACCTGGACAGTGCCACCGTAGACTCGACATCGATCGAAAGCTTTAAGGCTGCCGTGGCATCTGCTGGAAGCTGTTAGATTAGCAAGATCGCTTCCCCAACCGTTGCATATGTGCCAGTATATGGATGCAGCAACGAACACTACCTGTACCAGAACCAGAATAACAGATTTTCCCTTTTTAATTGATGTGTAGTCTTTGAATGTGTAGTGCGTGACTAGGTCAACGGCGAATACGCCATTTCTGTAACATTTCGGTCGGTGATTTACTGCTTTTATACCTACAATGCTTCAAACATATTTTTTAATTGATACGTTTTCGGATTGAGGGGTACTTTTGTGCTGCATGATCGTTCTAGTATGCGTCTGTTTTCTAACTCACTTTTACTAAATTACTTGACATATTGTTTCCTACTGGGATGTTGTCTCACTGTTTAAAATACTTAAGGGATTTTTAAATGCTCTCGAGGAATTTGATTAGATAATTTTCATTTTTTTGGGGTAGTGGGACTATTTCATGTGCTTACTTCCCCTAGTGTCAAAACATGGCTACGCCACTGACCTGTGGTGGGTGCCGCCTACGAATGACTCTGGAAGTGACTAGATAAATATTGTTTAACGCAGTAGAAGTGATTAGTCTTGTTTCCCAGAATGTGTGACTAGTCTGGTAGCCCAGAATGTGTGAATTTTCTGGTAGCCCAGAATGTTTGAATTGTCTGGTAGTCCAGAATGTGTGACCTGTCTGGTAGCCCAGAATGTGTGACTAGTCTGGTAGCCCAGAATGTGTGACTAATCTGGTAGCCCAGAATGTGTGACTAGTCTGGTAGCCCAGAATGTGTGACTATAAGAGTGGTAGCCCAGAATGTGTGACTATAGCGTGGCAGCCCAGAATGTGTGACTATAGCGTGGCAGCCCAGAATGTGTGACTATAGCATTGTAGCCGAAAATGTGTGACTAGTCTGGTAGCCAAGAAGTTTTGACTAGTCTGGTAGCCCAGAATGTGGGACTAGTTCAGTAGCCTAGAAAAAAAAATGACTAGGCGGAGATGTCGTTCTCCGCTCAACTGTGAAAAATGTCAGTCACAGAAATTACGCTTTTAAAATGTCTGACCCATGTCAACTGTTAGTCTTTAATACAATGAGTTATGTAACAATGATTTTAAGCTCATAATGTTGTGGTGAACTTATGCGGCGGATGGCAATCTTTCTTTCTTTTTTTTTTTTTTTTTTTGAAAAGCCACTCTTACATTTTATCTACAAATTAGATATTAAGGGTGGGAGGGGGTAACATGCAGGAGAGGATTGTAACTGTCTTCTAGAGACCCTAGTAGATCCATAAATGTCTGACCCATGTCAACTGTTAGTCTTTAATACAATGAGTTATGTAACAATGATTTTAAGCTCATAATGTTGTGGTGAACTTATGCGGCGGATGGCAATCTTTCTTTCTTTTTTTTTTTGTTTGAAAAGCCACTCTTACATTTTATCTACAAAATAGATATTAATGGTGGGAGGGGGTAACATGCAGGAGAGGATTGTAACTGTCTTCTAGAGACCCTAGTAGATCCAATGCCACGGGTTGTCGATGACTGATCTTTTGGGTTAACATGTTTTGTTCTGTCCCCTTTTTATGTAATAGCGTAGTGACGCCGTTGGGCTAAACTTTGACACAGTTCTGGCTGATATTTACAGATAACTTCCGATTAATCATGCGATAGATGAACAATGACCGTTATCATTTAAAATCGATAAGTGATATAAAGACATATCATACGCGTCTGAGACAAGGCTTAAAAAGGTTGGTTTAAAAAAACTATCTACTAGTATTTTGTAGGCAATAAATATAGTAAAGCTTTAATATATATATATATATATTTATGACAATGAAGAGCTTCATTCCCGTTTGTTAAGGGTAATGTGATTATTTCCCTGTAAATCCTCTGAGCTTTTTCCTACAATTTTTCCATTAAATGTATTTTTGTGTGTGTTTGTGGGGGCTCGGGGAACTACCTGTACCTCTTTCACAAGTGCATTTTCTCAGAAGCCTAAACACAGAATTATAATTTTCTTATTTTTAAATTATTATTAATGAACGACTCTGAATGAGTCTTATCGCATGGGGTTGTCTGGTGTGACTCGCTCAATGATTGAAACATTTCACGTTCACGCACAATTCATAACGGATGCCGAGTTTGGAAGTGTTATAATATAAACAAAGAATGTAACTTAAATAAAGAGTTTATTTCTGATGTTGTTTCCACTTAACAGGCTGACAGAGTTGAAAAAATGGCTACTTCTGCTGCAGACAACACTGAACGTGTCAAGAGCGCACTTGCCCTTGCCAGCACCGGCGATGTCCAAGGACTAGTGAAAAGATTGGACAGGCTCGGCGTGGACATAAATCGCATTTACACGGATAGGAAGACGCTGCTCATGAAAGCCGTCGAGAAAGGGGACCAGAAAGCCACAAAGACCATCCTCGCAGCCGCTTGCGACGTCGACGTTCAAAACTCGGACGGCGAGACGGCAGCCATGATCGCAGTTCGTTCCCGCAGGTTGGATTGTCTGAAGGTCCTCATCGAACACGGGACCAATCTGGAACTCACCAACGGTCTAGGGGAGACGGCGGCTATGATCGCTGAAAAGAACAACCAAAAGAACTGTCTAGCTCTTCTCACGGAGGTCGGTGGAGCCAAAGGCTGCCCCAATGTTGAACTGTTGTACCCGAAAGCGATGAAAATCGGCGTCCCGTTTAACACTGATTTAACCTGGGATACCCTGACCCTTGAGGAGTGTCATGGGATTGAACGGATGACAAGGAATAAAGACCAGGCGGCAACAAGACTCAGCCACACGAGTAAGAGAATCACGTGTTCAATATTTGGGGACGCCTACTACTATGAAAACAACGAGACCCGAAGAGAAATCAGGGAGATCTTTCAAGACAGGAGTAACCCGACCGAACCTTGGACCCGCTATAATCTGAACACGCTACCGGTGGCACGAGATCGGTACACACGAACCACCAAGCATCACGTCCACGATATTGGGATTGTGATCCATCCTCAGGTTCCGTTTCTGTGTGCCGCGCCTGCAGGGAAGGTCTGCTCATACCCAGATGCCGAGACCGGCATACTCCAGATAGTGTGTCCTTACGCCATCAGGGACATGACGGTTTCGGACGCGTGCAGGAGAGACACGTTCTGCTTGTTGAAGACCGGACCCAAGGAATTTGCGCTGAAGAAGGGACACAAGTTTTACTACACGGTACAGGGTCAGCTGATGCTCACCGGGGCCTCGTTTTGTGACTTCGTTGTGTACACGACCAGGGATATGGAGATCATAAGAATTAAACCCGACAGGCAGGTGCAGAAAAGACTTCTTCCCAAATTGGTGGAGTTCTACTTCAAGCACGGTGTTAATCATCTAAAAAAACTCTAAACCTATAATAACTATCAGAGTTAATCATCTAAAATAACTCTAAACCTATAATAACTATCAGAGTTAATCATTTCGAAAACTCTAAACCTATAATCACTATCGGTGTTGATCATCTAAAACCCTCTAAAACCTATAATTTCTTTTTGAAGAGTAAAAAAAAAAATAATTCATAATCTTTGACCTGGAGTCATGAATGTCCCACACTGATAGGCTCAAAAATTGTTTTGTTCTATATTTTTTGGGGGGGGGTTGTTTTTTATAAAGACAAACAATTTTTATCGATACTGTTAAATACACATTTTTTCCTGAAATGTATCGATACTTTTTTTTGTGGTAATAATCGTCGAAACAAATTATATTGACAGCCGGATAATGTGTCAATTTTTTTCTATGTTTATTTTAATATTGTCTCTGGAGGAACGTATTTCTTAGTTATTTTACTATTGAAGCACTATGTAAGATTGGTTTATTTTTATTTTGTTGTAACTTTTGTGTATGCATTTGTAAAATCGGTTATTCCGATCCTCTATATAATATATTTAAATGATAGTATGATCCTATCGGAATGTCCCGCTCAAAGCTACCTTGTAATTTTGTTCTGTTACTTATATGTCATTCTTTGTTAAAAGGGATTTCAAAATAAAAAAAATTGTGTACGAACTAATAAACCCCACTTCATTTTTTCCCCTATTCTATTGGTGTTGTAATCTTACCTTCTTCTCCTACATAATTGGGAACCACGATCAATGTAGTGATCAATCTGGCTCCTATGCATGTAGAAGGGATTTTCAATATTTCTGTGCCTGGTATTAAAGATAATATTTCACTGGCTGCAAGGGCTACTCAGTGAGGGTATCATGAACTGGGGTTTGGAAGTCCTGGGGCAATAGACACAAGTGTGTAAAGTGTTGTCGCCTCAACTGTTCCTTTTGAAGGCATAAGAATATAACTCTAGGTCAGGGGCGTGAACAAAATAATTGCTTAGCCTCTGCTGAGGGGGTGCAGCACAATTTGGAGTTCTTAAAAAGTGCGTTACTGGAATGAAAAGGAATGTATTGTCAAGAAACTTCAGTAGATTCAAAGTTGACGCATTTCGGCCGCCATTGCTTGGCGTGCAATAACTAACTAGCCAACCAATGAAATGTGTTTTATATGATTAATTAAAATGTAAACTTTTTTTGAATGAGATAAAGATAATGATTGCTGGACTGCATTCAAGTTGTGTAAATGAAGTATAAGACCAAGGTATGCTAAACTTGAATTAAGAGACAGGAAAATTTGGAACAATAAAAGAATGTTATCTGATTTACTAAGCAAATTCCACGTAGATGAAGCAGTTTTAATGCGCAACTTGTCATTCGTTTACCGAAGTGATTATTTCATTTTATAACCGTTGTTACCTCCGAAAGTCCCTGACCCCCTGTCTACACCTTAAGTTACACCATTAATAATATTTCATTTTGATTGAAATGAAAGGTTCACCTTAGAATCCAAAATCAGAGAGACATGACTGGATTCATCTTGGCGAAACTGTCCTAATGTTGTACTTTACTCTGGAGTATTCAAAAATGTACATTTTATTTAATCTACAAGTTCAGCATAAAAAATTCTTCTTAAATTATAAAACAAAAACTACAAAAAAAAAAATAAAAAAAAAATTAGAAACTCTAAATTTCTTCACATAAAAACACCTTGACTGAACACTTCTATAGACGACGCGCATTCTTACATTTTTTAAAATCTTTCAGCATGAACGCACACAAACATAATGTGTTCTGATCCTTGGGGAATGTCTCAGTGCAACTCTTTGTATTAGTGAGTTAAACTAATAAGTATACTTTGAATTAAAATAACAAGTATACTTTTATAATCAATAATGTAAACATGATATACGTAACTCCAAACCCAGAGGTCTGAATCGTAAGTAAGAAATATTTTATACAAACATTGTTATAAAAGTTAAATTTGAAAAATAAACAAAGGAACTGAATGTAATACTGGTAGCATTTAATTTAAGGACTGAATGGGACATCAAGTGTCAAATTAAACTTGGTTTTACATTTTACTGTTACACCTTCTTCTTCTTCTATATCTTAAGGGCACACGATCAATTTTTGATCATTTTGGCTTTATGCATGTAGATAGGATTTTCAATGTTTCTGTTACTGGTGGTGATGAGGAAATCATGCACTAGGGGTTTGAAGGCTTGAGGCAATAGACACAAATGTGTCTAGTGTTGTCGCCTCAACCGTTTCTTTTGAAAGATTGTTCCAGTCCCTGATTGTCTTGGGCAGGAATGAGCAGCTCCTATACTGGCTTCTTGCTGGAATTAGCCTGAATTGCCTCTTATGGCCTCGTCACTGTCTATGGGGAAGAGGGACGAGTTTCTGTTTAATACTGGAGCAGTGGACCAGCCCATTATTTATCTTGTACATCATGGAGAGCCTGGATTGTTGTCGTTTCTCCAATGGTGACCAGCCTAGTGTTTCTAGCATGCTGCCAACACTAGAGGTATTCCTGTAGCGGTTTAGGACAAAGCGTGCTGCTCGTCGCTGGACCGCCTCCAAAATGCTCTTCTGGGTAAATGGGTCCCAGACTGAAGATGCTTAATCTAAAATCAGACGGATAAAGGCTTTATATGCTCTTTCTTTCACAAAGGAGTTGCCAATCTTTAGATTTCGCCTTAAGAACCCTAAGGTCTTGTTTGCTTGGTTACATACATTGTTAATATGCTCGTCTCAGCGGACCTCTCTTTGAATGGTAACACCCAGGTACTTTACTTAGGAAACTTGCTCAAGTATATGGCCGTGCAATGATTGTGCAATGGATCGTGCCTCTAACACCACCAACGTCTGCCACCAACTCGAACAAGTTAAAGTTAAAAAAGGCCTGGCACTACCGAATGCTTCTAGGGTAGCTTCGTCTGTTGGAGACTCCTGAGTTTAGTCACACATTAGGGCATCTTCTTCAACACTCACAAGTTAAGGAAACAAGCCTCTGACTACCGAAAGCTTCTAGTCTAGATTCGGCTGTGGGAGATTCCTTAGTAAAGTACCACATTAGGATAGTTCAGTCAACCCAAAATCCCCAGATGAAGCCAGTCATGTCGCTTTAAAACTGAAATTTAAGGTGAACCTTTCATTTTAATTTAATTGAAATTTTATTAATGGTGTAACTTAAGGTGTTTTTAGGGGGGCGGGGTAAGAGACTTTCGGGGAGGGGGGTGGGGGGACAACAGTAATAAAATAAAATAGAATAAATCACTCGGTTAAACGAATAATTAGTTAGGTTTTAAAACAACTTCATTCGCACGCCATTCGTTTGGTAAAAAGGATAAGATAAGATATTTTTATTATTGCAATTAAATTTTAATGGATTTGATTACATTTAACACAATAAATTTAAGCACATGGATGTATAAATATCGTAAACAAAACACATTTTTCATAGTTTTACAACATCCTTTTTTCCAATTAGTTCTTCAAGTGCATGATGTTATGTTTTCCTGATTATTAAGTTTAAACGGTGTTTGATGTCAGACGATGAATTCCCACATCAGCAGGGAATACTATACTGAAGTTCAGTACGATTCCAACTGTTGCACCGTAGAATAATTTCATAACTTGTTATCTACGCCGAAATTGCACACGTCTAATTTTTGTTAACGATAGAAAAGTCTTTGGTTGATTTCTATAACCATAATTTTGCCGCGCTGATGCAATGTCATCTATAATCAATGGTGACCCCCCTAGGTACTTATGTATTTCTTCTTCCTCAATCTTTTGATTGTTTGTTGTGAGATCTGCAATCGGGTGCATCCTCCTCCAAAAATCGACAAGCATTTCGATTTTGAGACACCCAACTGAAGGAGATTTTCTCAACACCCAGGAATAAACTTTTAATTGTAGCTAAGATACTGTATCAGCCTTCCACATCCGATATTAAGCCAACGCTGGTGGTATCATCAGCAAATTTAATCATTGGAAGGGTGTTGCTTGGGCTATATATTGTCCTTTAAGTGACTTATGAGGCCGATCATGGAGTGACTTATGAGGCCGAACCCCGAGTGACTTATGAGGCCGATCCTCGACTGACTTATGAGGCCGATCCTCGAGTGATTTATGAGGCCGATTCTGGAGTGACTTATGAGGTTGATCTTAGAGTGAATTATGAGGCAGATCCCGGAATGACTTATGAGGCTGATTCTGGAGTGACTCATGAGGTTGATCCTGGAGTGACTTATGAGGTTGATCCTGGAGTGACATATGTGGTTGATCTTGGAGTGACGGATGTCGCCGATTCTGTAGTGAATTATGCGGTTAATCTTGGAGTGACTTATGAGGTTGATCTTGGAGTGACTTATGAGGCAGATCCCGGAGTGACTTATGAGGCCGATTCTGGAATGACTCATGAGGTTGATCCTGAAGTGACTAATGAGGTTGAACCTCGAGTGACTTATCAGGTTGATCTTGGCGTGACTCATGAGGTTGATCCAGGAGTGACTTATGTCGCCGATCATGTAGTGATTTATGTGGCCGATCCTGGAGTGATTTATGAGGTTGATCTTGGCGTGAGTCATGAGGTTGATTCTGGAGTGACATATGTGGTTGATCTTGGAGTGACTGATGTGGCCGATCCTGTAGTGAATTATGAGGCCGATTCTGGAGTGACTCATGAGGTTGATCTTGCAGTGGCTTATGAGGTTGATCTTGGAGTGACCAATTAGGTTGATCTTAGAGTGAATAATGAGGCCGATCCCGGAGTGACTTATGAGGCCGAATCTGGAGTGACTCATGAGGTTGATCCTGAAGTGACTTATGAGGTTGATCCTGGAGTGAATTATGAGGTTGATCTTGAAGTGACTCAAGAGGTTGATCCAGGAGTGACTTATGAGCTTGATTTAGAGTGACTTATGAGGTTGATCTTGAAGTGACTCAAGAGGTTGATCCTGGAGTGACTTATGAGTTTGACTTGGAGTGACTTATGTGGCCGATCATCGAGTGACTTATGAGGTTGATCTTCGAGTGACTTATGAGGTTGATCCTGGAGTGACCTATGTGGCTGATCTTGGAGTGACTAATGATTCCGATCCTGGAGTGGCTAATTGGTGTATATTATTATACTGGACAAGAGAGGGAGCGCAACCAAATCTGACCACGGTAGTTATCTCACTAGATGGGGGTATTTGATAATTCACCTTGACATAAAGTGGACGAGTTGTTAAAAAAGTTCAGCATCAACACTTCAATATTTAAATTGACATCTTACAAAAAAAAATCATTTTTCATCATAACGTGTGGTTTGATCGTGCTACGTGCTAATAAAAAGTTAAGTTTTAAAATTATCTGATGGGTCTTCCCCCCCCCCCCCTCCACCCCCTCTTTTTTTATCCACAGACAAATTAAGGGGCACAATACTGGTTAAATTTACAACCTCCGCTTCATCGGAGTTATGGGACTTTGGACATGAATGGTCTATTGTTTTACTTTTCCACATGGACCATCCTGAACAACCACATGCTCAGCAGACTGCCAGGTAAAGTGTCAGTCTCTACAGCAGAACACCATAACTATAGTCTATTTTGTTTGTTTGTTTGATTTTTTTGTTTTTAAATTAATTTTTTTTTTTTTGGGGTGGGGGTTATTCTTAGCTTTAGCAACCTTAGCAGTCATGGAAAAGGCTATGTTATTTATTGTACTAAATTAATAATAGAAACATATGGGTCGCTCTACGGCTGTTACACTGCCCATTTATGAAGTCCATGGCATCTTTGAGAAGTAAGGGAATTTGTCAGAAGTCAATGCCATATTTCAAACGTCCATACAGTCTTTCAGTAGAAAATACAATCCTTCAGAATTAAATGCTATATTTCATAGGTCCATAAAATATTTTTCCGTACAAAGTGCAATCCTTCAGAAGTCTTTGGCATATTTCAAAGATCAATTCAATTTTTTTACTTGAAAAGAAAATCTTCCAGAAGCCAAAGCCATCTTGAAATAAAAAAAAACAACAACACTAGCTATTAGAACGTATATTATAAGGCCGTATTGGACTGCGATAAATCTTTTCAGTATATTAATGATTTATTTACAATTTGTGTCCACAAAAAAAACAACAACAACATGCATTAAGTTTTAATTATGGTTATACAAAATACACATTTTAACGACAATTTATACATTTCAGTTACTAGTGTATTGTACGCGAGTAATACACCTGATGAAAATTAATATGGAAAACATATTAATAAAAAGATTTGGTACGTTGACATCAAACTGTATCCACCAAATTCACAATTTTACATGGCTGCAATGTCTTCTTCCCGTTCGGTTTTTATATTGTGCTTCCACTGACACACATTCCCTCTGTTCTTCTGAGGTTTATTCTGTTTAAGGACTTATCATTCAGAACACAATTCTAAATTCCAGAAGTCAATAACGCCTTATCTTTCAGAATTCAAAACCATCTTCCAGAAGTCAGTACCATCTTCCAGAAGTCAGTACCATCTTTCAGAAGTCAATACCATCTTTCAGAATTCAATACAATCTTTCAGAAATCAATACCATCTTTCAGACTTCAATACAATCTTTCAGAATTCAATACCATCTTCCAGAAGTCAATACCATCTTTCAGAATTCAATACCATCTTCCAGAAGTCAATACCATATTTCAGAATTCAATACCATCTTTCAAAAGTGAATGCCGTATGTTGAAAGCCAATACATTTCTTAAAGGGCCTCTTCTGGGACCAATAACGTTGGAACTACTAAATGCCATTTCCTTCAGGATCCCTTAATGAAGTTACCCTCTTAATGTTTGTACAGAGAGGTAAGTCAGCCTCTCCGTATAAATGAGATGACAAAGAAAAAATATTTATTTCCATGAAATTTCCCGACCCCCCACCCCCTTTTTTTTCCAGCTGACGCGTTACTGTGTGACACCAACAGATCAGTGAGAGTCGAAACAAGGTGCTACATATTTTATAACAAGACTTTGTCATGGAGCGATGCCAAGGTAATGCTAATTAAAACAATAGTCATCACAGCTTGCACACTGCTGTGGGTCATCTGCCAGTCTGTCACTCTGCCACCCTACCTTCACTTATGAAAGCGATATAACCCCCCCCCCCCCTTTTTTTGCCACGTTAGTGCCTCAAATTTAAAAAAAAAAATGTCTTTCTCTCTATGTCGACATGGTCATCTGCCAGTCTGTCACTCTGCCCCCCTACCTTCACTTATGAAAGCGATATAACCCCCCCCCCCCTTTTTTGCCACGTTAGTGCCTCAAATTTAAAAAAAAAAATGTCTTTCTCTCTATGTCGACACTGTTTTAAAAATCAATTCTGAAAAGATCTCTTTTGTCAACATATCAGGTTGTTGCTACTAATTGTTGAGCTCAGCGTTATTTAAAATAATAGCAACTGGGGCTTAACCGGGTGCAGTTTTTCTTACACCGGGTCCGGGAATTTTGAGAAAATACCCGGTGGGTACAAGTCAGCGTTCCCTCTAAGGTTTCTTGGTTCGAGTGCAAAATCATAAAGTTTTGAGCAAATTTTTACGGCATCAATCTTTTTGTGCTCAAAATTTTACAGACTTCAGACACAAACACATATTTAAGTGGAAATTAGCTGCGCTGTACTCAAAACTGCTGCGCGGCGTCTGAGACATTACCGCGCGGCCACGCAGTCGCGCAGCTTAAAGGGAAAATTGGTACAAGTGTAAAAGAAAAAAAGAGTTACCTTTTCATTTTTATAACATTTAACGAAATCTACTGCCCTATGTCGAAGTCCAATTGCCTTGCCTGAGTCAACAGGTTCTGTCAAGAAATAACAGACTGTTAGGAGAGGCAGTTGCCAGATCCCGGAATACAGATGATTGTGTACGCATGTCGCTTGATGTATGACAGAGAACCTCGAAAATTAACAGCACCAAATAATAGTTGCCTCCCATGAAAGATAAAAAAAAATCTACCCCCACCCCCATTTACCAGAGTTCAGCCGTCACGCATGAATCTCGCTGCGTCACTGCATGTTTTCACTCAGTTCTATTAACATAAAACATTTGGAGTTTGCGGGACTTGTTTTGAGGAGGAAGCAGGTCGAGCCAAAAGCAAAATTTGAATGGAAGATGTCCAGGTCATAGACACACCCGGCACACACACACGTGTAGCAATGATAAGAAGTAAAATGAACTAAAACATAGTAGTGTGTCCCAACTCTCCCCCGGAAACCGATCAGCATGTATGGAGTGGCATTATTAAGTGACGCTGACACCAAGCCCTTGGCGTGAGCCGAGGTCGAAGCACGTCCATGCGGACTGTAAGGGCTTTGGGGGACTTGCGTGTGGAGACAAAGGTCTTGCGTGGTATCTGCGTTAGCGAGAGCATATGTGTATAGTACCCACGTGACCACAGCTGGAAATGACTGTGTAAACATGTCGGGATCCTGATTACTAGTTGCCGTTAACGGATATGGGGCATGAGAGAGGTGCCGGCAGACCAAACTAATACGTGAAATAGGGAAATTGTGTCGAAGGGCCGTCGAGCGCCAGCTCTTAATGCACACCCAACGCACACCCCCGCACGAACCAGACGCCGGGTCTCTCCGTCGCCAGACCTTGCGGAAGCATGCCTGGAACCTCCTCCTGTCCTGGGGGGACGCCTGGTCGACAGAAGACGCTGCGTTTAAAACGTTCGCAGACAGTTTTCCCAAAGTGTCTGGGTGGGTTTGCTTCTACTCCGGAGGGAAGGTGTTGCGTTACCACCCCCCCCCCCCCCCCCCCCGGGAGATTTTTTCGGTCAGGACGGAATGCTGGGACGAAACAGTTACCTAGGAGCGGCTTTCTCACGGCCGCGTGGCAACAAGTCATCGGCATGGTTTTTAACCGCCACCCAAACCTCATATCTAGCAACGGCAACACGCATTCATGTTACGACGTTGCTACTCCCGTTGCGTTGGGAGGCATGCGGTCGTGGGCCGGGTTTTATTATTCTTTTTTTGCTTCGGAAGGAAAGTACCTCCCTACTAGTCTGCCACGCCACACAGAGTCAAACCCAATGTGCAGGCACCCGATTCTCATCGGAGACGCGTTCCTCAAGAGCAGGAACCAGGATATGAGGCACGGAGTGGATTCTTGCAGACCATACCGACGATTATAATGTACAGCCTGGCAGGAGACTGTTGCCAGGCAACCGTTTCTTCCCTAGCTACTTCGTGAACTATTTCCGAGGTAGAAACCAAATGTAGAATCCCTGTTCGTGGGCCTCTGACGCCATCCCAAGATGGGAAAGGGGAGTATTTCAGGACCTTACCATACTCATCCAAGTAGTAGGATGTTCGCGTGGTGGTGCTGTAAATAAGATAATACCAACGCACAGAAACTCCTTAATTCTGATGTCCCACGCTTAGCTAGTCAATCAAGTTCAATAAAGTGGGGGGGGGGGGGGGGGGGCTGTCTCGGTTGCGGAGTGCTTCCGGTGTGCCGCTTGTCAGCCCGATATTTGACGTCAGGCTAAGGGTAGTGGGAGTACACTTGGGAGGGAAAAGTGAGCTTTTGCTCCACGGACCACTGTTTTTCTTAAGTGGTTTAGAATAAATTACATTAGTATAGACAAGTTATTATAATTTAAACTGTTTCTTGAAATAAGAGCTAATGAATATTGCAAAAGGGGGAGACGGAATGGCATAACTATTAACTATTGATCTCCAATATGGTCAACATATACCGCATATGTGATTTTATATCGAGCATCTGTGGACCTGTTGCAAAATTAACTATTGTTATGGAAGTTATTCTTTCCATGCCACGTTGGCCACACAAGGGCCTGCTTCCCATGCCGCGTTGGCCACACAAGAGCCTGCTTCCCATGCCGCGTTGGCCACACAAGAGCCTGCTTTCTATGCCACGTTGGCCACACAAGAGCCTGGCCTTACCGCATAAACTGTAATCATCCCCCACCCAAATAAAAAATAAAATAAATAAAATAAATGATTCTTGCTTTTTGTTTTTTCTCGTCTTGCAGTTATTTTGTAACAACAGAGAATTGCATCTTCCCAGATTTGATAATCTCGAAGCTTATAAGCAAGTTCTTGCGGAAGATCAAACTATTACGAAAGCTCAAGGTTTGGATTGATATTTGAGTGATACATTTTTAGAGGAGAAAATTATTTTTGTGACCAATCAATGATAGCTGTGAAAGAAAACTTGTTAACAATGTCTAGTTAGAAAAGAAAACAATATGTTCTATTATGATGTGATAAATTTTCTTGTTCCACAAACGTATCACAACGGATCATTGTTTCGTATTTTATTTCAAAGAATTAATTTTAAATTCCTTTTTTTTCGTAAGACATTCGCAGTCGTTGACAAAATAGGCACAAGCCAAATCAGTTTAGAGATTAAGAACACCAATTTTAAACTCAAAAATATTTGGTATTCACGGAAACATTTATCGCAATGAATCCAGAAAAAACGACAACATTCTGATACGAATATTTGCATTGATTTGATCGGGGTTATATAATTGCATATACAGTTCTTATATCCACATAATTTTATCCATTAAATATGTGTCTTATGTAAAATGTGTATATATATTTTAAAAATTCGGTTACTTTGCATCCATTGTGAGCCACTAAGGTGAAAGTTTACCCCTGATTACCCCTTTTTGTCTGCCCCTGTTTTTTGCGTCTTTCAGTTTTAAAAAAAAAAATAATAAAATTTGCCTTCATAAGGAATTTTTTGTGAAAACCTTTTCTTAATTTCAACAACCAATTCCAAAAGACCACCCAAACTCATACTGGACTGGGGCGAATGACCGGAAGAACGAAGGCAAGTATCACTGGGACGACAACGGGGCAGAAATGACGACTGACGTCCTTGGCAGACAGCCCCAGGCGTCCGAAGACTGTATCAGGATTAAACATGGCAACAGGCTGGAAGGTGCAAGCTGTGACAGTGTTGATAACGTCACGTGCATGGCTATCGGTAATAAGTCTTGTCCTCCACACGAAGCGAGAATCCGTTCTTGTAATATGTTTCTGATCATAATTTGTTGGTGTCAGGAAACACGTTTGGTAATTAGAAACTTTTTTTTTTGGGGACAGAAAATATAATGTTAAAATATCTGTGATTTATCATGATCCGGGGAAAGTTTTACGTGCATCAAGAGAACCCGATCAATTAAAAAAAGTCGTTTAGAATATCTCGACTTGTGTTTCACAAAGAAGCTTCACTTCATTTACAATATTTCGAGCAGCTTTTTGCTGCTTTCATTGTCACACCCGACTTTTTATATATTTTTGTGATCAATTGACAGGAAAAGTAATTGCGCGTCACAGATAGGGGGCAATTAGAAAATTGTCACGTTGAAGGCCTGCTTTGTTACTTTCATGTTTAACTTAGTTTTAATTTTGTTTGTCATCGGTTAAAGCATTATGCCCTTTAAAAAAAAAAAAAAATTAACAAATTTCAGAGCCGTCCTGGTTTGGGCCAAAAAATGATCGCATTTGCCACTGCAGAAATGAAACCTGTGACGACGAAGGCCATTGCCTGGGAGTTGATAAGAGATGCAGACCTGGATGGTTTGGGGAAAAATGCCAGTTAAGTTAGTATTGGAACGCGACTTTAATAACACTCCTACAGGTTCTCAGTTCCGTTTTTCGCTTTTATTTTCTTCTTTCAAGTTTGGACTAAAAATTTCAAGATTGTATCCATAGCCTTTCTTCGGTGAAAACAAAGGTTTGAATCGGTGGTGATATCTTCCCATTATTTCAATTACGTCTTGAGTAAAAATTCAACATATCCGTGTAGGATCAGTTCAGGGCCAGTCCTACGGTTGGTATCACATTAAAAAATACGTGTTATGTAGGATGGCATACAAAGAAATATATAGTGTGATATACAAAGTTTTGGCAATTAACTTTTTTGTTTCTTCCATGGCATCCACATGCAATGCCTTTTCATACTTTTCAAGATCGCTGATGGGGCCCTTAGCACGTGGCGCCCTGCGCAGCTGTCCGAGATTTCAGAGCCCACAACCGGGCCTGAATAAGATATTCGAAAAGATTAAGACCTTCTCGTCGACTGTAAACAAATTTCTAACACTGAAAACGAAAATGGCGTTAAAACACTTTGAAGAGAAAGACACTTGCTAGTAATTACTTTAAAGTGACTGTGACAGAAAAAAGACAAAAAATTTGATTTCGGAGGCATTCTCCGATGTTATCAAAGAACAGTGGTTAGACATTTGGGACCTCGGAGGTTTAGTAAACCAGGCAAGTGATATAGGCTAGCTCTCGCAGATATATATATATATATATATATATATATATATATATATATATATATATATATATATATATAT
>CAXITT010000217.1:802628-860447 GCA_964033795.1 Lymnaea stagnalis | reverse complement strand
CCCCCCCCCCCCCCCCCCCCAACTAGAAACAACATTCCAAGCCTAGGGATTTCTGTAAACAAATATTGCTTAATGAATTGTTAAAAAAAATATTTTTAGAGTACGTATTCAAGATAATATGTTGTGAGAAATAACTTAGATTAATTAATGGCTAACATATAGCGCTGGGAACGAGTGAGGAAAGAGACATATTTTAATTTAAGAAAAGGAGTGAGACAAAGAGAGTGAGGGAGAGTGGGAGAGATAAAGAGAGAGGGAGATTGAAAAAGAGATATACACCAAAACATATGTTCGATCTCATACATCCCCTAAACACTCTAAATTTCATCCTATGTGGAGACTCGATTTGTGCCAGAGAAACAGCTCGTAGCTTCCCATAGTTAAAAACCAGCTGATGACACTCACTTGGCACAGGTAACTATCTTTTTGCCATATTTCCTTCCCACCTGACGCCACTCACTTGGCACAGGTAACTCATCCTTTTGCCATATTTCCTCCCAGCTACTCGACTCACTTGGCACAGATAACTCATCCTTTTGCCATATTTCCTTCCCAGCTACTCGACTCACTTGGCACAGGTAACTCATTCTTTTGCCGTATTTCCTTCCCACCTGACGCCACTCACTTGCCACAGGTAACTCACCCTTTTACCATATTTCCTCACCAGCTGACGCCACTCACATGGCAGAGGTAACTCATGATTTGGTCCACGACAACGATGACAGTACCTGTTACCACCCCAAGGACAATCACGTGACCGCGAGCCTGCACAGCTCAGTGACGTTCAGCTGGATTACACTGGTGTTTGAGAACGGTAAGATGGCAATGTGTGTGAGTAACTCGTGATCAGACACCTGAATGGTTTACTGGAGCACACTATCTTGATTACGTTTACATCTTTTGAGAACAGAGTTGCTTACCCGTGGATGCGCCCACTTTTCTTCCACATGCCAGGTTTACCTGATACATTTTTAGATGTTTCCAAACTAAATTCCACCAATGTTTGTAAGGCTAAATAAAAAAAAGACCTATTAATATAATAAAATAAAAATAATAATATAGTTTGAATCTGAAAAATTTCTTTATTTTCATGTTTTTGTCACCCAATCCAACATCTGGATTGACCAATGGTTGAACATCCGAACCTCCAACAACCACAACCAAGCACTTAAAAGTGTAACAACCTCAATTACTTAATTCTCGCTAAAAAATTTTTTTTCTCATTCATTCGTACACCTTTTCCCCGTGCGTGAACTTTCTTTGACCCCGAATTAGACTCCCAGCAGAGAGTAACGTTTGTTGTGGGCGTGGTTAAATCCCATTGATGTTTCTTGTTTACTACCGACTTCCAATTAAACATGGTTAGTATGTCTTCTAGTATCTTGTGGAAGGTTCTCAAATGTATTAGAAAAGTAACGGCGTTTCTGGTCGGGTCGGTAGACCCACATATATAAGGGATTGACAGGCAGAGATTCAGACGGAGATTGATAGATATTTTTAAATTCACGATTAAATTATTCTTTGTGTGCTCATGTGTTTATTTCATATTCTTCATTCATCATTATTAATTGGCACATTGCACTGAGTGTGTACCGGCACAAGATTTTTCCCATACTTTGTAAGTTAATGATTTGTAATTATATTTCTTTTGTTTGTAATTGTATTATCACTAAATTAAATCTTATTAATTGTAATTGGTACTGTTTTGGGTGTCATATTTTTGTTATTGTACTTCTCTATGGTATCGTCCTTTGTTAGGCACTGTTTGAACGAGCCATAACTTAAAACAAGAGATTACTTTCTCACAATAGAAGCCAGTGCGTAACAGTACTCGACACAAATGCCAGCTAAATTAATTGTTGTGGTCGTAGTCCACACAAATGACAGTTAAATTCATTGTTGTGACCGTACTCCAACACAAATGCCAGCTAACTTTATTGTTGTTGTCGTACTCCACACAAATGCCAACTAAATTTACTGTTGTGGTGGTACTCCACTCGAATGCCAGCTAAATTTATTGTTGTGACCGTACTCCACACAAATGCCAGCTACATTTATTATTGTGATCATAGTCCACACAAATGCCAGCTACATTTATTGTTGGGGTGTTACTCCAACACAAATGTCAGCTAACTTTATTGTAGTGGTCTTCCCCAACACAAATGCCAGCTAAATTTATTGTTGTGATTGTACCCCACTATTTATGCCAGCTTACTTTCTCAGCTATTTAACTCAACGGCATTTACTGACTTTAGCATGTCGCTAATTGAAATATGCAGACGTTCATTAATTGTAATCTACTTCCTGAAGCAGAAATTGGAATGTACGCAGATGCGTATAAAATTATAGAAAAAAAATTTGAAAATTCTTTTGTTTTGTAAAGATTTCTTAAAAGTAAAAAAAAAATGCTGGAAATATAAAGTTAACAGGGTTGTTTAAAATTTTAACACATCACATTACTTGTTAAAATTGTATTTAAAAACAAAACAAAACAAAAAACCGCACCCTAACAGTATCACACTTCAAAGATACGCATAGTGAGTATCACTCAGTGTTAGAAGAATCGCATTTCAAAAAAATGTACATTGTTTTTATCACTCATTGCTAGAAGAATCACAATTAAAAAAAAAATGTACATTGCTGTAATCACTCATTGCTAGCAGAATCACAATTCACAAACGTACATTGCTGTAATCACTCATTGCTAGAAGAATCACAATTCACAAACGTACATTGCTATAATCACTCATTGCTAGAAGACGCGCCATTCACAAATGTACATTGCTAGTGTCTCACATTGTTAGAAGAATCACCATTCAAAGAGGTGCACCTGTTAGTTTCACACCTTGTTGGAACCGCATTTTTTTTATAAAACTCTCAGGTTTGTATTAGTAATGTATACTTAGTTCATTGGTCCCGACATGTAATCAAACAGCCACCCAAAACACAACGTTTTCCTTGACATTTTTGTTAGCATTTACTTAACTGTACGTGATTATTTTCATTTATCAAGAAGCCGTTATGTGAATTGTAAAATGGGTAAAACTCCTGGCGAAAAAAACGATTAAAATTTCCTTCAAAAATAATTTTGTTTCCACTGCATACCCAAATACTTCGCAAACACAAAGCACGTGGCAACAGCAGAACAGTTAATCTCCTTAATAAAAGACGTACTTATTCAAAAAAAGCACTGACATGCTTCCCCTCCCCCCCCCACCCCACCATCCCCGTTTTTGTTGAAAAAGATGAACAATTGATTGTTGCTGGTTGAAAATTTGAAAGAATGTATTTTCACCGGCAGCTGGTATATATACCAAGTTTCAGCTCGATAGGATGAAGGGAAACGAGTTATTTTAGCCTTCCGAAATTTTTGCCACAAACGTACGAACAAAAGTAAAGTTAGAAAGGATTTAAAAATATGTTGTATTTATGTTGTTATTTTGCCCCAACCTCTCCCCGCGCGCACGGCAACTAAGCATCGGTAAGTTACTAATTGGTTGGAAATTGTTCCACACAGATGACGTCAAAAACCTTTCAGTTTCCTTCCACCCGCCCTTCCAGATGTCCGCACCGAAGATCCCGTGCGAGAACTTGCGCGCTGCTCACCGTGGGAAGCGTGTCGATGTGTACTGCAGCAACGAGATCCTGATTGACTCGGTTTACGTCCAGTGGAGCTCATCGACAGGGTTATGCTCCTTGTACGTGAATGGAGGTGGGCACGATACGGCTACAGAATTTGTTTTGAACAGTATATGCTTTCGTTTACGTGCACCGACATATGTCTACCAACATACCAATGTCTTATTTTTTTGTCTGTCTATTCTAAAAAAAAAAAAGAAAAAGAAAAAATGTTATGATATTTCGCACCGTAAGTGTCAATACAAATAATTTCGACACTTCATACATCATGCATTCAAAATAAGACTAAAACTTGTAAAATTGCTGGTTTTTCTTGGTGACTACGTTGCTCTTTTCTAATGACTGTCTTAACACTGTGGATAGTTTTTTTCTCACTATTTCAATATTTGGAGGCTCCCGCCATCACGCACGCGCCCCTATCGTCGGAGATAAAAACATTTCAAGTCCCGCTGTGACACAATATTTCTTATTGTAGCACCCACAGTAAAGATATCACGAAAATATAATATCCAATGCTGGATCCTTCAATAGACACATGAATGATTTTTAATGAGTGTAAAAACCTTCTTTACTTAAAAAAAAACAAAAAAACTTTCAACAATCGCGGTTGCACCATCACCATGCTTCTTCTTTACCCTCTAGTTCTAAGTCTTATCTTCCCAGAGATTCTCAAAATAACCCTCCACCCCCCCCCCCCAAAAAAAAAAAATAAAAAGTTGAGTAACAAAACTATTTAGAATTTAAAGTTTATTAATATACATATTTATTTTAAAAACGAAACAATACGTTACCAACATATATAAATTAAAATAATGAGTTCATGCGTTTATGGTCTGGTTACGCTTAGCGTAGGCGTCGTAAGCCTTTGGCCTTTTAAACCTTACTAAAAACTCTACAATGGCCAGATGGTGTCAAGAAATCGAGAGTCAATTAAAAAAAAATAACATTAAAATTAAAATACCTTCTCAAAAATTATAGAGCCATGATAGCATATGGTATACTCAAATAGGTTGCTAAATAGAGGGGATAATAACAAAGAAAAAAATAATAAATTTCGTTAAAGTGCGATCATGGGCCTTCATGTGAAACAAATTTGCAAGGCCAATGAAGGAAAGGGAGGGAAAAAAAACAGCGTCCTAGGCTGAAAGATCAGACTTACCGTCGTTTTAGAGTCCACTTTTCTTGACAATTAAATCTAGATATTCAAGGAACCCATCAGCTGCCCCCGTTTAATGGATACTGTATTGTTTTTGCGTGTTTCTGAACGCACTCGGCTTGTAAGCAAAGATAAAATAATTGATACATCCTTTACCGCGTTAATGTTCGACCTCTTCTCTGCATGCAGCAAACTTCTTAAATTAGACTTTTACGTATTTTTTTTGGTCAGGTCGAAACATTGCCGCCGAGGCGCGGCTAAAAGTCTACATCCGAAGCAGGCTGAGAGAGGACCAGAAGACCATCGCGTCTCCCGTGATCAATGGGAAGACAGACGATGAGCAATGCTTGCAAATGAAAGACGATGAAATAAACAGTCTGGCCTTGAGGTTTTCCTCACAGCATCAAATTTATAAGATTGTCATGCACACCCGTGAGTGACGAATGTTGTATCCATGCTATATTTTAATAACTAGACTGTTTTTGTTTTTTTTAAGGGAGGGATGGCATTAAAAATTTTGGTTATTTTACTTACACCGGGTCTATTGTGTCCTCGCCTCTTCTCAAAACACGCGAAGGAATCGAAATCGCCGAAGGCGGCAAAGCTATACATAAAGCGCTTTTGTCATTGGCGTTGAAAGGAATCCTGTGTTGTGATTAGGTATCGGGTCAGGAATTAGTGTTGAAAGCTCTGAAGACCCCGGCTGGAAAGCTTTAATACGGGTAGCCACCATCATCCTTTTATGATCAGCTTGGCCATGAACTGTGTTTGAAAATAGTATTTTGTTATGCATCTTTTAAGCACAACGCGAAGGAAATGAAAGCGAGACAGAAGAATACATCCTGCAGGGACTCTTCGACGACACACGCTCCGTGTTTGTGTACAGTTCCAAGCCGATTAGCCGCCACCTCCTGTACGTCGCTCAAACCAAACAATCACATGCCACGGAGATCACCTTCCTCCTGACCACCGGGTCCATTTTAATATGTGAAATCGAGGTTTTTGGAGGTAACTCTTGTGCGGCTTGAGGTAAAGCTGGGATGGGCTTAAGTTAGCAGTTGAGGGGCTCGAGGTAAACTTGATGGGATTGAGGTTAAACTTGAGGGGCATGAGGTAAACTTGATTGTCTTGAGGCAAACTTGAGGGGCTTGAAGAAAAACGTGAGGGATTTGAGGTAAAACTTGATACGCTTGAGGTAAACTTGTTGGCCTTGAGGCAAACTTGATGGGCTTGAGTTAATTTAGTGGCTTTATGTAAAACTTTAGGGGCTGATGTTTTGAGGTAAAACTTGAGTGGCTTAAGGTAAATTTGAAGAGCTTGAGGTAAAAATTGAGGGGCTTGAGATATCACTTGATGGGCTTGAGATACTTCAGGGGCTTTAGGTAAAAATTGAGGTGCTTGACTTAAATCTCGAAGGGCTTGAAGTAAACCTTGATGGGCTTGAGGAAAACTTAATGGGCTTGAGGTTAATCTGGGATGGGCTTGAGGTAACATTTGAGGGCCTTGAGGTAAACTTGTTGCGATTGAGGTTAAACTTGAGGGGCGTGAAGGAAAACTTGAGGGACTTGAGGTAAACTTGATGGGCTTGAGTTTAATCTGGGATGGGCTTAAGGTAACATTTGAGAGCCTTGAGGTAAACTTGATGGTATTGAGGTTAAACTTGAGGGGCGTGAAGGAGAACTTGAGGGACTTGAGGTAAACTTGATGGGCTTGAGGTTAATCTGGGATGGGCTTAAGGTAACATTTGAGAGCCTTGAGGTAAACTTGATGGGATTGAGGTTAAACTTGAGGGGCGTGAAGGAAAACTTGAAGGACTTGAGGTAAACTTGATGGGGGCTTGAGATAATACTTGAGGGGCTTGATGTAAATTTAACGGGCTTGAAGTAAAAATTTGATGGGCAAGCGGTAAACTTGATGGGCTTGAGGTACTTCAGGGGCTTTAGGTAAAACTTGAGGGGCTTGAGTTAAAATTTTAGAGGGAAATGTAAAAATGTAAGTTAAAGTTAATTTTACGGACACATTTTCACCCTGATTTAATTTTAATAGACCATATCTATTTCTTTGGCCCACTGCAGCATTTGGACGCAGAAAAAAAATATTTAACACCACCTTACATTACATTGTGCCAATTAACAATGACTATAATTTTTTGCACCGGTCAGATTGTGCCCCACCTTACTTCAATCTAGAGTGCAGTGGGACGTGCAACGAGGCTTGCTTCTTGAAGTCGTGCAGCTACGAAGGCGTCTGCCTGCGCTGTGCTGACGACTCAAGGCTTGTGGCTTGTACGCTTTCAGGTAATGCCAGAGCTGGTGGAGATGCCGTTCTGACTGTAAGATGATTTCAGTAAGATAATGTCAGATGCCAGGATGATAGGGTCAGATGTCAGTATGATATGGTCATATGACAGTGTGATTTATTTAAAGGCTGATATGATAGGGTCATATGTCAGGATATTAGGGTCAGAAGCCAGTAAGATAGGGTCAAAAGCCAGTAAGATAGTTTTACAAATTGTGCGACGGTTCCGCCCTGAGATAATTTTATAAATTTTAATTTTTTTCTTTTAATTTGTGCTTTAACTTTATAACAGCTCTTCTATTTTTCGTTAACACACTGATTCTACATTGGCAATACTTTAAAAGCTTCTTCCATGGTCAATATGTTATAAAAATATGAAAACAAGCTTATGTAATTTAACTACACACAGTTTCGTGTTAACCTAAAGCTAAATGAGCCTCGTTTCTATGGGTCCAAATTACTCATAATGACAAATGGGCAACATTTTATTTTTAAAAAAAAAAAAAAAAATTTTTTTTTTTTTTACAAAGTACGAGCTATAACGAAATTTTCAGAAGCGATGTGTGTTTAGGATATACTTAATCTATGAAAATGCCACAGAATTAGGGAAAGGAAAGAATGATATGATGGTTTCATCACTGTATCGAAGCTCTGTCTAGGTCACTAAATTCTTTTTGACCCGACTGTCGTCTGTTAAGGAATACAATTAAAGTGTAATTTATCAGGGATATTAACGTATAATAAGTAAACTGACATGGAAGATAGATGCTATGGCAGACTTCTTGGTTCTCATCCATGATCAAGATCATTGACGTCGGTAAAATCTTTCAAGTTCATTACCTTGGCCTAATATTTTTCTTTGGGTTTCACATTGAATTCGCTACAGTGACGGATACCGCCGACATTAAAGACAAGTGCCCAAAGATTAAGAGAGAATAAAACTGACCCCATCGAGCTGTATTTTGCCAAAAATGAATTTGCTACAAGTGCTTCACATCACTGTCTGAAGACTCTTGTAATACGTATCGTAGTCAAATCATCGTCGTCTCACAGTCAAAAAAAAAAATTGCGGTCTCACATTCAAACCAACGTGGTCTCACTGTCAAACCAACGTGGTCTCGCAGTCAAAATGACGCGGTCTCGCTGTCAGCCCAACACCGTCTCGCAGTCAGCCCAACGCGGTCTCGCAGTCAACCCAACACCATCTCGCCGTCAGCCCAACGCGGTCTCGCAGTCAACCCAACACCATCTTGCAGTCAGCCCCATGCGGTCTCGCAGTCATCCCAACGCGGTCTCGCAGTCGAACCAACGCGGTCTCGCAGTCAACCCAACACCATCTTGCAGTCAGCCCCATGCGGTCTCGCAGTCATCCCAACGCGGTCTTGCAGTCGAACCAACGCGGTCTCGCAGTCAACCCAACACCGTCTCGCAGTCAGCCCCATGCGGTCTCGCAGTCATCCCAACGCGGTCTCGCAGTCGAACCAACGGGGTCTCACAGTCGAACCAACGGGGTCTCACAGTCGAAGCAACGCATCTTTGAACATATTCCCCCCAAATCAAAGAATACAATTGTCGTGACAGCGGCACGAATTCCTCAAGTTTAGTTAATATTAATTCAAAATGGTGATCGAACATTATTGAAATCGCAAGCGGCGTAATCCGCCCATGAATGCACATCTTACACTTTTAACACCTTCTTAAAAGTTAATACGCAATCGTATCCCTTTAACACCCCCAACACAACTGAACAGACATCCTTAACTTTAACACAACTTTAAAACTCTATAAACTGCTAATTTAAAAATATAAAAAAAAACTAAAAAAAACAAAAAAAAAAAACAAAAAAAAAAAAAAAAAAAAAAAAAAAAAAAAAAAAAAAAAAAAAAAAAAAAAAAAAAAAAAAAAAAGAAAAAAAAACAACAACAAACAAACAAAAAAAAACAACAACAAGCAAACAAAAAAAACAACAACAAACAAACAAAACAAACATAGTTGTACTTTTTAAGAAAACCTTAATCTCTCTCTATTTTTTTTTAATGCATTAAGTAAACATTTAGGGACAATCGATTCAAGCCTGATTCTTTTCAGCCACCACTACCCGTGCGCCCACCATGGACAGCGATAAAGTGAAGGACCCCATGAGATCACATTCCTCCAGCCTCCTGCACATCTTCATATTTTTCCCGCTCATCGGTTTGGTGTGCCTGAATTATTTGTGCAAGCCGTCCAAACCGAAGATGGCTCCAGGTACCTATGCTGTTGACTAGTGGATGAGATCTGTGGGGGCTTTCTCTTCTTTAAAAAAAATATCTAAGAAGCTAGTGTCCAACATGGGTTATTTTTTTAAAAATAAATTTTTTTATTAAAGGTATATATTTTCATGTAGCTATTTATTTATATTGTTTTCTTAAAGATTTTAAATTGAAACTATTTCATACATGTGGTGCACATTAAAAAGAAAAAAAAACACTTCAAAGAAACCCGGCAACTATAATACGTCTAAAGGGTAATACGATCAAAAGCATTAAAGGAACTCGTTTAATTAGGAGATACCAACCAGACATCTACAGACTCACATAGAATTATAATAGAAAGGTTTCAAAAAAAAAAAAATTAAAAAATAGACGGTGGGGGGTGTGGGAAGTAATAACAGCATCAGTGAACGAAGCCATTTTAAAAAAAAATTAAATTTTGGATTGCAGAAAAAATACATGAAACGAAATAAAATTGTCATGTTAATGAGCTGTATACAAAAAGAGTAAACCTCCCCTCCTTTGTTAGAACTGATTCTTCAACATAACCACGCATCCAAATAGTTACCGAAAGATCATCCATGCAAAGATCCATCCAACCATTTCATCCTTTATGTTTATCCATCTTTCCAAATATCCACTCAGAATTTTGTTTTTCTCCTGACCAAAAAAAAAAAAGGGAAACTCATGCAAACTTTCATCTAAGTCTGTTATCTTGTAACCTATATATTCCCCATATGACTGATAGTAGTGGTGTTCTGTTCCTCACAAATTCAATTCCAGTCTCTTAACATCTATTGATTTCTGCGAGGCCTGTTATTCTCTAAACATCCATTCCTTTGATGTCTGCGAAGCCTGTTATTCTCTAACCATCCATTTCCTTGATGTCTGCGAAGCCTGTTATTCTCTAACCATCCATTCCCTTGATGTCTGCGAAGCCTGTTATTCTCTAACCATCCATTCCCTTGATGTCTGCGAAGCCTGTTATTCTCTAACCATCCATTCCCCTTGATGTCTGCGAAGCCTGTTATTCTCTAACCATCCATTCCCTTGATGTCTGCGAAGCCTGTTATTCTCTAACCATCCATTCCCTTGATGTCTGCGAAGCCTGTTATTCTCTAACCATCCATTCCTTTGATGTCTGCGAAGCCTGTTATTCTCTAAACATCCATTCCTTTGATGCCTGCGAAGCCTGTTATTCTCTAACCATCCATTCCCTTGATGTCTGTGAAGCCTGTTATTCTCTAACCATCCATTCCCTTGATGTCTGCGAAGCCTGTTATTCTCTAACCATTCATTCCCTTGATGTCTGCTAAGCCTGTTATTCTCTAACTATCCATTCCCTTGATGTTTGCGTAGCCTGTTATTCTCTAACCATCCATTCCCTTGATGTCTGCTAAGCCTGTTCTTCTCTAACAATCCATTCTTTTGATGTCTGCGAAGCCTGTTATTCTCTAACCATTCATTCCCATGATGCCTGCTAAGAGCGATATTCTGTTCATCACAAATCAACCCTCGTCTCTAACTATCTGTTGATGTCTGCTAATAGAGATATTCTGTTCCTTACAGATCAGCCCCCATTCCCTTACGACGAAAGATTCGATCCCATCGGTTCACCATCGTATCACAGCAACTACTCGTCTCCACTCCACACTCGGAGTAGTCAACCCAAGAGCACGGCTCTTGAGTAGTCGAGTACTAAAGGAATGGTCCATTAAGAAGTCGAGTACTAAAGGAATGGGCCCTTGAGTAGTCGAGCATTATAGGAACGTGTCCTTGAGCCGTAGAGTACTAAAGGAGATGGCTCTTTAGTATTCGAGTACTAAAGAAATGTGGTCTAGAGTAGTCGAGCATTAAAGGAACGGGCTCTTCAGTTGTCGAGTACTTAAGGAACCGACACACAAATACACAACCCAACTCACAGCGTCTTCTGTGCTTTAAAACGGATTGGAAAACTTTAGCCACTGGATCGGCTTGGGAAAAAAAATTAAATTTATAGGCGTTTAAAATCTGTGTGCATGACGTAGTTAGTTAAAGAAAGATCTCGCACTTTAAGACTTCGGTAACAGCTTCCTTTATTAAAGTCGACGCTATATTTCTTTTCAGTATTTAAGAAGATATTATCTGTCAGATGGTAGAGGAATTAATTTTTTTTTTTTTTTTTTTTAATGATTTACTTTTCTTTAGGTCAAAGTTCATACACTAGATGCTTCTTCCGGTTTCAAACCCACGCAACGTTAAGAAAGATCTCGCACTTTAAGACTTCGGTAACAGCTTCCTTTATTAAAGTCGACGCTATATTTCTTTTCATTATTTAAGAAGATATTATCTGTCAGATGGTAGAGGAATTAATTTTTTTTTTTTTTTTTTTAATGATTTACTTTTCTTTAGGTCAAAGTTCATACACTAGATGCTTCTTCCGGTTTCAAACCCACGCAACGTGTCGCAGGCGTCTAAACGTTCGTGAATTTTAAAATGTTCTTTTGTTACAAATTCGTCGTTTTTTTGGGTTATTTTCGGTTGTTTTTTTGGAATCTACTGAATAAATATAAAACGTAATCATTTTCGTAGGAAATATCAGCATTAACAAATCTATACAAAAAAAAAAAAACGAATGAATACGCATAAAGTAATTCATTACAATAATATTTGGATTTCAACTACTATTGATCACATAACAAAAAATCCATTGAAAGATTTTAATAATGCTGGTTGCATTCACGGTATCATTCCAATGTGGCATTTGAAAACACGTAAACGTCTGACAACTCATTGTCCGTGTCATTAAAAAGTTAACATACATGTTTTTGGATGAGCATGGACATGTTATGTGTTTCCCTCATACGTAGATTTAGGCAAATGGCGGCAGGGAATGGTCGACCCAAAGCTTTTGATTCTCAAGTGCCTCCTGCTCTCCTTCCAAGCCCGAAAAAGTCCCCTTACTATCGTACTGCGAAGCGGCACACTGGAGATCTCATCCTGCTAGGACTGTCACCGCCTGTAACTTCACTCGATTGACTAGCTTTACGGTGGCAACTACTATGACCCCCATCCCCTATTTTTTTGGGGCCAATCCCTGAGAAACGTTGGACTCCCTCTAATCAGATTTTATACAGTGGGCTTGCTGCCTCGTTAGTAGTGGACGAAGTAGCGGGGACAAAGTGGTTGCCTTGAAACATCCTCCACAATGGCTGTGTGTATAGAATTATTAGAGTGATGCTGCCACTACAATCCTAATGCCTCATATTCGTTGTCGGCAACTTAGTAAACATGATCCCTAACTTGTTTCTGTCGTTACTTCAACGGCAAATATGACAAATTGGCAAGGGCTAACGTGCAGAGTGTAGTTACTACACTATCGGCAGATATAGTGCGCGCCCACGCAGAATAACGCCATTTTTTTATTATATCATCTGGGTAGCACGGGGGGGGGGGTCGATGGCAGCACCGCTTTAGTCAGCATGCTAACGGACACACCAACCACAACGCGATTAGAAATAAAGATCTCTTAATATGATGTCGCGATTCACACAGTCATAAGAGGAACCAAAGGCTTACTACACACATGCGCACGATAACAGCATCAGGAATATATGCTGATACGATCTAGTGTACAATAGAAGATATTTCTTTAAAAAAAACAACAAATAAACAGTTAACTCGTTATTTAATGATTGATAATGTTATTTAAAAAATTTCAGAATTTGAAGAAAAAAATTGTATATGCATACAAAAAAAATATAATACGATGTTCGGAATCGAAATGAGCTCTTTCTAACACACGTAAATATTGAAACTTCTAAGAAAAATTAAATTTAGTTTGAATTTGAATTAAATGAAGACCAAAAATGACACAAAATTGTTGGTCACTAGTTTATTTTGAAATTACAGAAAATTTACCACTAAAGGAAATTAAATTAAACTCGTTAACTCTTTAAAAATATATGTTGAAAATTATATTAGGATGTCATTGACAAATACTAGGGAAGAGATCAATAAAAGACGTAATTTTTAAAGTTCGCTATTTGTCCTTTACCGTTTTCTCGTTTGATGCCTGAAAGCAAAAAAAAAAAAAAAAATAAAAAAATTCAGCTCGTTAAGGTTTGCAAGTTAAACTTTGTAATTAAAATAAATTATGATCAAATCTCGGGTGTTAAACAAAGGCAGTGCATTTGTTAGGAATCAAATAACTTCCACCCCACCCCTACGATGATGGAAATTGATTCCTGTGTGTCAGTTTATTGGTATTTGGAAGATAAACTAGTTTCATCTCCGAAACACGGAAGTCTTGCAGGTTCTCGTGTAGCGCCAGAGTGCAAATATTGGCAGATTAATTATCGGTTCATTATACCCGCCAGTCGTAGCAGGGAGCCAAAGAAAAAAAAAAGTATTGATGAATAGAATCAAAGCCATGTTAAAAAACGAAAAACAAATCTGAATTGCTGTTCTGCAATCTACTTTAGAGAGTTACAGGAATATGCTTTAAAGCGTATAAAATGTGTTAATGGTTTAATCAAGAGGACCCAAACATCACCGTGCAGTTTTTCGAATCCTTGTGGGCCTGAAGAAAATTTTTTATTTTTTTTTAAATTTGAGATGATGAAATTTAACGAAAGTACCTGTGCAGTCATTGACACATCGACCGTTGTTAGCAACGGAACAGTTACAATCGTTGTATCTACGGTTGGAATGGTCAGCCAGGCGGTGCTTGACATCGTCCTGCTCGTCAACCTCGACGTTCTCGGCGAGTTGGTCGGTCTCGCGGGCATCGTCGCCAACATCATCACCCTCACCGTGTTCGTCAGCGAGGGGTTCCATGACACGGTCAACATCAGCCTGACCGCCCTGGCCGTGAGTGACCTCGGCGCGCTGGTCACCCTCCAGCTGTACAACGTGATGGTCAACCCCTGGTTCGCCAGGGCCGACCTGCCGTTCCTGCCGCTCGAGCTGCAGAGCCTGACGGCATTCTACCCGCACAACTACTTCACGCGGGTCCGCGGGTTCATCACCGCTTTCGTGGCTTTCGAGCGCTGCCTCTGCGTCGCGCTCCCGCTGAAGATCAAGCAGATCCTCACGAAACGGGTGGCCGTGATCTTCAACGTGTCCGTCTACTCGCTGATGGTGCTCAACGTGTTCCCCAACTACTACATGACCTACTACGACTGGAAATTCGTCAAGTCGCGAAACAGAACCGTCTTCGGGATACTGTACCGACCCAACAAAGACGCCGTGTTCGCAGTTTCGTTTCTCGTGACCGATCTCCTGGTGCCGGTCTTCGCGTTCTTCAGCGTGGTCGTCTGCACCGTGGTCATTGTTGTGACGTTACACACGAAGGTCGCGTGGAGGAGGTCGGCGTCCAGCTCTTCGGAGGTCACCGGTAAAGGGATTCCGAGCAAGGAGCGCAAGGTCATGGTCATGATCACGACGGTGTCGGTTATCTTCATCATATGTTTCTTCCCGTTTTCGGCGATTCTCACGGCGCGGGCGCTCGTCCCCGGGATGAGCATCAACGGTCCTTACTGGAACTTGGTCCTACTCGTGGGGTCCGTCGCTTTCTTCATGGAGACCGTCAACTGTAGCATAAGCATCATAGTTTATTATAGGATGAGTACTAAGTTCAGAGTTCGACTGCGGGCCATCATGGGATGGGATAAAGGAGATATCAAGAAGTGAAGGGTTCTTTCATAATTGTTTTTTTTTTTATGGGGGGGAGACAAAATAAATTGATCTTTGTTTGAAAATTCATTCCAATGAGAGGGAATTTCATTGCTATGTTCGATAAGAAATCTATCTTTGACCCATATTGTAAAATACAATAAACAGTTGACAAAAACTTCAGTTTTAATGGAAGAAAAAAATGAAACTGAAATTACGGGTAGCAGGCCTCGAAAATTTACGTCAAAGAACGTCATTGGCAAAATTAAGAAGGAACTGAATCCTGAAACAGAGCATCATTTTGACAAGTATATTTTCTTTTTGAAATGTCCGATTTCAATCAAAACCAAATTAGATTTCGGCCAAGTGAAATTAAGCAATAATTTAAAGAATGTTTTAAACCTAATCATCAATTTCATTTGCTTTTTAAAATAAAAAAAGGCATCGGATTTAATGTTTCGATACATTTAAATTAATTAACTAAGCAATTCCAATAAATAATGAACACTATATGAATAACGTTTTGGTTTACGACCCACGGATGAGGGACTCTTTAAGGTTAGAAAAGCGTGTAAACTATTAGCCATAGTTGATGAACACTTAAAGGTTATAGTTTTTTTTGCAATATAGTTTTTTAAAAGTCGCTGGACAGCTCATCACCCTTACAATTCCTGGAGCTGTAATGAAGCCGGGGATTGGTTCCTATATTACGGTATATATAAATATAAATATAAATTCAGGTATAAACTTTTATTTTTCTCCGAACTGTCTGCTAACATTTTGGACTATCCGGTTCAAATCCAGACACGTGACCTGGAAGCCCACTTGGCTTGGCAACGCACTTGACAACCTTAGCCTTAGACAAAATTCTGAGACATTGTTTTCCAAAATGACAAAAGGTGAATCAAGCAGCTTCTCTAATTACTTTCCTGTAATCATTGAACCTTCTTCACTGCTGCAGGATTTGCCAATCAGCCTCAAAATCCATCTGGCACATGTCACTTTAAGTTTAAGTGCTTTGATTCAAGAAGAGCTATCGTTGGCCAAACAGCCTGAAAATCAATCTGGCACATGTCACTTTAAGTTTAAGTGCTTTGATTCAAGAAGAGCTATCGTTGGCCAATCAGCCTCAAAATCCATCTGGCACATGTCACTTTAAGTTTAAGGGCCATGATTCAAGAAGAGCTATCGTTGGCCAATCAGCCTCAAAATCCATCTGGCACATGTCACTTTAAGTTTAAGTGCTTTAATTCAATAAGAAGAACTATCGCCGAAAAGAATAAGAGAAAAAATATTTGGGGGTGTTAAAATTTTTTTAGAAATTCACAACATGACCCCATCCCCAACAAGCCTCACACCCAATACAAGTTGACAGAGGAAGAAGAAGAAGATTAATTCGGTGTTTCTATAATAGCCAATGACTATTGAGTTTCATTCATTATTTAGAGATGATTCCCTCCCCCCCCCCCCGCCACCAACCCATTTTTTTCTTATTTGCGAATATTATTTTAGTCACTAGAAAAGATAAGATTAATTCGGTGTTTCTATAATAGCCAATGACTATTGAGTTTCATTCATTATTTAGAGATGATTCCCTCCCCCCCCCCGCCACCAACCCATTTTTTTCTTATTTGCGAATATTATTTTAGTCACTAGAAAAGAAAAAAAAAATCTTTGCATCGGCATTTATTTATTTTTAATCAAACTTGATGAAGGTAAATAAAAAACAATCGTGGATAGGAGTCTAAAATATCTTTATTTATTACGATAGTACAAAGTATAGTTTCTTTGATACCATACATTATATTTTAGAAAATGATCAGATAATTATAAAATACGAAAGAAAGAAAAAAGAAGAGACAAATTACCGTGAAAATGTACAGAACATTACAGGAAATCCACGGGAAATTTTAATTGAAATATTAGAACAAGGTGTGTGGAAAATTAAAATAGAAAGAAATACAGTACAATACAAGGAGAAAGTGTTGGCTACCAGCCTACCTCAGCAGCCCGGAAAAATGAATGATCAAGAAGAAACAGCAAGTATTTCAACAACTTAAGTAATTGGCTTAGATTTAATTTACAATTGAAAAGAGCAACACAAAGGGGAACAAATGTTTTTAAACTCAAAACAAAACTTTCTCTCCCCAACCTGAAGGCAATTGTTAAAAAAAAGTTCTTCTTAGACACAAAAAAAAAAAAAAAAAATATGGAGAGCAAAGCCAGACTACCTAACGCTGTCTTTACTATTTATAACGTATGTTGAATCTGGACTCTGAATTAAAGTCTCAATAAAAAAAAAATTGACCTGCGAGTAATGTTGTTACATGGCGCTATGTGCTATTTGAAAAGTCAGTCTTTTCTAAGAGATTACTTCGTTAAATGAACATTACGTAACAAAAGACCAAAAACCGATGTATAAAGAAAAAAGATACACCATTTAGTGATACTAACAATATTCAATTTAATTATACTGCTAAATTTCCATAAAAATACAAAATTCAAAAAGAGAAACACAAAAAAAATATTCAAATTAAAACATAGGAAGTGGAAAAGCTACAAATATTAATTTACACACACACATAAACAGTACAATCTTGCAAGTATATCACGTCTCGTAAACGTCTACCTCGCCTCGGAAAGCTGCCGGCCTATATAGTATAAGGATTAAATCAGAAACCTCTACAAAAAGGATTTTTGAAATTGCCTCATCTAATAGCATTCTTTAGAACAAATAGAACTTATTCCAACGTCAACAACCTTTTCCCAAATCAATGGAGGGTTGGGTAAAAAGTGAGTGGCCAGGTACATGTCCATCAGTGAAGTCAAATCAGTATCAAAACAAAACAAAAAGGATTCACGTGGTTTGTAGCCACAACGCCAACAAATTATGCCTTTAAAGATGCCATAACAGATGTAAGAGACGAGCAGCTGTTAAAACAAGAAGAGACCACATTAGGAATCAGTAAAAATAAGTTGGTTTGTGCCATCCCAATCAGCCAGAATATAACCCCACCACCCCCCCCCCCCCAAAAAAAAAAAAAAAAAAAAAAAAAATAATTATTTGCTTTGACCACCTGAATAGAATAGCTGTTAAAATGACACGCATTGCAATCACACACTAGTAGGCGAACCGGTCTCAGGACCAGAGGAAGACAGGGTCGTCATTGAATTGACTACATTTGGGAATCACTAAGAAGCCACAACATAAACCTCCGGCAATCAGTTAACTTTAACATGCCCGCGACGCCTCAATGGTAAAAGGGGACAGAAGAAGAAGAAGAAATCTCAGAAATGTTATGTATTACTTAGAGGCAAGTGCGTTATATCTCAGTATTTTAAATATGGCCAGTGAAACTAAATCATTGGTCAGAAAACTTGAGTAAATGAACACAAATAGGGTAAAATTCAACGTCTTAGGGGGTTAATAAAGGGTAAAATTAAATTAGCCTTTTAAAGAAATTATTTTTTAGCAACACTGAACCTGGCCAATGTTAATTAGAAACTCACTCTAGTGGCCGTGTCTACAAGTGGCTTGGCAGCTAGCATAAGCTCACGTCTCTCGTTGTATACGTAGTGGCTCTGGCAGCTAGCATGAGCTCACGTCTCTCGTTGTATACGTAGTGGGTTGGCAGCTAGCATGAGCTCACGTCTCTCGTTATATACGTAGCGGCTTGGCAGCTAGCATGAGCTCACGTCTCTCGTTATATACGTAGTGGCTTGGTAGCTAGGATAAGCTCACGTCTCACGTTGTATACGTAGTGCTCTGGCAGCCAGCATAAGCTGACGTCTCTCTTTGAATACTTAGTGACCTGGCAGCTAGCATAAGCCCACATCTCTCTTTGAATACTTAGTGACCTGGCAGCTATCCTTTGGTCACGTCTCGTGCTGTACACGCCATTTCGCCTAGTTGCATATTTTATCGAAAGCCCAGTAGCAACACTGGTGTTGGTGTTAACAAGAGTGGTAAACTTTTGGTGTCAGCCCATTCCGACTTTTCCATTGACTTCCTTTAAGTTTTTTTTTGTTGTTGAAGTCTCTACGTAATTCTAAAATTTAGATACAAAAAAAAAGAGGTTTTAAAAGTTATATGAATGTCCTTTTCATGTTTTTATATTTCCTTAAAATCTCTATCATTTTCTCAAGTGTTGTTAAATTATATTTAAATGTATTTTTTAAGTTTCAAGAAAGTTCCAAATAACTGTAGAATGTTCGGATAATATATATTCCTTAATATAGACAAAGCTATAGGAGATGGTTTATGTTAACATGCAAGAGTCGTATATTGTTGAATCTTGGCATACCTTTCATGAAATCCTAAAAAAAAAATAGCTGATTTCAAAATAGTAATATCAACATCTTTAGTACAGGTCAATTTTGTTTTTTTAGTTAAAGTTTGATATCTGACGTTTTCATCGGAATTTCCTGGGACAATTGAGCAAATATTTGGTTCGTTATCCAACCTAAAAAAAAATAAAAAAAATAAAATTGAATATTTGTCTGAATGATTTTTAAAGCGTCCCTTTCACAGGGAAGATTAAAACAAACAAAGTTTGAATGGGTATTTCATTGTTTAAATTGATAAAGCACAATAGATTTGATTTTGATGAACACCTTTTTTTTAAAAAATATACCTTTTTGAAGGTTTGATATGTCTTTAAATCTTGGTGTTTGGCTGTGCTCAGGTTGGATATCACATGAAAAGGGATTTTTCCATTAATTCAATGTCTACAGAAATATTACAAATCTTTTTTTTACGGGAAAGTTAAAAAAAAACAAACAAAAAAACGACTTAACTGGTATTTAAATGGTGGTGACGTGATTCTCACAGGGCCCTTAAGCTACGTGTACGCAGATAACGCATTAGAAGTTGTTTTTGTCCCCCTATATACAAACCCAAGAAAAGAATGGTACATTGGCTAGTATTGAAATATATAATGTTAGATATTACATTCAATATTAGTCACTCATGATTTTGCGCATTTTTTGTGTGTTTTGAAAAAGGATCTTTCTTATTTCACCTAGAAGCACAAACATTGACTTTTAAGGAGATGACGCATGTCAACATCTTTTTTGATGACATATTTTGAGTAAACGTTTAAAATTCTTCAAGGACAACAATTAAATAAGGAATAATAGCTTTGAAAAAGAACGAATGGAGCAAAGGTTTCTCATTATAATGTACTTCGTTTGCCCCTCAATAAATATTCAGGGTAATTTTAAAAAAAATTAATTCTGAAATTATTTCTTTGTATTATATACCAGAAAAATATAAATTAATGAGTAATACACATTACATTAATTAAATATAAAGAACTTTTATGTTAGAAGAACTTCTTCTGTTGGATAGAATTTCATATATATTTAAGTAGAACTTTTGTTTTTAAAGATTTTCTCTCTACCCGCGTTTCAATCTCGTGGAGCGTACGTAATATGATTGTTTACACACGTGACAATGGAAGAACTTCTGGTGCGTTGTTCACCTGGTGAACAACTGGGAAACTAGACGACAGAGGCGGACTAACACGTGGCTCAAATTATCGCGGATGACCGCGTCTGCTTCACGTTTGACTTATTTTTAGTTTTATGCCTAGTAAGAGAATCAAGTCATTTCAAATGGTATTTTTAAACATTCTATTTTTTAATTTTTAAGTAAATAATTACAATTTTTTTTCCCCAATAATTTAAAGATTTAATTAAATACTAAAAGCACTTAAAGAAAATAAAATGAAATAATTTCTATCAAAGAGGAGTCTCAACGCAATTAAAATGTAGAAAATAATTTAAAATTTCTTAAAATCCAGTACGCACTGAATGTCTACGGATAAAATATTATTTTTAAAAAAATTATGTAAATAAATATTATTTAAGTTGTGTCTACATTCATTTCAAATCCTTTGCCCCACACAATGTTCAGCTACTATAAATCCGCGCAGTCTGTCATTGACCTCATAGGGTGCTCATCCTTACTCGTCTGCACAATCTGTCTTTGGGCCCATAAAGTGCTCATCTATTACACTTCTGCAAAGTCTTTCTTAGCCCCAGAGAGTGCTCATATACTACAATTCTGAACACTGACTTTTTTAGGTTTAGTAGAGCGCTCCTCTACTACACTTCTGCACTATCTGTCATTTGCTCATCTACTACACTTCTGCACTATCTGTCATTTGCCTCATATGATATTTATCTTCCACACTTCTGAACATATTTTTCTTTTAAATCTTAACATTTTAGGATGTCCTCCTGATGTATTCGGTCCTGACTGTAGTCAACGGTGTCACTGCCTCCCTGGACACATTTGTAATAATGGTACGTGTCCGTGCGACTCGGGCTGGTTCGGCTACCAATGTCAATTTGGTGAGTTGCTAAGTGGTCATGGGATAATGACTGTCAGTACCGGCGAGAGGTTATGGATAACAGGATAATGTTCGTCAATTCAGTGGAGCAGCGTAAAGTAATAAAATGCCACGAGAAATAATGTGTCATATCATTTGATTCAGGGTACCTTAATGAAATAAAAGTAATGTCTGTCAATTTAAGTGAGAAGCTTAATAAAAGGGTAATTTCTATCAATTCAGTGGGTAAATTAATGAAATAAAGTGTAATGTCTGTCAATTCAGTGTGTAGCTTAATGGCATAGGGGGTAATGTCTGTCAATTCAGTGTGAATTTTTATGGAATAAAGTTATTTTTTATCGATTCAGAGAGTAGTTTAATGAAACAAAAGGTAATGTCTGTTAATTCAGTGAGTTTGCTAGCGAAATATAGCATAATGTCCGTCAATTCAGTGTATACCTTAACGGAGTAAAGGGAATGACAGTGAAATCAATGTGTAGTATAATGGAATGTAGGGCAATGTCTGTAAATTTAGTATGTTGCCTCATAAAATAAAAAGTAATATTTGTCAATTCAATAAGTATATTATTTGAATAAAGGGCAATGTCTGTTAATTCAGAGAGAAGCTTAAAATGAAATAAGGTTAATGTTCTTTGAAATCAGTGTATAGGTAAATGGAATAAAGTGTAATGTCTGTCAATTCAGTTGTAGCTTAAAGAATAAAGGAGAATTTCTGTCAGTTCAGTGAGTAGATTAATAAATAAAGGGCAATTTCTGTCACTTCAGTTAGCTGGTTAATTAAATACAGGTAATTTCTATAAATTCATTGAGTAGCTTCGTGAATCTAAAGGTTATTTCTGTCTATTCAGTAAGTAACTTTTTAAAAATAGAAAGACATTATCTGTTATTTAGGTTTGTAGGTTAATGATTTAAAGGGCAATATTTGTGAATTAAGCGATCAGATTAATTAAATACTCGTAAAGATCGATCAGTTCAAAGATGCCCTATATAAACATAATATCTCATTTATTGAACAGTGGACCTTTTGTATGTAGACCAATCAATCAACATCACGTATAATGGCGTCAGACAGAGTCACAGGTTGCCATACAAAGGAGAAGGACCAATCATTGTCACTTACCCCACATTAGAGCACTTTACTTCTCTGACCATAATCCTTGAAGATAATGGTAAGATTTTATGTTGTCCTTTACGTCACTAGGAGTACTGGACTTCACTGACCACAAGGCACGAGGCCAGAGGCAGGAGGTATTTTAGTTGGTCTCGACTAAAAGATAAATTGCTTTTAACCGAACACATTCAAAGCTGGAGATATAAATAATATGGATATGTGAAAGTTTTTTTTAAGAAAGGTGAACGCCTGCATGTAATGATGAGTGGATGCAGGTAATATGGACTTATCAATGACTCCATGAGCTGACATTTTTTCAAGTAATTAAATTGTTTAAAATTGAAGAGATGAAGGATTTCTTTTAAGGATTATGGCATCTTACTATTTATTAACTATTGGTGAGCATTAGCTGAATTGTGAACTATTTTTTTTTATTGATCAAGCTTTCAACGATAAGACCTCAATATAAACGTAGTATTTAAATTGTGTGACCAAAACGATTGGGTCCGCCAACGAGCTTCATAATCTTAAATTAGTCAATGTTAACTGCAAATAACCGAGGTGACCACGTGCAGTTTACCTTCCTGAATTTTTTTCTTCGACACGTCACAAAAAATTGCAACGCTAAACAAAGACAAATCTATCATTACCACGAATCGGGTAGTAGCTTTTGTTCCGCAAGGGTTTTGCCTCTCTACGTGGCCCGGTGGTCTAGTAAGGTGGGCCCGACGACCAAAAGTTTTTAAAAAACCCGGCATGCTATGCCGCGTCCCATACGAATGACACCCCCCCCCCCCCAGAAAGGGACAATGACCCCCCCCCCCCAGAAAGGGAATAAGGCGACGCAAAGCTTTGGAGGTGATGGAGATGTAGATTTCTGTTTAAACCCAAAACCTCAAAGGGTGGTACATTATCAAACTAGGTCGCGAAACCGACCTTTATAGATCACCATCAGCCGCTGTTGAGGTACAAGGTGACTACGGGGCGGGCTTCTGGCACGGTGACAGGGCGCCATCTTCCCCGAAGAAACTGCATGCATGAGGAAGCGATATGCGATATCTCGTGCGCATGTGACCAACGAGAGGCCTGCGTAAGGCCAACAAGTGACTGATCGTGAACGAATTGGTGAGATGGGCCATCATGAACAAGCCCTGGTTTTCATAAATCTGAATGTTTAATGAAACAGGCAACAGTTACACGAAATAACCAAATTATTCCACTAAAGTAAATCGGATGTAGCCCTACTGCAGGAAACTTTACAGCATGGTAAGCCATTTCATGTCACTGGTTATTCGCTCTACCCCTTCAAGTGTGGGAAATGCAGTGGGATCACCACAGTGGTCCGAAACGACAAAGTAGTGAAGGACGTCAAAGTAAAGAACCACAGTAACATGAATATCTCCAACTGGAGAATAATTAAAACGGGCAAATAGGTCCAACGTGGTGTGCCCATCAAGAAGCCATCACGGCATCATTCAAAAATCAAGAAATGTTCACCGCTCTCGCAAAATGAAAAACGGAAGATAAACAGGGTCCGATAAGGTTCATAATGAAAGGCTGAACCTGTTTGGGAAACATAAAACAGAAATATTGCTGGTTCTCATAAACAGAGTTACCTCCACCCGAGAGTCTATCAGGGCCCAGTTGAAAGAACAAGACACGCTTTGACGCGGAACTAGAAACAATAATTGTTGCACTTAAGAGAATGAACTGGCGCGTAGCAAAGAGGAAAAAACTTCCCCGACACGGTGGTCTTCACTGACTCACGTTTTGCTCTTAAAAGCGTGGGAAGGAGCTTGACGGAGACCACTGTGGAAAACGCAAATTTCTGGGGACAAATAGGCGTCATCCATAACAAAAGTGGCAAGTTCGATCTGAAAGTACATCCCCGGGGACGATGAGTTAAGGCAACACGCACCACGACAGGGCCGATACCCTTGCGCGAGAATGAGCCTCAACCCGATGGGCCATTACTAAATCCGGAGCCAAAGCTTGGCTGAGAGACCAAGTCCGTGAGGAGTGGATAAGTTGATGGGCTACAGGGATCACTGGATGGAAGCTTAACCGGAAAATGCCTCGACCGAGCTGAAGCGATCAAGTGGTGGAAACTAAGCAGACAATAGCCAAGCCTAATTACACAGATGAGAACAAACCACTGTGCGACACGTAGTTATCTCCACCGACTTGACCTGGCTCAAGAAGGGACAACACATGCATATTATGTGGCCATACCTACGAAACGGTGGAACATCTGGTTGTTGGCTGCCCCTAAAAAGGCGGCGGCGGTTGGTCTACATAAGAAAACCTGTTTTAATAAAGAAATGTACGTCGCTGATAAACAGACCAGGGCTATAACAGCTTAAGCGAAGCCCTTTTAAGAGGATGTAAATGTTTCAGTAGCATTGGTTCAGATCCTTGAACGGATTTTCCATCTTGACGAAAGAGTAAACTTTTCTGTTGTCAATCCGTTTCTTGATAGCGTAAAACCATAAAAATCCATCACGATTTCTGTACTTTCTTGATGTACAACAGAATCTTTGTGGGACGGTGGTGATGCAGCAATTTCGGCATTTTAACTAGCTCTCAAATCTAATCGCTATGAGGCTACAGTGTGCAGAATTTTTGATACAGTGCTGTACAGCTCGGAAACTTTGCGAGGGCAAGATGATTGTTTGGGATGAATGCACTAAGGGTTACAACGGGGGTATCGGTTAAAACGTTTCGGAAAATCCGGAGCAGAAAATACCTTATGGGTGTGCTTAATATGGTACTGGCATGTGACGTCAGGAAACCAAACACATCTTTTGTATTGGAATGTCTTCAATGGTCGTTTCAACGTAATGTTTATGATTATCATTATCTATATTGAACCATACTTCTAAAAAAACTTCTCAAGAAGTCATAATACTATTACTTTTAATAAAGCCTTAAAGTTTTAATATGCATTAACCTTTGATACAAATGTAAAAAAAATATTTCAAGCGTTGTTAGTTAATCAATGAATCAATGAATCAATGAATCCATCCATCCATCCATCCATCCATCCATCCATCCATCCATCCATCCATCCAAACATCCATCCATCCATCCATCCATCCATCCATCCATCCATCCATCCATCGATCGATCGATCTATCGATCTATCGATCTATCGATCTATCGATCTATCCATCCATCCATCCATCCATCCATCCATCAATCCATCCATCCATCCATCCATCCATCCATCCATCCATCGATCGATCGATCGATCGATCTATCGATCTATCAATCTATCGATCTATCGATCTATCGATCTATCTATCTATCTGTCTGTCTGTCTGTCTGTCTGTCTGTCATGTCTGTCTGTCTGTCTGTCTGTCTGTCTGTCTGTCTGTCTGTCTGTCTGTCTGTCTATCTGTCTATCTGTCTATCTATCTATCTGTCTATCTGTCTATCTGTCTATCTGTCTATCTATCTATCTGTCTATCTATCTATCTATCTATCTATCTATCTATCTATCTATCTATCTATCTATCTATCTATCTATCTATCTATCTATCTATCTATCTATCTATCTATCTATCTATCTATCTATCTATCTATCTATCTATCTATCTATCTATCTATCTATCTATCTATCTATCTATCTATCTAATCTAATCTCTCTATATACCTGTATGTCTTTCTTCTTTTCTGTCTACCTGTTTTTCCAAATACATTACACAAATACTGACTCTGCTTGTTGTTACTCTCGACCATCAGAAGAAATAAAGGCACTTAGTTTGTCGTACATCGACGAGAGCAACACCAGGACGTTCTGCGATCACATCCTGACCGTATCACCAATAGCAACTGTTGTATTTCTGCGGTGTGACACGTACTTGAAGGTCAAGCAAATCACCTTCAACTGGGACGATGTCTTGGGGATGAAAGCTTTCTTTGTCAGTGGCGGTAAATACGGAATTTTTAATTTTATTTTAAAGTGCTTCAACCTACGGTCAGTTTCGAAGCAACCTGTCTTACTATTACAATCTGAAACGATGAAGTTCGATGGCCAAGGAAATAATTGGCAACGAATTGGCTAAGCTCTGTTTGTTCAAAATTGAGTTAAATTAAAATTCTACAGATTAAACCTGACAGTTGACCACAACGAGTTAATTTTATTTAAACTATGTACCAGGGCTGCACTCTCAAAATTTGAGCATTGCCGTACTACTTCATGAAAAACGCGTGCGGGCAGAAAGATGATAGGACAGGCGCAAAAGCTTTTAAGAAAATAGTTATAATAAAGAATAGTTTGTGACTTTGCGGGCCGTATGTTTGCGGGCCTGCTATATTTATTTACAGTTAACAATTATTTTTTTTTGTTTACATAATTTCATTTGGTAAATTATAAAGTTTGGGATTTCCATGTTGTCCGAAGAGATGTTCAGTTCTCTTTAGTGTAATATTCTGAACACGTTTCAGAGAGTAATGCTCCTCTCCTCACCCCTTTTAAAAAAAAACAACACGCCACAAGCAATGAAAAATAAAACCAAAAAAAAACAACATGTTTTCATCCCAGGCCAGGACTTTGGATTTCAAGAATCCGCCGTTAGAGTAGGAGGAGAGGACGCGTACCAGAATGACACGGAAAACATCAACGCCGTGTCGGACGGCGACAGGTCAACCTGTGTGACGGCCAATCAGACCAGAAACTCGTCCTATGCGATAGTGTTGTACCTCAGTTATCCTCAGCTCGTTCAGAAAGTTGTTGTCACCCTGGGAAGCGACGGTAAGGCATTTTATTATTTTTTTCCCCAGTGTGCGCCATTTCATTTGCAGTTCCTTTAAAGTTAGTTTGTGTTTAAAAAAAAAAAAAAAACAACACTACAAAAATTCTCTCTAAAACACGTGTTTCCAAAAAATTACTAAACGGTATAAAATACATGTCCCCTAAACTTCAAAGTTTTTACAATCACACGACTAAAATGCGTGGTGCGTCCATAATGTACAATGATGATGGATGAATTGACAAATACAATGCTCTGCACATGTATACGTTTGCAAGTATTACATGACGTTGATTGGTATGATACACTTATGACTTAATCCCTAAATATGACTGCTCACACATGATGACGGTGATTGGTATGATACACTTATGACTTAATCCCTAAAATATGACCGCTCACACATGATGACGGTGATTGGTATGATACACTTATGACTTAATCCCTAAATAGGACTGCTCACACATGATGACGTTGATTGGTATGATACACTTATGACTTAATCCCTAAAATATGACCGCTCACACATGATGACGGTGATTGGTATGATACACTTATGACTTAATCCCTAAAATATGACCGCTCACACATGATGACGGTGATTGGTATGATACACTTATGACGTAATCCCTAAAATATGACCGCTCACACATGATGACGGTGATTGGTATGATACACTTATGACTTAATCCCTAAAATATGACTGCTCACACATGATGACGGTGATTGGTATGATACACTTATGACTTAATCCCTAAAATATGACCGCTCACCACATGCCTCGCATCACTGTTGGCGTGTCCCCATCGATCGCGATCTGTACAAATGAAGTGAAATTGGCGATACAGCTGCGTGCATGTCTTTGTGGTTTGCAAAAGATAATTGATTTCATTGGGCGCCCCATGCCTTTCTTAGTCATGTGACTGTAGATACCCTTGAAGTTTTGAAGGATTTTTTTTTGAACAGTTTTTTTTTTTTTACATTTTTGGAAAGACTCGTTTTTAATTTTAATTTCAATTTTGAGTCTTATTATTATTTTTATTATTATTATTTTTATTATTATTATTATTATTTTTATTATTATTATTATTATTATTATTATTATTATTATTACTATTATTATTATTATTATTATTATTATTATTATTATTATTATTTTTTACTCTTTAGACTTGGAAAATGTAAAACACAAATGAATATTCTGTAACAGAACTTTAAAAATATAAAAGTTAAAAAACAAATTGTTGCTTTGAATGTGATAATACCTTTTGCGTAATATACCGTGTCTCATTGAGTGGTTATGTAATGAATGTAAAGGAAAGACCAGCGTGATTCAGACCTTGCAGCAAAGAGTGCACTATGTCAGTGTTTATCTTTTTTTAAAGAAATATTTTATTGTTATTGAAAAAAAACAACTGATATTATTAGCACATTCCATTCCTGAGGAAGTCGGCAGATGGTCTGTGGAGGTCATTGGTGACCTACTTATCATAAAAGGCTGTACTGTCATCGAGGTTGGAAAAATGATAAATGTTTCAGTTTGATTTTGAGATCAGAAAGTTGGTAGAAATACAACAAAAAAAAAAAAAACAGCAACTGATCAGTGTTCATTTTCAACTATTTCAGACGTGACTCAGATACAACTCTATTTGACCTACGTGTTAGTCGACGGCGAATACTACTTGACCAGATCGGACAGCACGGCCCAGAAACACCATTTCTGTATTACCCGAAGACTGGACTTTGTCAGCATGTTGTCCCTCGCGAGGATATTTGAGCCAGGGCAGGACGAGTTAACGCTAAGGGTCTGCGACATTTTGGTGCTAGGCGGTAAGTGACTCAAACCAGGGAAAGAAGAGCTAAAGGTGAAGTTTAACTTCATTTTGATGCTGGAGTAAGTGCCTCAAACTAGGGAAAGAAGAGCTAAAGGTGAGGTTTAACTTCATTTTGATGCTGGAGTAAGTGCATCAAACTAGGGAAAGAAGGGTTAATGGTGAGGTTTAATGACAATATAGTACTAAGTGCCTCCAATAAGAAAAAAAAAGAGTTAAATGTGAGGTTTGACGACATTTTGGTGCAAGGTTGTAATTGCTTCCAATTAGGGAATGAAGATAGAGTTAAAAGTGAGATTTAAGGACCTTTTGGTGCTGGGAGTAAGTGCCTCTAACTAGGGAAAGAAGAGTTAAACGTGAGTGTGAACGATATTTCGGGATTAGGGTTAAGTGCGTCCTATTAGGGAAAGAAAAGTTAAAGTTGAGATTTAACGACATTTTCGTGCTGCGGGTAAGTCCCTCCAACATGCGAGAAAGAGCTAAAAGTGGGGTGTAACGAAATATTTTTGCTTGGGGGTTACGCACCTTTTACAGTGGGTCCTTGCATGACGAAACTTTCCCATACTGAAGCAGCGTGTTTTATGGTTATAGCCATTTACCACATTGTCCCATTCTATACATTTTAATTCGTTTCCAATTGCAAATTTAAAAAATTTTTTTTTTTAAATGTTATAAAGAACCAGGAACTCACCTATGATAACCATGCTGGGGAGTATTGTAAAGACAAGGATGATGCTAGGAGGAGTTGGAGGAGAAGGCTATTAGGAGGAATTGCTAAATGTGGATATTAGTTGAAGGTGGAAGAGGATGGTGTTAAGAGGAGTTCAAAGAGAACGTTAGGAGGAGGATTTGTATGAGGAGGATTTTAGTAGGAGATGCAGGAGGAGTTGGTGGATGATGTTTGGTGAAATTGAAGGAGGAGGAAGTTAGGAGGAGTTATTTAATGGGGATTTTAGGTGAAGTTGGAGTAGTGAGATGTTAGAAGGAGTTGGTAGATGATGTTAAGGGAAGTTGGATGAGCTGGATGTTTGGAGGAAATAGAGAAGGACGCTTTTAAGAGAAGCTTAAGGAGGCGGATGTTAGGAAGAAGTGAAATAGACGGATGTTAGTAGTAGGCGTAGGAGAAGGATATTTGGAAGTCTTGGATAAGGAGTAGGTTAGTAGGAGTTGTAGGAGCATGATTTTTTTTTTGGAGTTAGTTTAGGAAGATGGTAGGAAGAATTGGACTAGGAGGTTAGGAGGAGTTGTAAGTGAAGGATATTAGGAGGAGGTGTAGGAGGAGGATGTTTGAGGACTTTGTGAGGGGGGGGGTTAGTGGGCATTGGAGGAGGAATATTTTAGGAGGACTTGAAGGAAACATTTTTCGAAGTTGGAGGAGGATGCTAGGACGCGTTGGTTGAGGAGGATGCTAGGAGGAGTTGGTTTAGGAGGATGATAGGAGGAGTTCGTTGAGGAGGATGCTAGGAGGCGTTGGTTGAGGAGGATGCTAGGAGGAGTTGGTTGAGGAGGATGATAGAAGGAGTTGGTTGAGGAGGATGATAGGAGGAGTTGGTTGAGGAGGATGATAGGAGGAGTTGGTTGAGGAGGATGATAGGAGGAGTTGGTTGAGGAGGATGATAGGAGGAGTTGGTTGAGGAGGATGATAGGAGGAGTTGGTTGAGGAGGATGATAGGAGGAGTTGGTTGAGGAGGCTGATAGGAGGAGTGGGTTGATGAGGATGCTAGGAGGAGTTGGTTGAGGAGGATGATATGAGGAGTTGGTTAAGGAGGATGATAGGAGGATTTGGTTGAGGAGGATGATAGGAGGAGTAGGTTGAGGAGGATGATATGAGGAGTTGGTTGAGGAGGATGATAGGAGGAGTTGGTTGAGTAGGGTGACAATTTTGCACATTTGAATTTACACTTTGCGCACATTCATCGTGTTCTTGATTTCTTGATTTCTTGCGTTTTTTTCTTAGTCAGATGAGTCGTTAGAAGCACCGATGTTCTCTACTGTACATCAGCTGAACTTAACTTCTACTTCTAAGGAGGTTAAGGCATTAAGAAAGTGCCAAGCGTGCTCTGTTTCTTTTTTCCCATTCCTCCTCAGCTGCTGCCGAAAGTGGTGCATGGTGGCTTCGCTGAGCAGATGAGAGGCTCAACTGAATTCAAATTTATTCCGGAGATGAGCATTGACCAATTCCTTTGTCATCCTCCAAATTGTTCAAAATGTACTTTATGTGTACAGTTGTATTTGATGTCTTAGATGTATTCAGATGTCCTAAACATCCTTGATGTATTTGATTTCTTGATGACATCGACGTCCTTGGTGTTCTTGATGTCCTAGATGTCATAGACTCCCTGCTGTCTTTGATCTCTTTCATTTTCTTGATGTCCTTAATTTCCTTGACGTCTTTGATGTCATTGACATCTTGGAGGTATTTAATGTCTGATTTTTTTTATTTTTTTTTTTTAAAAGTCAATATCTTTGATGTCATTGATGTCTTTCATTGCACTGAAAGATAATGGCTCTGATTTCCCTTGATGTTCTAGACGGCCAAGTCCGTGATTTCTTTGATGTTCTTGATGTTCTTAATGACCTTGATTCCCTTGAAGTCTTTCATGGGATTTGATTCTGCGTTCGATCTTCCACCTCTGATTTTTTTTTTTTCCTTCTAATTTTTTTTTTCCGTGCGGATGAACGCTGGCACGGTTTGCTAATGAGTAATTTGTAAGCAAACTTCCGCGCTCGTTCATGCGAGTCATTTGGGCATGACGGGCATTGTTTATTTGGGGACTATTGTATAGATACGAATGGAAAGTATAGGATAAGTAGCTCAAAACTCAGAGAGGGCTCAAGTAGTCATTTAAGATAAGTAAATATTAAAATGTGTATAATCTTTCTTGGTAAGAAAACGACTATTGTTATGGCCGTTTCTTAGCAGACGACTTCATTAAGTATGTCCTTGGGGGGGGGGGGAATCTTATATTGGAATATATCACATTGAAGGAGATAAGTTAGGGCTCATTGTAAATTAACTACAAAAAAAATTATTAAAAACATCATACACTGTATTGACAAAAATAATAATATCTTTTAGATTATTATCATAGCCCACAATTTAAACGAGTGAAAAATAAATTTCTTCGTTTAAATATTTTATTTATTTTTCTTTTTATTTGTTTCACACGTAAAGTCTTTCATGAATATTACAATTTTTCTAAGGCGCTCATCCATTTGATGATAATGCAATCTCGTTGCCTAGACTGTCCATCCAATGCGTTTGGGCCGACCTGTTCGTCCATTTGCTTCACGGGTTGTGTTAATGGGACTTGCAACTACGTTGGTGATTGCTACAAATGTATTGAGGGATGGAACGGGAGCAAGTGTGACCAGAGTAAGTCAAGGGAAATAATACAGTGTGCTTTGGGGATTACGTGACATGTAGAAGGCATCACGATATTATCTCTACATGGGGAACCATTGGGAGGCTCATTGATAAAACCTTTGAAAGATCCATCAATATAACCATTGAGAGGTCCATTAACAGAATCATTGGTAGGTCCACTGATAGAACCATCAATAGATCCATTGATAGAACCATCAATAGGCCCAAGACGCTGTCAATAGTTAGAAGTAAACGGGATAAGTTTTTGAAAATAATGAGTGACGTAAAATGATAGCGTGAGTTCTAATAAATATATGAGAACAAGGTGTTACGATGCTATTCGTTAGAAGAATAGGATTTCGTAAGTTAAACCTCATACTCTTTGTTGGTTAGTTTGAAAAAAAGAGTTAAGAAGTGGTTGGAAACCAGCGTAATAAGGGGAGAGACTTCAATCAGGTTATCACAATATAAAATGAGTATAGCAAAGTAGGGTTAAACTTGAAATAAGGAACGCAACAGAACAATAAACGTGTCGGCAGAAAGCCTTCGTCAGGGAACAAAACAATAGAAAAAAACGGTATCAAAAGTAAAATTTAAAAACAAAATAAAAAACAATACTTAGCCTAGAAGTAGTATCCGTGGGCAGCAAAAGAAATGTGACAGAAAGTAAGTGAGTGAGAGATTAAATAGGGAAGAGCGAAATAAAAGAGGAGAAGTAAGTCCAATGCGATAGGTCAGGACGTGGAGGGGCGAAGTTAGATTCAAGCTGTGAAATTAGACATGATATTCATCCTATTTAGTGTCAATGTGACATAAGTCAGGATATCCGTGGGCAGCAAAAGAAAAGTGTATTAGGGCCCAGGGAGAAGATTCTTCCCTTTATTTTTTCATGTCTCAAACCCAATATTTTAATAAATAAAATAAAATCAAAGCATATTTTGGCTTTAATATCTAGTTTGGCACCCATGGACATCTGTCCCTCTTGCCCCCCCCTTTAGCTACGCCTCTAATCCTGAGCGAGGAATCAGATTCAAACAAAAAACTGTCAACACAATATTTTAAAAAAATGGATGTGTTGGTGTTTTTCAGGGCTTCCCGGATACAAGGAGGGTGACGACCAGGGCTTCTACGAGATCGGGGTTCCCGTCTCGAGGAAGCAAGATGACGGCAATCAGCACCCGATCATCCAGGGAGGCGACTTCATCATGGCGGCCCTGTTCGCCACCGTCGTCATGGCGATAATGACCAGTTTAGGGACGTACTTTATTGGACACGTTTTTGAGATGTGCATGGAGGATGACAGTTTTGCATTCTCGAAGTATCTTGGTGGTACGTTCTTTGTCTCGCGTCTTATTTCTGTTCAGGGATAATTTTTAAAAAAAGCTTGTGTGTCCCAGAACATCAATTAAGTACTTTACATTTGAACAAAAAAAGTGAAGTATTTCGTTGAATTTTTTTTGTAAAGTTAACTATTGGTTAAAAAAAACAGATGTTATATATTCATTGTTTAAGTTTTACAGGAGGTGAGGTGGGGAACAGGGGGGAGGTGAGGAGGGCATCTGTTCAGGATGGTACTTTCTTCTTTATATTGAGTTGCGGGAATTTTGGCCCATAATTTTCGAGTACGACACACGTTTTCGCCGACACCAAGAAGCATGACCCTTAGCTAGGCCGACGACTGCGTATTAGTTTTTATAACCTATTTCATGTATTGGTGTTTTTATTATAAAAGTATACTATTCTAAAAAGAACTCAAGGCTTAAATTATGTGCAATTTTTAATATATATATATATATATATATATATATATTACGGGCCATGTGAATAATTGAGCATTATTCATAATGCTAGAAAAAATTAAAAAGTGCCCAATGGGATGTGTCAATATGATAAATTATATAGAACATTTTACATTGACCGGGCATTATAAATAATGCTGTAAATCGAGTGGGCAATTTAAGAAATTTTTTATTCATATTTCTCTACATACAAAAATAGGAGTATATTATATATTCCAACACATTTTAAAAAACTAACAAACAAATAAAGATACGAATTAGTGGTGATAAAATAAGTATACAAAATGCATATGCCTAACTAAAAAAAAATATTAGTGTGTACTTACAAATACATATACACACAAAATGTCAAATCCCAGACTTTCTATTTTTTAGAGCAACTTCCACTTTGGTGACATTTCGAGTTGCATAGCTTCTTCTTCTATATCTTAAGGGCCCACGATCAATATATTGATCATTTGGGCTCCTATGCATGTAGATGGGATTTGCAATGTTTCTGTTCCTGGTGTTGATGAGGAAATTTCACTGATTTCCAGTGCTACTTTGTGAGGGAATCATGATCTAGGGATTTGAAAGCTTTCGTTGTTATGGAAATGGGAACTTGGTTCAGATAACGAAGTTCAAGGTTGAACATAACTATAAATAGAAGATACTTCCTCGTTATGTTGACTTGGACCTAGCTCCGCTAAAGAATTTGACCCTGGATCATTTTGCAGTGCACGTTCTTCTACAGAATGTAAAATGTTTTGATTTTTTTACGAACACTTCTAAGTCCTCTTCACAATTTAACTTAGGCAGAAAACTTTTTAGACCAACTGTTAACTTTCAATCATGGCCTCATACAGAGTACAGTTGATGCCACTATGATGAGCTCTGTTCTTCAAAATCTGAGCAAATCGTAAGCCTTCTGACCATTTTCTGCTGTTATTGTCTTCCAGCCACGAACAAAGCGTATTTTCCACTTCCTGATTTGCATGTTCTACGGAGCCCTGACTTTGAGAGTGTCGGGGCTTCCCATGTAACATCTTTCGCTCGGGCCACATGCTACATAGTTCGTTAATAGTATTGTTAGCACATTCTCCTGCATTATCCCTTTCCAAAATTGTGGGCGCACCAAAAATGCTTTAAAATATCCAAAAGCACATGAGCTACATCTTCTTTTTTTTTTGCTTTTAATAGGTTGAAGTTGATTAAATCTAATTAAATTATCTTGGTATATAATTAATTAAAGTGACCAGAGAAATAATAGCAGTATGTATAATGACCGGGCAATGTAATACATTATCCTAGATTGTCGTAGACAAATAACAATTATTAAATTGCCCGATTTTATCGATCATTATTCATAATGACCAAGCATTATGAATAATGCCAAAATATTCCCATTGCCCGTATCATATATACTTCACTCTAGCCCAGCGGTTCTGAATCTGTGGGTCGCAATCACTTTGGGGGTCGAACGACCCTTTCTCAGTGGTCGCCTAAGACCATCGGAAAACACGTATGCTCTACAGTTATAAAGTAGCAACAAAAAAAAAATTGTGTGGGTGGGGGTCGCCACAACATGAGGAACTGCAAGAGCCACTCCTCTTGCCCATCCGTGAGACCAATAGTGAGCAGAAATTATTGCATAACACAGCATTTTATATGCTCAAACAAATTTAAAGAAATAGAAAAAAACAACAAAGAATTCTGTCGCCTATTTAGCGTTGCAAGTGGTCGTCCGGTAATAAGGTTGAAGAGAGGAGACTTCTTAAGCAACCATGTGAGTGACCCCAACGCAGATACGCCACTGATCTCTCGGGAAATTTTGTGCTTGTTCTAAATTCTGTAATTAACTTTCGGTTTTCTTTATGTGTTTCTCGGCTGGGTTTATGGCAACATCTTTGTAAGCAAAATTGACCCACTTCAGTCAACCTATCGAGCTGAAACCTTGCGCAACGACTACTTGCCCGACCACAACACATTCTTTCAAATTTTCAGCCCCACCAGAATACATTTTTCCTGTCCTGTTTCTGTCGGGGAGGAAGAAGGATATATGAATTATAGCCATCACTGTGTCGCAATTTTTTAAAAGTTTGCTTTTAGGCGTGCGTTTAATTTAAATATCTCATTTTTACAGGTAAATGCACGGACCATTACTTTACAACTTACCTCATGTTTAGACTTTGATTATAGACGGGTATTGCCCGCCGCACTCTAAATTCGTTTGTGGTTGTGCTTGATGATTCCCACCCTGAGAATATAATTATTTAGTCTGTGTTTGCATTAAGGCGTAATCAAACCAGCGACCGATTAGAGAATGAGCTTCTTTTTTTTAATAAGTGATGCTAAAACCATGGCGCACTAGCATTTGGTCCATTTGAAATAGATACGTAAATACTATTTAAAGCAGTTCTTAATAAAAACCATGGCGCACTAGCATTTGGTCCATTTGAAATAGATACGTAAATACTATTTAAAGCAGTTCTTAATAAAAAAAAAAAAAGGCGTTTTAAGAATATTGATTGTTATTTTAAATAATCGGGGAGGTAATTTATTTTCACATTCTTAATTTATTTTGTTCCAGCTCGCCTGAGGAGGGCGCGAAGGCTGAAACACTCTGTGTACTCACTGACGGTTGGTGGCGAGGAGAATAAAGCCACGCAGTCGATCCCCTCCAAAGGCACAAGCGATTCTTCTTCAGAGGCCCCCGTGTCATCAAGGGAATCCAGGCGATCGTTTGAGACGGAGAGCACCGCCACGAACTAATCTAGGTCATCACTTGTAGACCGACAGCACCGCCACCACAAACTCATCTAGGCCATTGTTTTGAGAATGAGAGTAACCCTCTCAAACTTGCCTAGGGCCTTACATGAGACTAGGCGCACCACCGAGAACTAATGAACATTTGCGAACTTATCTAGGCCATCCGCTGAAAACCTTCAGTACGAAAATAAGCTAATTTAGAACATCTGCTGAGATAGAGAATACCACCAGAAAATTGTTAGACGATCTGTTGTGACAAACAGTACCACCACGAACTGGGAAACAAACACACACATGACATGACCTTAACACAGTCTTTAAATGAAACAAACCCGATGAATTCCTGTTACAAACGTGGGAGTTGTCCCTGTCAGATCGCATAAGTTTTTCTGTGTCTGCTTTGATGATGTTAATTGAGCGATCGTGGGTTTTCTTTCCTCCATATACCCCAGGATTGTTTCTCAGTCACGGATGACACGGATGGTGTGTCGTATGACAAGGGTGGTGTGTCGTATGACAAGGGTGGTGTGTCGTATGACCGGGGTGGTGTGTCGTATGACAGGGGTGGTGTATCGTATAACCGGTGAGGTTTATCGTATGACCGGGCTGGTGTGTCATATGACCGGGGTGGTGTGTCGTATGACCGGGGAGGTGTATCGTATGACCGGGGAGATGTGTCTATGACCGGGGTGGTGTCGTATGACCGGGGTGGTGTGTCGTATGACCGTGTTGGTGTATCGTATGACCGGGGTGGTGTCGTATGACCGGGGTGGTGTATCTTATGACCGGGCTGGTGTGTCGTATGACCGGGGTGGTGTGTCATATGACCGTGGTGGTGTGTCGAGAAACACCACGAGATGAGAGGGATGTGTGAACAATGAAATGAAAGTGTGTTAAGTAGACAGTGGCGAGTGCTGTGGAGAGGGTGTATGATTTTACTTTTGGTGGAGGGAATGATTTTTTTCATGGATGGAAGAGGACTTAGTACATTCTTGCTAGCACACATGTAACTATATTTTGTATAGTATGTATAGCATTTCTGAACACGTTTTGTTTCTGATCAACAGAGATTATTTCGTATGCATTTTTTTTTCACTGTCATGCACACGAATCAAATGATAATTAAGAAGAAACCTGAATCTACGAATCGTGTGTTTTGATCATTGGAACATTAGCTCTGTAGTTGCTAGAAATAAAGGGGTTCTGGAACCCCCCACCCCCCCTCCTTGTCCCTCTAACCAAATAGTTAAGCCAAGAGGATACAAATCCACCCACCAGCTGCTGCTATCGCAAGGGTCTTCTTACTTTTGAGCTGAAAGTCTTTGAAAAGCAAAATTCAAATTTGGTTTTGTCATCCATGATGCAGAGACCATTCAACCCTTAAAGGCTTGTTCGTTATTTTTTCCCCCTTAAAACTATTGTATAATTATAGTTTACCGACACTATCAATAGTTGTTACGGTTTTGGCAACTAGACTAATTTTTTTAGCAATGCTGGGACGCAGTGATACATCAGCCATGAGCACAATTAAATGTTCCTTAACATTTCTAAATTTTGAAAAGTTAGTAATGCTTATAAAAAAAGTGAGCCCCGTTAAAGAATCAGATGAGCAGGAAATGTCCATGCAACGATCATCATTAATTTCAGCCAAAGTCATACAAGAAACTGGCCACACATTTTATTTCACACATCCAAAATTCCCCTCGGCTCAGTTCAAACACGTCTCAAATGATAGTGGCTAGTACTCAATTGATGGAGTTCTTGTGCGACGAAACGAATGAAAAGTGAACCCGAAAATAAAATTGCCTCGGTAATACTATTAACTTAATTGATTTGTTCACATGGGTAGAATAGAAGTTAACCAATCTGCATTGCAAGCTTACAAAAATAGCAGGCAAACCGGTTTCAGGACCAGCAAAAGGCCATGACGTCATTGGATCGACTGCGTTTGGGAACCACCAAGAAACCACAACAAAAACCTCCAGATGGCCTCATACATTGCGGCAATCAACTGTAACTGCCGGGGCGCCTCCCACGTAAAAACGGACAGAGGAATAAGAAGTTACACCTTCGGAATGTTATTTATCACTAATAATGTTACATCCTCTTTTGGGCTTAGATTCAATCTCTAATTATAACCCTGGCTATTTTTGTGGCGGGACGCTCATTTGGTGAGCATCGGCGTAAATCATTTCTTCAAGTTCAAGGCAGTTCACTGGGTCTCGACACTCCAACCCCTTCCCGCCACAGGGGCAGGTAACCACTAAGTGGGCCACAGACTCTTCGGTCTCACCACAAAATCGGCAGTTTATTTCCCTTCTGTCGACAAGTCTTTCGAGGTAGCAAGTCGCGTAAAGGCCTGTCCGCATTTTGGTGATAAGGCGCTGCTCGACTCACTTTAGCTTTCACCAGGGGTCGCTCTTGCTCGATCTCGGCATATTACGATACAGCTGCCGTCCAGTTTCTCCTGCGGCCCAGTTGCTTAACCACTTCTCACGGAAGTGGTCTTTTAACAAAGCGGTGACTCCAAGCATAGTCATTGGTTTGTCGGGTCGTGGCTGGGCCGCGCCTTCTTTGACCACGAAATCCACCCTGTCGTGTGCTGTGTTGCCTCAACGTGCTCAGCGATATACTGCAGGATTACTTTTACGCATTTTGCATGGATGTTACCTGCTGTCTCAAGAATGGCATTTACCATCGGGATCTCCGGAGAGCACCAACCCACATGGCCGAGAGCTTCACAAACGGCTCATGATTTGCTAGGGAACAACGCAGTGGCTAAGGTGCTCTTATCCAGTATCTAAAAAAAAGATAGCCCCCCAGAGGAGCTATCCGGACCCAGGGGGAAATACAGAACAAGTCTCGATGCGGAGGTCGAGGCCATACTGGTTGCTCTAAAGAGAGTCCAACAACGACTTGGTAAGAGGAAAAACTTTCCAAATATCGTGATATTTACCAAGCTCAGCCCTCAAGCATAGGCGGACGTTATTATTACTAAGAGACTCATACGTCATATATCTCATCATTTTCATTATGGTCAGTGAATTTAGATCAGTGGTCTGGGTTAAATTAACCCAGGTAGGGTAAAAATTGAAATCATGGGTGTAATCAAGGGTAAAATAAAATTACGCTTAAAGCGTGTTCTTTCTTTAAGAAATAACTTTTTTTTAGCAACAATGAATTTAACCAATGTTAATTAGAAACGCACTCCAGTCACCGTGTTTAAAAGTGGCTTGGCAGCTGGCATCAGCTCACATCTCGCGTTTTACACATCATTTTGGCTTGTCCCCTATTTTATCGAAAGCTCAGGGGCGTCACTAGAGCTGGTGTTGACAAGAGCGGTATAAAAGAATTCGTATAATGCCACGCAGGCTTCTATAGAAATTGTTGAATCTTGGCCAAACTTGGTAATCTTACAATTTAAAGACACCCTTTAAAATATCGATGGACTTTAAACTAATAATGCTGTCATTTTTGGTGTGGGGTAACATTTTATTTTAAGTAAAACGCTTTTATTGGAATATCATGGGAACAATTAACCCACCTAAAACAAGGAATAATCATGAGCTAAAAATAAAAATTAGCTAATACTTTTCAATATATAGTTCTTCTTTTTAGCCCATTTTCTCTATGGTAATCAATTTAAAGACAATATTTTTTGCAAATTCATTCAGATTCGAAGTCATGCTCCCCTCTGTCATATAAATTTAATTTATATTTATCGTGTGTAAAAAAATTTTTACAATGTATAACACATCATTTTTTTGGGTCAAAGATCAATTGTTTTATACTTTTAAAATGTAAATTCTTTACGATATTTTATGTTGTTCTTTTAAAGTAAAGATGATTCTTTAAAATAAATATAATAATAATAATAACACAAACGAATGCAGCCATTGAGATAAGTCAAACTGTCTGCGACTGAGATGATGATGTGAGATCCAATGCAGCCGCAATATCGGTACAACTAGTCTACCACCTCGATCTACCATTTACGGCGTCATAAGAAGATCCTGGAAAATACTGATCGGCAGCCAACCATAGAGGGATAAAAAAAAAAAAAAAAAAAATAACAAAAAAAACACAAAAAACCCAACAAAAACAACAAACAAAAAACAAATAAACAAACAAAAAAAACCAACAAACACGAAATGAAAATACTGATCGGCAGCCAACCATAGAGGGATAAACAAAAAAAAAAAAAAATAACAAAAAAAACACAAAAAACCCAACAAAAACAACAAACAAAAAACAAATAAACAAACAAAAAAAACCAACAAACACGAAACGTATGCACCACACAAATTCTAACACTGCAGAGAGAAATTTAGTCATACGTCTGCCACATCTAAGACAACACCATACGCATTATTTATTTATTTCTATGTCTTCAACGCCTCGATACCACTACCAATACAATTCAAATGTACCTTTACCACATCTACGATTAATACTATAAATTTAATTCAAGTATCCATTTTCCACATCTATGATATCACTAAAAATAAAATTTTATTATTTCAATTCCACATATTCATAAAAAGAACTCAAAAAATCAATTGACATGAAACTCAATCAAATGTGTCAGTAAAAAAAAAAAAACTAAAACCTAAATCAACAAATTTTTTTTTCAAATTCGCTTACGCAAGGTAATTTAAGTCTCTTCCTACTGAACACTGACCGACTCTATAACACAAATCCCCAATCTTGTCTTATCGCACACCACAATCTATAATGACATAATTTACCAAAAATCTTGCACTAACCGGAACTTCGAGAGATCCACCGTTTTGTTTTTTTGTGTTTTTTTTTGTTTTTTTTTTGTAATTGAACTCACTGAGAATATTTTAGGTCTAACAATTGGCCCCAATTTGAATGCTTCATCTGAATCAGTCGCGGCTCGTGTTTCACATCGATACTACAATATTAGATGTCGTAAAAATGTAAATGAATATAAACTAGATATAGCCCGCCAGACATTGGCGAAAGCAATGCGCGAACTTCCCATGCACTAAAGTTACTTGAAAAAAACGTGAACTCAAGTTACGCACATTTAATAATACCATTTTTGCTGTACCCCCCTCCCCCACCATTTTCATGATACGTCACTGCACACTATTGATTTCACGCCCATGAACTATATAAATATAGCTTTAACGTACGACGACGTGAGTTTGTTGGGATGTGCGCATGGCTGGAAAGTGGTGGTGGTGCAGGGTGGGGGGCGGTAGCTCCACAGCAGTGCGCATGTCTCGAGACCAACGATGGGTAGGCAAGGGAAGGGAGGGCAGGGTTTGCCTGCGTCTTGCTTGCTCTGGCGTATCTTCTATATATAGCCTGCGTCGTCGTCTTCTTGCTTCTTGCCCTAGTTTCGCTGGCGAAATATATATAGATACCGAAGAGGAAATTTGCAGAAACGTTTAAATTTGTATTTTTGTAACCACAATTAAAGCTTAACATTTATCGATTCACTTACAGTAACTGTTTATATGTCTAATTAATGTTATATAAATTGACAAGCAATTGAGTTTAAAAAAATAAAGTCTTGTTGGTTTTTTTTCAGCACAAAAGAATTAGTTCTATAATTATCGAAATAACACATGAGACATATGCTTCTTGCGCCATCAGATAATTCAAATCAAGTAAAGATTCGAAGCTATAACAGAAGCCACAATGGGACAGCTTCAACAGTTGTTTGCGAGAATGAAAATCACAAAATATCGAGTTGAATATCATCAAAAGTAGCCACGTTGTACATCAACAGTAGTCACTTTGTACATCAACAGCAGTCACTTTGTACATTAACAGCATTCACGTTGTACATCAACAGCATTCTAGCTGTACATCATTAACAGCAGTCTTGTTGTACATCAACTGAAGTCGTGTATTTTTTCTTTACATCAGTCAGGGTTCATCCTAACTCCTTAGTTTGTTACCTGAAGGTGTTACTTATGTTAAATGTAAGTGTTGTGTTCAGGTCATGCCAGTGTTGCGTTCATTTCCAAGTTCATGGTGATGCTTTTAGTCTCAGCTGATGAGCTAGATTAGTTCAATATGGTACTCTCGGTTTCATCCCATGGCCTAGTTAAGTTTCCGCTAGCATACTCAGTAGCCTCAGCTGAATGCCCAGATTCTATTGAGAACACTGATCCTTGTGGTGAAGTCTCGTTTGCAAATTTGCAGGTGAACGACTGCCTACGTTTCTTCTCCTCAACAATAACCGTTAGTGAGGGCCTCGAGTGTTTCGGGCTTGGTTCCCTCCTTTGACGAGCTGGGAAGTGAAAAAATGTGAAAATGTATTACCCTATTATACTTAAAAGTTTTAAAAAAGGCAATTAGCAAGTTAATTTGAATAAAGCATTTATACAAAAAAAAATATATATATATTGCAAAAAATATTCTTAATGTATCTTTTTTAAATGGACCAATTACTAAGAAGGGGTGTAGTTTTACTCTCATTTATTAAACAAAAAGCACATGATGGCATCTTTCCCTTGTTTGATTATGCCTTGATACAAACAATGACTGATTAATAACAGCCTTAGGGTGGATCATCAAGCGTACCATAAATGAATACGATTCGGAGGGGGGGGGAGGGGAGAGGGAAAATATCTCACTATAATCAAAGTGGAAACATGAGTAAATTTGTGATAGTCCATGAATCGACGTTTATAGTAAGAAATGAAAAATATAACACCCTTAAAAATAAAGATGTTTGATTGAAAAAAAAATTCCTTTCTCTACCTTTCTTTTTTCCTACCACTTAGAGTTAGCTGTATTTTATTTTCTGTCTCGGAAATGGGGAAAAAAATGGGGGAAAAATACAATTAAAATTAATATGTTCTAAAATACGTAAATGACGTCTTTGCGCAAATGGCCTATTATAGCCCAAAAGTCATAATGTTCTTTGATTTAAGAATCGTGCGTTACAAAACGGATAATGCATTTTCAGCTATTTAAAGTAAAATCAATTAATATAATTGATTGCGTTTTAAAGTGTTAATAAAACACACACACACAGATTTACCTTTGTATTTTTAACACTTACTAAGTTTTTACTTTTTTATTCCAAAAATTTACTTTTTAAAAATGTGTAGCCTAATGAAAGCTTAACCTTTGAATACACTTCTCATATGAAAATATCGTTTGAGTCAATCAGTGCAGGTAAGCCTACTCACCAAATAGCATTCACTAATCCACTTATAACTTATCCAAATAAGAACGAACCATATGAAGTGGAAAATATGTTAATTTGAGTATGGAAGGGACTACAAGCCAGTGCAAGATTGTATTAATTTTACTTAAATCTGGGTCGGGGTGGCTATTTTGCCCCAGGCAGCACTAGATACGTCTCAAAAATAAAGGAATGAATTTGATAAAAAAATTAACCTTCATGGATACATACATATCGGAGGTAGGAAATAGGATGTGTACATTTATTTATTTTTACCTGGATGACAATATATCAACATCCTAAGGTATTATATTTGTGAAAAAAGAGATGATTGCATTCTCTTTTTACAAATAAACATATGTTGACCGATAAAGAATATCAATGGCGTTAACAAAACGTGAGTACATTTATATAATTATAACCATGACTATCAATACCCAACTATTTTAAACACTTTAAAATTTAGTTTTGAAAAAAAAAATGTAGATGGATGAATATTTTCCTATAAAATAATGAAAATAAAATTTTGTTTTTACTTGGCGAAAATTAAAGTGGGTGTGTCTTTTTATAAGATTAACAATTTAAAAAAAAAAAATACGCTTCAGTCTGTTAAAGACGTGAGAACCGGTTGCGAGATTCTTCTTTAGATTTCTTTATTTTACAATTTTCTGATAATGTATAATTTTAAAAGAAAAATTGTTTTACCTTTTTGATGAAGATGTAAATATAAAAAAAATTCCATTAAAAATGTAATTTTATATCAGGTATAGCTTTTGATGTAAAATTCAGATTTTGTTTTTAGAGCTACAAATTTATAGTTCAATGGTACAAAAGGGGTAAAACTAAAGAATTTATCTAGCGTAGAAATCGTCCCTTAATTAACTTCTTAAGTGACAAAAGTTATATGTGATAATTTAGATTGGGTATTTTAAGGGCATGTTTAGGGGGAAAAGGTAGTTTAGGGGCGTCAATGGGAGTAGGGTAGTCCCTATATATTTCAGAGAAGTATTTCTAAAAAACTTAATAATGTTAGAAAACCAAAAATTATTTCATAGCTACTTCTTTTTAAAGTCAAGAATTTTGATGAATTTTTGATATAGCAGGTAGAAATTATCGCAAAGGGACTACCATTATTATTTTGATACCATCGGGTTATATATTCTAGTATATAAATTGTGTGTTACCAATAAATTCCACTCACAACTTGTCTCACGAAGGGGCTAGAGGGAAACATATTTTATGAATATCTCATAAATTTTGCCTTGAGTACTTCTAGAACAATATGTTTTTTATAATTAAAACATCAATAAATGAAATAGGTATAAAACCTAATACATCATCGATGGCGTAGCTAAGGTAATTTCTTACTGGTGTGGGCGAAGACAGTCGTATTACAATATGAATTAAAAATCAACATCTTGATGAAAATTCCGCCTCTCCATATATATAAAAAAAAAACCATCACCTGGGCAAAAATGCCCTCCTCCCCGACACACACCCCACCCGGCCTCCACTGCAAGTTAAACGATGAGTGTATCACATTTAATTTTTAATCAAGAGTTAAACTTTTAAAAATAAATTTTCAACGAAAGACTACAATTTTTTTAAAATGAAAACATAAAATGTGTCTTTCTGGGAAACACAAGCCTATTTAGATTTCATCCCTGAAGAGAAATCAATCAGGAAACGAAAAAGCTTACCATCCAAATGTTTCGAGAAAGCAAAAGTGTCGTCCTCCATGCATATCGCGAACACTTGGCCCAAACAGTAAGCCCCTAAACTCGCCATTAATGCTGCCATGATGACTGTTGCGAACAGGGCCACCATGGCGAAGTCATTCGGCTTGTATCTGTGAAGCCCTGAAACACCAACAACATCTTTTTCGGATCCTGTTTAATGTTTTTCCCCCAGTCGGCATTGCGAGGCATCCAATGCACCGCGGGCACCCCGTATTGCGGGCACCCCTTAATGCGGGCACCCATTAGTTCAAAATTTTCTTGTATACCCATCTCGACCTCAGTGTCAAAAATGTTTTACAAAAAAAAAAGAAAAAAAAGAAAAGGAAATAGACATTATTATTTTTTTCTGAACCTCCCCCCCCGCCCCCCCCACCTTGCACCCTACGTCATTCGTTTTTTACAGTCCCCGGGGGATGCGTCCGTCCCTGGTTAAGAATCCCTGGGATAGATTATGACGTTACATACGAAAGCGTTGACAACATTGGAAGAAATGGTAAGTGATCCTTTACAGAGTGTCCAATGAGCATGAAAAGAGTTGAGCGTTTGAGATGATAATCTTAGGATGTAAGGAGAAGTACAGATGATAATGTTGGTATTGTCAAGATGTACCAAGCGAAGTGAACGTATTAGCATTGCCTTACGCGCGTAAATAAAGGCCGCTTGAAATACAAAATAATTGTTTCATGAGGTACATTATAATTTTATTTTTATGCCTACCAGCATACTATTTTTATTTTTTCTAATTTATTTAGGTCCTAAAACGCGCTCAACATGCATATCAAGCAATCATAAGATCTGCAAACACACTGTATATGATGGTAAGCCTCAGTTCAGTGCTAAATATATATAATTTATGAAGCCTCAGATCAGCACTCCACAAGTTCATTTTAGGAATGCTTAGATCAGTGCTCAACATATATATTTTAGGAAGCCTTAGATGAGTGCTCAACATGTACATTTTAGGAAGCCTTAGATCAGTGCCCAGCGTGTATATATTAGAAAGCCTAAGATCAGCGCTCAACATGTTTATTTTAGGAAGCCTTAGATCGGTGCTCAACATGCATATCTCAGGAAGACAGAGACCAAAGTATTTAATTGAAGCTACTAACGATGAAGTAGGTGACACTGTTTTATTTCCGCAGGATGTGGCAGATTCTTCAAGCAGCAAGTATTAATTCTAGAGCCGCAGGTTTCCAACCACTTTCTGAACTCTTTCTGAGACTAACCAAACCAAACAGTGTGAGGCTTGATTAACAGGATCCCATTCTCCTCATGAGTTATTATCACCTATTATCTTGACGTCTTGTTCACAGATATTTCTTAAGGCCCGCGCCATCACTGTACGTCCCTCATCGTTTTCTAAAAAAAAAAAAATCTGAAGCCTTTTACTTCTCATTTTTGACGGTGTCATGGAATCAGATTTAATAATGGATCAATCAGTAGACCTATCCAAGGACCTATCAATGATTCTATCAATGAACCTATCCATGGACCTATCAATTATTCTAGCAATTGGCCTCTCAATGTTTCTGTCAATAGACCTAACAATGGTTCTATTACTGGACCTCTCAATAGTTCTATAAAAAGACTTAACAATTTTTCTTTCAATGGAACTATCACTTGTTCTATCAATGGACATATTATTGGTTATATCAGTGGACCATTCAATGCTTCTATAAATATACCTATAAATGGTTCTATCAAAAACCTATCAATATTTCTATTAACTGAGCTATTAAGGATTCTATACATAGACCTGTAAATGGTTATATCAAAATATCTCTCAATTTTCAATGGTTCTATCAATTGACCTGTCAACGGTTCTATCAATGAACCTATCAATGGATACATTAATGGACTGTCTATGGTTCTGTCAATGGACCTGTCAATGGACATTTCAGTTGTTCTCGCGCCCCCTCCCACACGCACCCAATATCATTCCCAGTGACTTACTCTGGTCACACTTGCTCCCGTTCCATCCTTCAATACATTTGTAGCAATCGCCAACGTAGTCACACGTCCGATTAACACAACCCGTGAAGCAGATGGACGAGCAGGTCGGCCCGAACGTATTGGAGGGACAGTCTAGGCAACGAGATTATCATTATCAAATGGGTGAGCACTTAAAAAATAAATTGTAATTCATGAACGATTTTACAAGTGAAGCAACATTTTTAAAATTCATATAAAAGAAGAAATGTATCTTTTATTGGTTATAATTGTGCACTAGAGAAGTGCCCTTTTAATCATTTACAGTGTATCTTGAATGGTATTTTAAGATATATTTTTTTTTTAAATTTGATTATAAAGAGGCCTAGGTAATCTCCGTTAATGGGATATATTGCATGTAAGATCTCTCTACAGAAGGTCGTACTTAATGGTCAAATGTTCAGAAGCCATCTGCTTAGAAACTGCTACAGAATGTGTTCACTCTTTAACAAGAAAGAGAATACAAATTTAAACATGTCCTCATTAATCAACGACTTATTGTGCCATCTCTGAGTTTTGACCAACATTCCTTCTCCATGACATTCGTATATTCAATCGCCCTCTTGTACAGTGGGTCCCCACATAAACGTAGCCTGCAAAAACGAGTATTTTGCATAAACGAATGTGGACGTTTTGCCAAAAATTATTCCCATAGCGAAGAGCGATTCTATTGAGCTAACAGTGCAGGCGTTTATCCACTCGGAAAAATTAGAATAAAAAAAAATAGATAAGTGAAAGATTAAGCTGCGAAACAAATCTCATCTAGGTCATCAAGGTCATAAAATACACCAAAGACATAAAGGACATTTACGGACATCCGCAGACATCTTGAAAAAGTTGACAGACGTCAAAGGAAATTGCTCATCACCACAGCCACGCTGAATTCAATAGAGCCTCTGAACTGCTCAATGACGCAACTATGCACAAGCTGAAGAGGAGAGAAAAAAAACAGAGCACCCGTGGCAGTTGCTTAAAGCCTCCGCTCCCTCAGAAACAGAAGACAAAATCAGCTTCTGTACCTTATATTGAAGTGAAGAACGGCGTGGCATTTGATGACTCAATAGACTAAAAAATCTCAATGTTCAGAATTATCATACTTCTCCTCCAAGTCGTCGTGGCATCCACCTCTTCTACTCTTCCAAGTGTCCTCTTTCAACTTCTATAAACATCCTCAAACACTCAAACACCTCCTAACATCCTTCTTACTCCTCCTTTCATCCTCCTACGCAAAACCTCCTAACAACCTCAACTAACTTCTCCTTTCATCCTCTCGCTCCAACTCCTCCTAACATCCTCGACTTACTCCTCCTTTCATCCTTTTCACAGATCAAATATTGACATAATCATTTGTTTCGGATAATGTATTTTTTTTTTTTTTGTAAGTTAGAATGAACAGGAAGTTAATAAGATATTGTATGCCATGCGCAGAATAAGAAATTAGTGGACAAGGTATAATGGCAGACTGTTTATTTCATTAGGCTCTTGCCATGACTGTATGTACATCACACAACATCTTTATGTTGACTCAACAGATCTGAGTGGATTATGAATGGGAAAGAAATAAGTAAAATGACCATCATTTTTGCTTTAGTTTCTAGAGATTTATTTCATGCTGTGTCTTTATATCGTCCATAAACCAGTGATGCTAAATTCTAATGACTCGTGTTGTCAAATATCATGGGGGATTGTAAAATGTGAACAGACAAGGCAAACTACTAAAACAGAATAATATTGCAACTTAATTACACATGACAAACGTTGTTATTAGAAGGTTGTTACAACCCTCCTCCTCCAAATCCCCCTAACATCCTCTACTATCTCCTCCTTTTATCCCCCTCCTTCAACTCCTCTTAACATCCTCTACTATCTCCTCCTTTCATACTCCTCCTTCAACTCCTCTTAACAACCTCTACGATCTACTCCTTTCATCCTCCTCCTTCAACTCCTCTTAACATCCTCTACTATCTCCTCCTTTTATCCTCCTCCTTCAACTCCTCTTAACATCCTCTACTATTTCCTCCTTTCATCCTCCTCCTTCAACTCCTCTTAACATCCTCTACTATTTCCTCCTTTCATCCTCCTCCTTCAACTCCTCTTAACATCCTCTACTATTTCCTCCTTTCATACTCCTCCTTCAACTCATCTTAACAACCTCTACGATCAACTCCTTTCATCCTCCTCCTTCAACTCCTCTTAACATCCTCTACTATCTCCTCCTTTCATCCTCCTCCTTAAACTCATCTTAACATCCTCTACTATCTACTCCTTTAATCCTCATCCTGACATCCACCACTCACCCAACCTTTCATCATCCCCAACAACCTCCTCGTGACAACTTCCTTGTCCTTACCAGACTCCCCAAAATGATTATCATTGGACGATTGCCTGGTTAATTTTAAACGGTTAAAAAAAATGTTTCAATTTTTTTAATTCTCTGTATAGAAATAAAATGTATATAATAGGAACGTTTGGAAAATCATAATTCGAAAAAAAAAAACCGCATACTGTTAAAATACGTGAAAAGTTCGTCATGCGTCGACCCACTGTAAAAGTCACGTAGCCCACTCTCCCCCCCCCCCCTTAAAAAAAATGTTTCAATATTTTTAAATCTCTTTATAGAAATAAAATGTATATAAAAGGAACGTTTTGAAAATCATAAATCGAAAAAAAAAAACCGCATACTGTTAAAATACGTGAAAAGTTCGTCATGCGTCGACCCACTGTAAAAGTCACGTAGCCCACTCTCCCCCCCCCCCAAGCACAAAAGTGTCGCTAAACGCACTTTTAAATCTTCCTCCCTAGTTGGGGGAACTTACTCCTTAGCACATACCCTCTAGCAAGAAAATCTGGTTTGACGTCAACATTAACTCTTCCTCCCTAGTTGGGGAATTTACCCCCTAGCACATACCCTCTAGCAACAAAATGTGGTTTGACCTCAACATTAACTCTTCCTCCCTAGTTGGGGAATTTACCCCCTAGCACATACCCTCTAGCAACAAAATGTGGTTTGACCTCAACATTAACTCGTCCACCCAAGTTGGGGGAACTTACCCCCCTAGAACTTACCCCCTAGCACCAACATGTCGCAGACCCTTAGCGTTACCTCCTCCTCACTGGGTTCAATCATCCTGACGAGGGACAACTCGCTGACAAAGTCCAATTTTCGGGTCAGAGAGAAATGGTGTATTTGGGCCGTGCTGTCCGATCTGGTCAAGTAATATTCCTTGTCACCTAACACGTAGAACAAATAGAGTATAATCCGTGACACATCTGAAATTGAGGAAAATACAGAGCGATCAGTTGTTGTTTTGTTTTAGTGGTTTTCTGCCCACATTCTGATCTCCCAATGAGCTGAAGTTGTAAACAACTTCCCACCCTCCTTGACGATACAGCCCTTAATGATCAAGTCACCTCTTCAAACCCTTGATTTGGCTCTGTCGCTAAGTCAAGAAAGGAGAAAGCGTAGGAAGATTGGGTTTTGATTGGAATATCGGGTTTTCAAAACGGCCTTTTCATTGTGTTTACTCTTCTCAAATAACAGTGTATAATAACAATAAAATTGTTTCTAAAGAAAGTTAACTGACTCAGTGCACTGTGTGTGTTGAGCAAGGTCTCAAATCAAGCTGATCTGTCCTTCACGTTCTTTACACTACTAAGCACTTAGCACGGTATGTTACGTCAAAAAAAGTCTTATCACGTTCAAACCTTTATTTAAAAAACTATTTTTTCAATTCATTTTACAGTATATTAATTTGTGTTTGATAATAAAACAATATTAAAAATCCTTTTTTTTTCTTTTTACAAAAGAGCTTTTTTGAAAAAATTGTACTAAAAAGTACAAAATAAATTGTGTTCCAAAACTTCAGACTTGCTACAGTCACATGACCAAATAAGTATAGTGCGCCATGAACTCAATATTATTTGCAACTCGCAAAGACACGCACGCAGCGTTATCGCCAATCTCATTCCACTTGTGCAGATCAAGATCGATTGGGAATATTCAACAGTAATGCAAGGCAGTTGTGAGAACTCATAACAAAAATGTCACATGATATTTGCAAACGTATACATGTGTCGAACATTGTATTCTTTCAATTCATACATCCTCATTGTACATCATGGGCTTTTTAGTCATGTGACTTGAACAACTCTGAAGACTTGGGAACATTTATTTTATAATTTAAGTATATTTTTGAAAAAGCGTCTTTTAGAGAGTGTTTTTTTAAAATATTGTATTTTTTAAACACCAGCTTCCTTCATATGAACTGTAAGTAAAATAACGCAATCTTAAAAATAAAAAAAAATATCTGACCATTGCTTCCCAGGCTGACAATAACTTTCTGAACAAGCTGAGGAGTGCTGAGATGCATCTTTAGTGCATAGGAGGATTCTCTTGTCTGACAGGCCGTGACACAGGTTGACCTGTCGCCGTCAGAAACAGCGGTCATGTTTTCCTTGTGTGCCTCCTCTCCGCCGTCTCTAACGACGAGCGATTTAAAACCAAAGTCCTGGCCTGGAACGAAACCTTCTTGTGTGTGTGTGTGTTTTTTTTATTTCTCTTAAAATTTTCTTTTACCTTTTAATTTGTTTTTTCCCGGTTAACTGTCTAAAATGGCGTTGACAGTATTATAATAAAAAGTTTAGAACGTCAATGCATTCAACGTGGGATTTCCTACATTTAATTTACGCTATGAATTTTTCTGTATACGAAATATATATTTTTTATAATTGCATAGATCAAGCCGGCACAACTCAAAATGTAAAGCGGGCCGTAATACTTTATGAAAAACTTATGAGAGACAAAAGAAAATAGGGCAGGATTTGTGGGGGCCTAAAGAAAATATGACATGGGTGAAAGGTAATAAGAAAATAAATAGAATAAAAAATAATTCATTGATTAGCGGGACGCGAAGTGGCTGCTGTTAGATCGCACGCATCCCTCGGGCCGTATGTTGCACAGGCCTGGGTATAGATTAAAATATAGAAGTAAATCATAGTGCAAACCATTTATTATTAATATATAGAATTTACGCTATTGAATTTTGAACTTACGAAGCTTAGCCAAAAAGAAATGTCATTGGTTGCACTTTATTTCATTGTTCTTTCAACTTCATCATTTGAAATTTTATGATTAAAACACGATGCATTGAAACTAAATTTTAATTAAATCAATATTTTTTTTTAAAATTTGCTTATTTACCGCCACTGACAAAAAAAAATTTCAGCCTCCAGACGCCGTCCCAGTGGAAGATGATTTGCTTGGCTATCCAGTATGTGTCACACCGCAGGTATCTAAACGTGGCATTAGGTGTTACGGTCTGTAGGTGTTCACAGAGTGTTGTGGTGTTGCTCTTGTCCGTATACGACAAACTGACCGCCTTCATGTCTTCTGATGATCGCGAGAAACGACACGAAGAGTTAGTGAATGTATAATCTTTCTGGAGAGAAAAAAAAACAGACAAAGAGATGAACAGCGAGACTGACAAATACACAAACAGATAATAGTTGGAAGGATAGAAAGGAGGAAAGAAAGATAGATCGATATATATATATATATATACATATTGATTGATAAATAGACATACAAATGGATGAATGGATGGATGGATATATGGATAGATTGTTAGATATTGTTAGATATAGACAGAAAACAAAGCCGTGAAGAATCTGTCTGAACCAATGCTACTAACCAGCTTCAAGGTAGAGAGAGACTTAGGGATGAATGTGCCGCACCTGTCTTCGTAATTTATGGTGAATGAGCTCGAGTACTCCTAGTGGTTTAAAGGACAACACAGAATCTTACCATTTTCTTCCAGCACTATGGCCAGTGAAGTAAAGTGCTCTAGAGTGGGGTAAGTGACAATGATTGGTCCTTTTCCTGTGTACGGCTCCAAGTGACTGCGTCTGACGCCGTTGTACGTGACGTTGATGTTAGGGTCGGCATACAACAGGTCCACTGTGCATTGAATGAGTTGCACAGTTACCCCGTGTAAAACTTATCATTATAAACGTATGATAGGTGTTAATAAAATGATAGGTGTTTGTTCATGGCTTCATGATTTCTTAGAGCTGACCGACGTTGGCCTGTATTTCATTTAGCCGCTCACTGAATCGACAGATTTCATATAGATACTAAATGACTTTATATCCATTTCCATTTATTTCATTTAGCTAATAATTGACTTTATAGACATTGTCATTTATTTCATTTAGCTACTAATTGATTTTGTTGACATAGCCATTTATTTTTTTAGCTACTAATTGACTTTAAAGACAGTTCCGTTTATTTCTCATTGCACTTTACTACTTTACGTTGCCCACTGAATTGACGGCCATTATCCTGTTATCATTAAACTATTGACGTAACTTACAGGATTATCCCACGATCATTAATCAACTCACTTAATTGACATTTGTAGCCAAACCAGCCCTTCTCACACGGACACGCACCATTATCACAGCTATGTCCAGGGAGGCAGTGACACCGTTGACGACAGTCAGGACCAAATACATCAGGAGGACATCCTAAAACGTTAAGAACCAAAAGAAAAAAAAATATCAAAGACAGACTCTGCAGAAATTTATTAGATGAGCACTCAATGTTGTCAAAGACAAACTGTGCAGAAGTGTAGTAAATGAGAACTCGGCCAAACAAAGGCTGCGTAGAAGTGCCGTAAGTTTGCACTCTATGTTGCCAAAGAAAAACTGTAAAGACGTGTAGTAGATGGGCATTCTATGTTGCCTGTTATGTAGTACACTTTTCCCCGAGCCTGAACTTTGTTTCACCCCACATTAGATCCCTAGCAGACGGTAGCGTTTGTTGGGGGCGTGGCTTAGTCTTTGACGTATCGTGTTTACAACCGACTTCAAATTCAACATGGTTATTAGGTCTACTAGTATCTTATCAAAGGCTCTCGATTGTATTAGAAAAGTAAGGGCGTTTCTAGACTCGTCTGTGGATTCACTTACATAAAGGATTGAATGGCACAGAGAGGGACAAAGATTCAGATAGGTATATTTTAACTTCACGAGACGTGTATTATTCTTTGAGTACTTATGTGTTGATTCGCTTTCGTCAATGCACATTGTTAATTGACACATTGTATTCTCTGTTTACTGGTATAAAATCTACCATACTCTGTAATTTGATGATTTGTAATTATATTTGTTTTGTTTCTAAATAGTATTATTACTAAATTAAATCTTATTAATTTTAATGGTATGGTTTTGGGTGTAGTATTTGTGTTATTTGTATTTCTCTATGGTATCGTCCTTTGTTAGGCACTGTTTGAATGAGCCATATATTTAAAATAGGAGATTATTTTCTCACAATAGAAGGCAGTGCGTAACATTGCCAAAGACAGACTGTGCAGAAGTGTAGTCGATAAGCACTCTATTCTGCCAAAAGACTTATATTGAAAATTGAGAAAACTTATATGATTTATTTATATTAATTTTTGAAAACAAGATAATTCTTCACATACTTTGATTGAGTAATGAATTTTAAGACATTTAAAAAAAAATATTTTCACATTTTTAAGTGCACGAACTCGTGTTTGTTAGTGAGTCTTTTATTATTTTAATTTTTTGGGTGCTACTTTGTAGTATTACAATTGCAAATGTTAAACTTTCGACAAAATTAGCGTTATTGCAAAAACTGTGTGTATATATATATATTGCAAAAACTGTATATATATATGTTGCAAAAACTGTATATATATATATTGCAAGAACTGTATATATATATAATTGCAAAAACTGTATATATATATATATATATATATATAGCAAAAACTGTATATATATATATATATTGCAAAAACTATATATATATATTGCAAAAACTGTATATATATATATATATATATATATATTGCAAAAACTATATATATATATATATATATATATTTATAAAAACTATATATATATATATATATTTAAAAAACTATATATATATATATATATATATATATATAGAAAAAAATATATATATATATATATATTGAAAAAAATATATATATATATATAAAAAACTATATATATATATATATATATATATATATTGCAAAAACTATATATATATATATATATATATATATTTGCAAAAACTGTATATATATATGTATATTTCAAAAACTGTATATATATTGCACAAACTGTATATATATAGATATATATATATTGCAAAAACTGTATATATATATATTGCAAAAACTGTATATGTATATATTGCACAAACTGTATATGTATATATTTTGCAGAAACTGTATATATATATATATATATATATATATATACATATATATATATATATATAATTATATATATTTTTATCAAACAGAAGTACTCTTGTTATAATAAAAAGTAATATATATATTTTTATATATATATATTTTAGAGAAACTATATATATATATATATATATATATATATATACATATATATATATATATATATATAATTATATATAATTTCATCAAACAGAAGTACTCTTGTTATAATAAAAAGTAATTTATATCTTTTGATTAATGTGTAATGCTTCTTACATTATAAGATGCCCGTAGATGATTGCAAAGAAATAATTTCAGCATTACTTTTAACAAATTACCTTGAATGTTTAATGAGTTGCAAACGAAGAATGTTATGATGAAAAACCCTTCCTCCATTCGTACTTTTTCTAGACTATTTTTCTTTAGTTAATTGCTGCCTTTAGAAAATTTTGATCTTTTATTCAAAAAAATTTCATAAGAAGGAGTGTTACACGCAGCATTATCATTAAAGTCATGGTTGGTGCGCTGATTTGAAATGAGAAAGATCATTTTGCAAACACCAAAAAATGCGCAAAATTGTTAGTAACTGATAAATACCAATTCTAAATGTAGTAGTTTTAGTCTCTCTTCAGCCAAAGGCACAATACCAACCAAATAAGTATTTATTTTCAATGTATCTCTTTATAATAACATGCAGTAAACACCCGAATTTTGAAATATACAAATCAAGTCACAAATTTAAAAACAAAAAAAACAAAAAAAATAAATTTTAGCCAAAATAAAAAGTCCTGTTCTTCAGTTATTTCCTGCTAATGATGAAGCTTCTAATTTAGAGGCGATTACTGATGATTCTACAAACTAAATATATTTATATATACTAGCCGATATACCCAGCGTTGCCCGGTTTTCATTAGGACCCCGACAATGGTGGGACCCCGATCCCGTAGGACCCCTATCACATTCTGACCCCGATCCCGGCGAAATACCATTTTCCGATGGAATGATGCTCAGTGAGATTTATTTTGAATTACCTTTTAGATCCCATTATATATCCCCGTAGAACAATAAAGAACCCTCTGGAACATTCTAGATTAAATTTAATATTCTCCATAAAACGTGTCAACAATTAATTTTCTACGTAATTATTTCTGGAATGCGAAATATCTTACAACTAAATTGTACATCTATAACTATAGTACATATAAATTGAAATATAACCCCGTGGGGGCCATTTAATAAAGTATCGTTTTAGTTATGCCTAGATGGGGAGCTATAAACAATTTATTTAGATAAATTAAAGAGTTAAAATAAAAAATTTGTCCCCTGAAAAAAGGGTTTAAAATGCCATAGATATACCTTTAAATTTTTAAGCCTATTGATATTTGTATATAAAGATTATATATGGATGTACGAGTAGTGGTTGCCTGATGTTGCTTGCAACCATCAGATAACAGATACAAAGTTGACAATCTACAAGTAGTGCGGTTGCGTAACAACATGTTTGTAAAGCACTTATATATCATGCAGATAGATTCTCAAGAACTTATCCCGCCTCAAAATGATGTATGTTTGTGTGTACTTATGTATGTCCGTATGTATGTATGTATGTATGTATGTATGTATGTATGTATGTATGTGCGTATGTATGTATGTATGTATGTATGTATGTATGTATGTATG